>LPNX010114018.1:190073-321463 GCA_001517045.1 Pseudotsuga menziesii
ACTCAGGTATTTAAAGGAGATTTAATGGAGTCATAATTTATGGGTGCAAGCTATAGAAGCTTGTGGACATATCAATTTCATCTTGTTCTCCCTTTCATCTCAAGTTTTCTCATCATATTTCAGCTCTATGGAGTGAGGCGCACTTGGTGAGCTATTCATCTCTTTGAGGGAGCTTCTCTTGCTCCAGTATTTTGTATTCTGATGTAAATGATCTGATATTTAATTTCATAAATATCTCAGGTCTAAATGCCAAGGAATATCATGTATTATTGCTCAATAATGAAGAAACAGTGCCATTTCCCCACTACCTTGTTGTAAACTCTTGTAATCCTGATGGATTCGAATGGATGTATAAAATATTGATGATTTATGAATGAATGGACTATAATTAAAGTATATTATGGGTTTCATGTTTAGTAACTAAGAATTTGTGGCCGTTTTGTCGAATTTCATAGCAATTGGAGCAAACTATACCTCATTTCCCCAAGGGTCCAAAACTAGTTTTTATATCTGATGGGAAGAAGTGATAACAACCATGGGAGGTAGATTGGATATGCATATGAGTCTCTGATAATCTATTCTACACATTCCCTTATTCAATTTAATAATTCGAGTGGGTTTCTACACATTTGGGAAGCCATTTCTACCACTTACCCTAGGGGGGATTTGAGTCCAAAATTGCCAGTAAAATCATCTGCCTTGTTCAGAATTTAGTACAGACTTGCAGAAGTGATTGGAGGGCCATAATACATCCCTGAAAAAAATAATTAAGTTATTATATAATTCATATTCCTTATTTGAATATTTGGGAGCAATTGGGCTGATTTGGAGACCAAGACACTAAAACTAGTCAAGAGGCAAAATTGTGAAAAAATTTGGAAAATTGGGCATTTTGGTAAATTTAAAAAAAAAAGGGACATTAAAAGTGGTATAAAAGCATGATATTTGAACCTGATGGTGTTAACAAGGATTCAAAGCAATAAACCACCACCCTTAGAATTTGAATTGGAAGGTGCTCGGCTTGTAGAAGAAGATCTAGAAGAAAAAAAGGTACCTTTGACTAAAGCTATGGCTCATGAGGGAGAAGACTACACTAAGGAGAAAAAGGAGGATCTCAAAATTATAAAACCCCTGTTTGAATAAATATCCAAGGACATGACCCAACATATGGTAGACATGACCCAACAGATAGTAAAAGGATTCAAATTGATGGCCACTCAAATGGGAAGCAAAGGGATAATAGGAGATAGTGGTAGTTCACAATCAGCAGAAAAGAAGACAATGGGTGAGCACATTTTCTCCTGAACATGACGTCATAATAGACCCCATGAATTTCAGATCACACCAAGGCCTACTGCACCTAAATTTCTTATTCCCAAGACTAACATTCAATTTGAATTTGATACAATAACAAAAGAATGGGCTAAATTGGATGAAGAGTGTAGGAGAAGTATAACATTTGAGCAGTACTTCACCATGGAAAACAAAATCAAAAAGAAGGAGGACAATAAGTCTCTACACCAAAACAAATAATTGAATTGTGCCATAGGTAAAGTGATACTCTCTACTTTTGATGGTCCATCTCAAAGTTCTGCTCACACTTGGGTGCAAAAATTGGATGTGTATTTTCAACTGAATCCAATGGTGGAAGAAGATGCTTTAAAAATGGATATTTTGCACTTTGGATGGAGATGCCAATGAATGGTGGATCCATGACCTGAAAACCTTGGGTCATTATTAGGTTAAAACATAAGGGGAATTTTTTGACAAGGTATTAGAAAGGTTTGAGCAAAAAGATCCAGAATTGTCTTTCAAAGAACTGGCACAATTGAAGCAGGTAGGGACTCCTATGAGTATATGTTGGAATTCCAAAGATTATCGGTTAAGGTGGATAATGTATCCATGGGAAGGTTAGTATTTCTGTTCACTGAAGGTTTGTTAGAGCCCTTAAAAGGTTTGGTCAAATCCCACAATCCTACTAACTTAAATGATGCAATGAGCTTGACTAGAGATCTTCAAAATGTGCTTCCTAGAACAAGATTTCCTCCCAAGCCTAACTTCAGATTTGAAAGAAAGCCTTGGAAAAAGGATGCACATGATAAGAAGTTTTGGAAAAGAGATACATCTTAAAAGAATAAGAAAGAAGGAAAAAACAGGGATGAACTTTGAAGGAAAAAATTGTGCTTCACATGCTTCCAACCATGGACACCGGGGCATAAATGTGCTAAAGGAAAAGCTCAATACATAGAAGTATTTTCTGATAATGATGAGTATGAAGGGGGTATTGGATGAATAAGGGCACATTTCACATCAAGAGGAGGCATATGAGACAATAGCTGAAGAAAAAAAGAAGAAGAAAATCATCCTTCACCGTACAAAGCAAGAATGGTAGTACTTTCAACAGTGCCTCGCTATCACACTATTCGATGCAAGTGTGTGGTATTGGGACAAAGAGCTTCAGATTTGGTATATGGAGGAGCTACACATAATTTCATTGATACAGAGATGGTGGATAAAAGAAATATACCAAGTGAATGATTCGATGGCTTCACAATTGTCATTCCAGGTCACAACACAATGCAATGCAACACATGGGTTCCAAAGCTGCAAGTCACCATAGGTAACTATACTTTTGTTGATAGTTTTTATGTGGTTGATGTTGCTAATACTAATGTAGTATTGGAATTGAAATGGCTGTATTCTATAGGAGAACATTCAGTAAATTATCAAATTCCTGAAATGAAATTTCAAGATTCAGCAGGTGTACTAAGGGTTATGAGAGGGCAACACACTCACCAAAAACAGGTAGTAAATTGCAATAGTATGAGATCTATATTGAGGCATGGTGATATAGAATGGGCTATTGAATGTTATATCACCTCTCCCAAGACAAAAATCAGAGTTGGTAAACACCCAAAGTAGATAGAGACACTTTTGCACAAATATGAAAGATTTTTCAGAGATCTTCCACATGGTAGACCACCTGATAGGGGGGTTGAGCATAACATTGTTTTGGAGGAGGGTACTTAACCCATTCAGATACCACCTTATAGACATCCCAAGAAGCTCAAAGATGATATTGATAAGGCCATTGAAGAACTCTTAGAGTTGGGACTCATTAGACCAAGCTCTAGACCTTATGCTTCTTCAGTAGTGTTGGTAAAGAGAAAAGATGGAACTTTGAGGATGTGTATAGACTTTATAGCTTTGAACAAGAAGACCATCAAGAATAGATATCCTATTCCTAGGATTTATGAGCTCATGAATGAGATATTTGGAGCTAATTACTTTTCCAAAATTGACCTTAGATCTGATTATCACCAAATTCGGATGAAGGAGGAAGATGTGCAAAAGACTGCTTTTTGATGTCATTATGGTCACTTTGAGTTTCTTGTTATGCCATTTGGGTTGACTAATGCTCCATCTACATTTAAAGCATGTATGAATATAATATTTTTCAAGCATCTTAGAAGGTTTTTTTTAGTCTTCTTTGATGATACTCTCATTTACAACAAAACTTGGGAAGAGCAGTTGCAACACCTAGAGATTGTGTTGAAAACTTTGCAAGAATAGTCTTTGTATGCTAAGATGTCTAAATGTGAATTTGGGATGAAAGAACTATTATATCTTGGGAAAATTATTGGGAAAGATGGAGTGAAAGTGCACATGGAAAATATCAGGGCTATCTTAGAATGGCCATCACCAAAAAACATCACTGAATTAAGAGGCTTGATTGGAATATGTACCTACTACATGAAGTTTGTGAAAGGGTTCTCCAAGTTGACTTCTCCACTGACTGATTTGACTAAGGAGGATTGCATATATGTGGAAGTGGATATATTTACTAAGTTTTCTCATTTATTTGTTGTTACATCCTCTTTTAGTGTTGCACAAGTCACTGACCTTTTTTCAAAGAAATCTTCAAATTGCATGGGCTCCCCAAGAGCATTGTGAGTGATGAGATGGTAGATTCATGAGTGCTTTTTGGCAAGAACCTTTCAGATTGGTGGGAAATCAGTTGGATCCAAGTACAAGCTACCATCCCCAAAGTGATGGACAAATAGAGAGGGTGAATAAATGGTTGGAAGGGTACCTCCGAAACTATGTGGGAGAACAACAAAAAGCTTGGACAAAATGGCTACACTTGGGTGGGTTTTGCTACAACACCACCTTTCACATGTCAATAGGGATGTCTCCTTTCAGAGCATTATATGGTTATGATGAAATTACATTGATGATATGATATTTGGTGATAGTAGAGCTCCAAAAGATAAATATTGGGTGGAAGAAAGCCAAGAAATTTTAAAGCTTTTAAAAGACAATTTGCAGGTTGCCCAAAATCAGCAAAAACAATATGCAGATAAACATAGAGAGGAAAGGACCTTTCAAGTTGATGATTTAGTTTATTTGAGGTTGCATCCATACAAACAAGCATCTCTCAAAAGGAATGGAGAAGAAAATCTAAAGTGAAGATACTATGGGCCCTACAAGGTAATCCAGAAGATTGGAGAAGTAGCATATGAGTTGGAACTTCCGGAACAGAGTAAAATTCATAATATATTTCATGTTTCTTGTCTCAAGAAAGATATAGTTCAGAAAATTTTCATTTCAGATACACCCCCTCCTTTGGATGATGAAGGACAACTCACACTTATTCCAAAAAAGGTTTTGAAGACAAGGGTGAGAAGATTGAGGAGTAGGATCTACCAACTGAAGATGCCACATGGGAAGAGGAGAACATTTTGCAGCATCCAAATCTGAAATTGATTTAGGACAAGGAATATTGGGTGGGGAGGACTGTAATGTCCCCATTCAAATAATTGCAGCAGGAAAATTCCATCAATCCTACTAGTTCCCTAGGTTGGGTGGAAACATTGGGAAGTTAATAAGGGAGATAATAAATGGTGTTTAGACATTAGAAGGAATAAATATTTATTTAATGGAGTTAATTAAATGAATGTAAGTGAAAAATGAAATGGCTATGGAGAATGGAGACACATGGAGACGATGGGGCCCACTCACGCTAGAATTCCTATGTTAAATGGCATCCTCCTCTTGCAATCTCGAATATATGGGAAGCCTAATGTTTTTGGATGGAATATAAGGTTAATATACTTGTCCATATACTTCATAGGTCGAATTTGGGATGAATTGTACCTTACATGGGGAGAGGAAGAGCCAAATGGGAGTTTCATGGACACTTGGCTAGATTCCCCTTACATTTATGACATCTATGACACCAATGATGGAGATTCTATGACAATTATGACACAAGTCAGACATGAAGGTTGACATATGACATATCTGACATGTCATGCCTGAATAGAGAATATTAGAGGGCGCTCATGGGATTTGGAGAAGGCAAAGAGGCTCCTACTCGAATTTGGGAGAAGAGGGAAGGTGAAGAGAGAGGCCACATGGCATAGCATGAACAACCACACCAATTCGACTTGGATTTGGTTTATGGATGGATTTGGAACCTTATAAGACCAATAATTTTTATAAAATTCATGGATCAGCCATGATAAGGCCCTTTTTATAATTTGTGAAAATTGTTATTGTGAAGAGAGAGAGCTAGTGGATGACTAGTTCATGCCTTAGCCAATTTCGAGGGAGAAAGATTCCCATCCTAGTTGGTGTTTGGAGAGGCCACTCAGGTATTTCAAGGAGATTAAATGTAGTCATAATTTACAGGTTCAAGCTATAGCAGCTCATGTAAATATCAATTTAATCTTGTTCTCCCTTTCATCTCAAGTTTTCTCACCATATTTCAGCTCTATGGAGTGAGGCGCACTTGGTGAGATATTCATCTCTTTGAGGGAGATTCTCTTGCTCCAGTATTTTGTATTCTGATGTAAATGATCTGATATTTAATTTCAGAAATATCTTGGGTCGAAAGGTGAAGAAATCTCATGCATTATTGCTCAATAATGAAGAAACAGTGCCATTTCCCCACTACCTTGTTGTAAACTCTTGTAATCTTTATGGATTTGAATGGATGTATCAAATATTGATGATTTATGAATGAATGGAATGTAATTAAATCATATTATGGGTTTCATGTTCAGTAACTGAGAATTTGTGGCCATTGGGTCGAATTTCATAGCAATTGGAGCAAACTACACCTCATTTCCCCAAGGGTCCAAAACTAGTTTTTATATCTGATTGAAAGAAGTGATAACAGCCATGGGAGGTCGATTGGTTATGCATATGAGTCTTTGATAATGTATTCTACACATCCCATGCTTCAATTTAAGAATTCAAATGGGTTTCTACACATTTTGGAAGCCGTTTCTACCACTTACCGTGGGGGGTATTTGAGCCCAAAATTGCCAGTAAAATCATCTATCTTGTTCAAAATTTAGTACAGAATTGTAGAAGTGATTGGAGGACCATAATACATCCCTGAACATAATAATTAATTTATTATATCATTAATACACCTTCTCTGAATATTTGGGAGCAATTGGGCCGATTTTAAGACCAAGACACTAAAACTAGTAAAGAGCCAACTTTGTGAAAAAATTGGAAAATTGGGCATTTTGGTAAATTTAAAAAAAAATGGAAATTACACATCTTTCCCTGTTCTCATATCATAGGCAATGAAGATCTCATTTAATTCATAAATAGTTATGAGTTTAAGATCATCTCGTTCTTCTAGAGTGGACACCTTTGAGTCATATTTCATTGGCATGGTTCTTATTACCATGTCGACTACGTCCTTCTCTTTTATTTGTCCTCCAATTCCTTTAATGGCATTAACAATTTCATCTACTCTTAGAATATATTATGCAATATTATATTCCTCCTTCATTTTTGGGCTTTCAAACTGTCCTTTGTAGATCTGAAGTTTGGATTCCTTGACTTTGGGTGCTCCTTCATAGACACATTTTAGTTTTTCCCAGACATGTTTGGATGTCTTGCATTGCATGAATTTTAAAAACACTGAATGTGTTAAACCACTCAAAATTGAATTCAGATCTTTTGCATTGGACTCATTGGCTTAGTTCTCCTTTGTCTATAGGTACGCCATCTGGTACTTCATATTGTTTTTCAACAGACCTCCAAATTTTGTATCCAAGAGACATTAGATGGCACTTCATTCTTACACTCTAGTATGCATAATTATCTCCAGTAAATAGAGGTGGTATGTTGGTGGCTAAACCTTCTTTTTATCCATAGTGATTTTTAATAGGATCTTCCTTCAAGTGATTAAATTGTAGTGAAGGATCCTGCTCTGATACTAATTGTTGAAATATTGGACAATACTAAGGGGGGGGTGAATCAATATTGATAGTTTTTAATAATTAAACCCACTTTTAATTTACTTATTAACACACATGATCAAAAAAATAATATAGAACACAAATTTATCATGGAATCCCAATTGGGTAAACCACCAATACTTCCTATTACTGCAAAATAATATTTATAAATAGTTTTTTCCTGCTACTACAGACAAGGATAATACTACACCCTATTTTCCAGCAACTACTAGAAGGAGGCTACGACCCCTATTTTATCAGCTGCTGTTGAAAGGATGCTATGACACCCTGTTTACCAACTACAACTAGAAGGAGGCTATAACCCCCTTTTAGGCCTGTTGCTTTCCCTAACGCCTCCCAACCTCCCTTATATGATAATTGGATCTCTAACTATACATCAATTGATATGTTAATTGAATGTTTAGAGAATCTCATCTGAAAGGTTAAAGATTTGCTTATATACCCTTATCTATGCCTATTCATCTAACAATCACACACCTTCATCGTGACTCTTCACACAAAAAAAAAACTTCAAAATTACCTCTGTATGATTCAAAATTACCTCTATGTTTAACTTGCAAAATTATCAATGCGATTTCCGCAACAACCTTTCCGCAACGACCTTTCCATAACAACCTCTCCACAAATACCTTTCCGCATTTATCTTTTTGCAAATACCTTTCCGCACATACCTTTCTGCAATCATCTTTCCGCAATTACCTTTCCACAATTACCTTTCCACCACTACCTTTCCACAACTACTTTTCCGCAATTTGCAGGGACTTATTCCTTCCGCTATTGTAGGTTGCGGATTGCGTATGTGCACTTTTACTTTTCTCAAAAATTGCATCTGCAACAACCTTTTCGTAATTATAAACTTCTTCCTTCCGCAATTGCAAATTACAGATTGTGGGTATGGATTTTGAATTTTCTTGAAATTGCTTCTGCAATTTACAGATTGCGTATTACGGCTTCCTTTTGCTTTGCGAATTGCGGATTGCAGATGTGCCTCCCAACTTTTTTGAAATGGGCTCCTGCAAATCTCTTTTCGCAACTCTTGTGAACTGTCCATCGCTTTGCGGAATCCTCTGCGTCTGTTGATCAATTATCAAACATGGAACTTCACTTTGGTGCTCCGGAATGTTATCTTCCACATATATTTACTTTGCAAATTATTTCCCTGCTGTTGATCTATTTTATTGATACGATATTATCCATCCAACGTATACTAAATAAGCAAATTCAACTCCACAACTCTACGTTGATTGATCAATCAAACTCAATCGGACTTCGCCTGACTTGGATCCCCTTGTTAGATCCTCTTCATGTGTATTTTTGTCCTCGTCACATATGCCATCGTTTTCCCTGCCATCGTGCCATTACTTATTCCTTTGTCATTCCTGAACCCATTTTGACATCAATGAAAACTTCATTCAACAGGTTCACCTAGCCTTTCATGTATCATGCTTCAAAAAGGTGGTGGGATCCAATAGTAAAGTGCAAACCAAGTTACTAGAACTTGATGAGGAAGGTTCCATTTGGCTTCAACTAAATGTAGTATTGGATACCATGGAATGCAAATTGGGTAGGCATAATCAAAGAGGTGTTCATATAGTGATAAGATGTGCAACTTGAATATGCCACTTGCGAACTTGTAGGGATTTTGAAACGATTTCCTAACCTTTAGCCTTGAGGACAATGCTACTTTTGAAAAAGGAGGTGTGTTAGGGTCCCACACTAACTCACTTACTTTAGTAATTAGCCATGTTATGTTTACAACCATAACCTTTGAATCAAGTTGAGTAGTTAGTATTAAACTATTATTGTAAAAAGGTTCTCTCAATTTTTTAAGTCCCACTAAGTAGTTAGTTCTCATTAAATGTTGACCAACCCAAGAAGTTAGGGTTTTGGGATATTTAAATCACATTCAAATATTTAAGAGGCTATCTATTGGTTTGTGAAGAATTATTGTAATGGATCTCTGCTCAAGTAAACGAATTCCTAACCTCAAGAAGAATGTGAACATTGCTTCCAAAATCGGTTTTCATAATAGAAGGCTTATTTCCTATAGCATTTATCTTTTCTACTTTCTAATGTTCCTTGTTTGACACTATAATTTCTAGTTTATTGCATCTTAAATCTCTGTATATACTCTGTTGTTTTAGGTTTCAAGGTTAAATAACACCATAAGAAATTAGCAAGGTGAAAGTTACATATCTCCATTACTGTCTTTGGGGTATGCTAGTTGCAAATGACTTAAATCATGGCAAGATCCACATGCTCATCCATGATGCATCCTAGATATTAGATCCTCTACATATCAATTAATCACTTATCCATATTGGTTTATTTAATATCCCTCATTCTAAACCCCTATTATTGTAATAGATCATCATTGATGTAAAAGTGTGTATGTACAAGTTAATGGTGAGGATCTCAAGGCCAAGGCCTTTCCAATGAACTTTGAACCATTTCGACTTTGTATTATAACCATGTGCAATTAAATCATGGTGACATAATTTGTAATAGGAAAACTATGAAATGTTGACTAATAAAACAACCTAAGGTTGAATGTGCAACGCAAAGGAAATGAAGGGGCAAGGTATCCACTAGGGAGGAGAAGTTAAAGGCTAGAGAATCCTTGAGAAACTGGTCAATGATGATGACCTATCATCTTGGTATCTATGATTTCTGGTAATAAAGTTAATTATGATTATTAGCTTAAATGAATAGCTGATAACATAAGTGATTAAATTATCATTTGCATGAGGGAAAATGGGTCATTATTCACTTGTGAGTTAAAATGAGCTATTAATTATTATTTGCTACTTTGCTTAGTCTCTGTTTGTTATAGGCTAAAATAACACATTCTCTTTCTGTGACCACTTTCCGATGTTTTCATCGCATGTCGACATTTCCATGATGACACTTCATGAAAGTCACTGAAAAAACACCTTAATTGGAGGAGCCATATATAGAGTTTTGTAACTCAGTTTGAACTCTTCTCTAGACCGTTGTAGTGTTATCTGAGTAAGGAAAAACTTTCTAGAAGACACCAAACCATGAAAATGCATGGAAGTACCCTAAA
This sequence comes from Pseudotsuga menziesii, assembly GCA_001517045.1. Lineage (NCBI taxonomy): Eukaryota > Viridiplantae > Streptophyta > Pinopsida > Pinales > Pinaceae > Pseudotsuga > Pseudotsuga menziesii. Next base: position 200,427 of record LPNX010114018.1, read on the forward strand.
ATTGAGCATTTTTTACCCATTCGTGACTTTGCTTAAGCAAACCCACGGATTTTCCTTGGCATTCACAACTATGCTTCATAGAACCCGCAAATTTCTCCTATAGTGGTCAAAAATTATAAAAATATGAAAATTCTCAAATTAGAGGTGGTTTGGGTGGTTTTGGAACTGATCCCGCAGTTGTAACTAATCCCTATTCGACCCTAGATCTTCAAAAACGTATATAAGAGAGGGAGAGAGGTCCATAATAGGGGCTTGACCTTTGTATTGTTATGCTGGTGGAATTGGGACTCTCATCCCCACTACCTTTTCCATAGATGCCATCTTCCTATGTTGCAAAGCTTGGAGGCTAAGATCCTTGGAGAAGAGAAGTAGGAGATCCAGATCAAGGTTTCATGAGGTGCCTAACAAGAGGAGAAGGTGAACTATGTACTTCTTCCACTTGATTAATAAAGATGTGATATCCTTTTTCTTCGTAAATCATTGTTCAATGTGTATTGAATCTTTGTTATGATTGTATGACGATTCTTATCAGATTAGGGTTTCATGTTTTACTGAACGTAATCTCCTTTCATATAGTCAATTTGGTTTGAGCAAGGTTAAACTTGTTTTGCAAGTCTCTTGGAGCAAGAGGAAGGGCTGAAGGAAGCTTGTATAAACCTTCAGTGAATCAGGTATGGGCCTATATGACCTTTGAGTATTGTTTACACTTACTTGTAGAACATTGTATATCGGTCTTTCAACCCTAGTATGTTGGTGGCCTCTTAACCCCCAGCCATAGGAACACTTTCCTCTACAACAACATTGGTGACTCCATTGGGGAGCCTTGTTTGTTTAGGGGTTTCCTTGCCTTTATTCTAGTGTATTGAGGTTTTAGGCCCTTCTTACAACTTAGGATCAACCTTTGGGTCTGATTGGACACCTCCCCTGCTTGTTTGGGGCAGTTTTTAAGCATTCTACCACACATTCACAGGTTCTGCACTGAACAACTGCAACTTCTAGGTGCATTAGCAGCCTTCCTTCATGCAACCTACATTTTCCTACCTGAAACTTGCGGCCTCCCTTACGAAAACTCGCGAATGTCCTTGTAAGTGCTTTTTTTCATCATTTTTTGGGAATTTTGGGTGTCTAAGGGCTGTCTGAAGGGTATTTTAGGGTCCTCTACATGTGCATGACTCCAGGGAACTAGTTTCATCTCTTTTGGGTGCTCTTTATCTATGTTTTATGTCCTTTTCAACTCCTTAAACTTGTTTTGTTGCATTCTCCCCCCCCCCCCCCCCCCTCCTTCTTTGGCTTGACCTTGTTGGGCAATACTGAACAACCCGTGTTTGCAGGTCTAGGTTGAACCTTAGAGCTTCTTGACTCTTATTTGTTTCAATATCATTGTTTAGTTTCTTCATGCCAAAATGGTTGGCTTGCTTACCTTTGTAAGTCTTCCTTTCTAGTGAGGTTATTTCTTTCTTTAGGGCAACCTAGGGTTTGTTAGTGGGGTATAGAAAATAAGTCTATTTGCTTCGCTTACATTACTTTGAATACATTAGTTTGTAGGATGTTTTTTATTTTGCATTTGTAAAAGAAAAATTAAAAAGAACATATAGTTGCTTTATATGCATGGAGATTAGGTTTTGGTCTTAAATGCATTGCATATCATTGTTCTTGAAAAAATAGAAAGAAGTTTTTCTTTCGTGGCTTTTAATTTTTCAGTTTGAAAAAGAAAGAGAAGTAGGTTTGCTTTTGCATGTCAATTTTTCTTTTGTTTAGTCATATTGTTTCTATTGTGGAGTCAAACACCATTGGTTTCACCTCCGCCACCCTGTGAGTAATCAACAACCTTAAAAAGAACATTTAATATCTAAAATATATTAGTAACTATTTGTTTCTAGGGACGAAACACACTAGCCTATACTAGTTTTTTGGGTTAGGGACATTTTAACTACCCAAAACTTTAAACTCAAACATAGTGGCCTATCTTTTAGGAAATCCAACTTCGTAGAGAAAGACACCGAAAATATCCTCTAACACATGAGTTAAGCACGAGGTCGTGCGATACTGAGTACTTGGAGATACCCCTCCTATACCTAGTAGAGCATACACCATAGCTGCTGCATGTTTGGAGACTTACTCAGTACCTTCTTCTGGCCTCATGTGGTGCCTGGTACTGTTTAGGTTTTGGGCTGAACTACCCTGCCCATGTACATTGGATGGAATGACGACTGTTCCATCGAAATTTCTCTGCAATTTTTGGTAGCCTTAGTATCTTGTCTGTTAGGACTCTACACAAGTTATGGTGGAAGGATATTTCCACTATACCTAGGGTATAATTGGGAGGTAACCTCGATTGACAAATTGGGAGGGCGGTTTGGTGATTCAAATGCTTGCACCCATAAAAATCATCACGAGACACCAAGTAACTACTCTCTGACCTTCATCGATTTTTTTTGGGCTCTAATCATCCCAAACTTTCCTTTGGAAGGTATCTTTGTTTGCCTGCTTTGATACTTAGGATTTTTTCTACTAGTGGTGTGCTCTTTGTACTGTTGGTCACTAGTTGACCATAGTTGTTTGTTAGGTTATAAACTATGGCTAATACCCCTATAGACACTAACCAGGAGACCCCCATGCCAGGGGATCCTTGTACTTTTCCTCTTAGCAGGAATATTGGTGTTCCTTTGGTGGCCACTTTGAATCTATCTGGATTCACCCTTAGGATATTGGTTTGGTTGTTTTCCACTCCGACTGTCCTAAATGCTCCTGATGCTTCTCAAGCAAGAACCTTATATCAAGGGCATCAAAACAATGTCTCCCCTTCGCCTGTTGCAACCTCTCCTCCTCCTTCTACCTCATGCTGTGAAAGTTTTGATACTAGTAACCTGTAGTCTAAAATGATTAAAAGAAGGAAGAATAGTAAGAAGACTCGAAAGCAAGGGGGAACCCATCCAAGCTCTGCAGGTCATGTTGGATATATTCACCCAACCTTTGCAGATCATGTTGGGGTCTTCTTTTCAACCTCTGCAAGTCAAGTTGATCCTAACCACTCAACCTCTACAGGTCATGCTGGTGGAACCCATCCAACTTATGCAAGTCTTGTTGGACCCAATCACTTAGCTTTTGCAGGTCATGGTAGGGGCACCCTATCAACCTATGCAAGTCAAGTTGACCCTATAACCCTATCGTCTATAGGTCATGTTGGGGGCACCCATCCAAACTCTGCAGTTCATGTTGGATCCATCCACCTAGCCTTTAGAAGTCATGATGGGGGAAAACAACCAACGTCTGTAAGTCATGTTGGACCTAACCACCCAACCTCTAGAGGTCACGCTAGGGACAAGCAATCAACCAAATCAATTCATGTGGACACCATTGAGAAAACCAACCATTCAAAATGCAGGCCGAAGTTCCCTTGTATAATTTGTAGGGAGACCACCTTACCCACCAGTGCCCTGCCATTGCACACGTACAAAGAGTTTGGTTCCAAGGACATCCTGTTTTTGAATAACTTGAAGTTTATCAACAACCTTTTCAACCTTCGATTGATCAATTTGTCGAACCAATTCACTCTTTGGTCGATCCCACTCTTCCTTCGGAGAGTGACATTGATCAAGTGGTTGGATTGATTCCTTCTTCGATCAATCACACTCTGCCTTTGGAGAGTGAAGTGTCTTCTAGTCACATTCTATTCACTTCCATTTTAGAACTTTTTGAATAAGGGGGCATTGAATTCATTTCGAACGAACCCCCACTAAGTTCTCATATTGCTTCCTTTGATCGGGATAGCATAACTGAGCCACCCCTTCCTTCGGTTGCTCCTTTCTAGATAAAGGTTCAAGTGGAACACTAGACTATTACTCATTGTATTGTAGACGAAGGAGCATATGTTAGTATTTTATCTGCACGTGCTTGGATAGGCATGGGATCTCCCAACCTTTTTTCAACTGATGAGCAATTACTAGCTTTTGATAGAAGAACTAGTCAAGCTATGGGAATTCTTTCTTAAGTACCTATTACTTTGAGTGGGAAGACTGTCTTAGTTGATTTCGTGGTTATTGAGGACCCCTTGGACTTTAATATGCTCATTGGGCATGATTATGTATATGTTATGAAATCTGTGGTGTTTACACTCTTTCGTGTGATGTATTTCCCTCATAACAAAAGCATTGTCCCTATCAATCAACTCTGATTTCTTGATCCTCTTACTCACCTGAGTATAGAGAAAGTATTTCCTTTGTTAGTTCCTAGTGTTTTAGTAGACACTGCCCCACCACAGGTGAATTATGTGGCTTCTTATCCTTCATGTTCGATTGCTTCTGAGAAGAGCCTTTAGATTCATGCTTACCTTCTTGAGACTTGGTCCCAGCAGTTGAATCAATGTTCTACACAATGGGGAATTTGAAGCCTGGTATCCACCCTATTGATCCAACTGAAAGTTTAGACACGTGTCCTATCTAGGATGGTATCATTCCTTCAGATGAAGTCTTCCTAGAGTCTTTGATACAATCTGACCTTCTTTTGGATGTTGACTCAGTTGTGGTTAATTCCAACCATGACTTGTTTGTTTAGTTTTATCTTTCTGATGATCAAATCTCCTATTCTTGTATTGTTGAGTCTTTGGATTCTCCAACCGAACACCAAGTCATTGATCTTGATGAGTTTGATATTTCTAGTATAATTTTCGACTACTGTGATTATGAGTTTGTTCTTGCAAACTCTAGCACCCCTGTCAACTTTAGCTTTATTTTTGAGGTTGATATTATTGATATAAATACTCAGGCCTTGGAGTTATAGAGCCTTCTTTGGTCGATTCTTCCTTGACTACACCTTTTGTAGAAGATAGAAAAGTTGCAAGTGTTTCTACCAAAGTGAACTGTGTCAGATATTTTCTTCTGAATATGATCTTAATATTGTTGTTTCTTGGAGATAGGATTCTTAGTTGGGATCACAACTGCTTACTGGTCTCGCCTTATTGTTTAAGTTGTAACTACATGTGCATGTACCCTGCTTGCGCTTATGAGCATGATGCCAGCTTCCACTTTCAACTCATTGTATAAGACCTCATCTCCACTCTCACCATCGCTCAACTTTGTAGTTTTTTGCTAGTTCAACTTAACACCCTTTAGCTTGAGGAGACGTTCCCTGAGTGTCCTTATCTCGCTCATGTTCCTTGAATTATGCTTAGATCTGTTCCTTGCACTTGGAACTAGTTGCGCGTGTCTCTAACACTCGTCTCCTTGCATTTAGAGCATTCTTTCTGCTCTGCTTTGAGCTCATCAAAAATAGTAAGGAGGCCACGAGTTGACTTTTCTGGGCTCGTTGAAAATTCACGAGAAAGGTATGGAGTTATCTTCAAGCCCTGGTCTGACTCCTTAAATATGACTAGATCGTCAAGTTCACTTGTCCCTTCCAACTCTTTAAAGGATGTGAAGGAACATTCACATAGGTATAAGTTTACCTCTTTTTTCGGCCTTGTGGATTACTTACAAAAAATGAATACTCTATTTTCCTTGGAATCTAGAAGAGTATCTTCAGGTATAGATTTATCTCTTTTCTAGGACTGGAGGACTAAGTTTATGGGAAAGGAACCTTTTTCGAGCTTAGTTTTCTCTTTTTCGTGGTTTGGACCTAAACGTGGAAATTTTTTAGAACATTCTTTATGTCATTTGTCATGTTCGTTAAATCACTAGTACAAAAGCATCGAGTTTAATGTTGTCTATACCATTCTCAGAGAAAATGGAACTTTTCGAGTGATCTTGCTTCCCTTCACACTTGTTAAAACTAAAGGGATTTTGATAGTTTACCCCTTTTTCGGACCTTGGCGAATAACTATGAAAAAGGAATACCTTAGTTCTACTGGACTAAAAGAGTCCTCCTCTGGATTTTTGTACACTTTTTCGAACTTAGGAGACTAATCTTACGAAAAGGCACCTCCCTAGAGTCTTCTTTGGAGTTTTCAAACTCTCAAAGCTATGAAAACACCACCGAGCATTCACTAATTTAGGCTCATAAAATCCACGAATCAGTGCTTTATCAAGCATTCTCTGTCTCTTCTTCGAGCTTTCCAACAATGAAGAAGCTCTCGAGTTTTCTTTCTTGGAATCGTTTAACCTTTACAAGAAAAAGGGAAAGGGAAGTTCATTAAATATCCTTATTTCATGGTAGCAAGTCTTGTATCCTTGAAAAAAGCACCAATTTTGAGTCTATCAATAGTTGGGTTCTAGTTTTTGACCTTGTCTCGATTCATAGTTTTAATCCTCCAGTTGGGTCCTTTTCCAATTATATGGGGAATCTGTTAGTGTCTCCTACATTGTAGATTTATGCCGTTGGTTCCTTTGTGTCAAAATATTCCTAAGTCACTATTGTGTCATGCTCACTATTCAAGGATAAACCTTTGTCAGCCATTCTGTAGTTGCCTTGACCTTTTGTTTCATCCATTCCCTGATATCAATTTATTACATCATGTCTTCAACGGTCCTTGTTGCAAAACTTTGTACTAGTTCCAGATCCAATTAGTCTTTGACTTACCTCATGTTGGATGATGGAGGATGCCTTAATTCCTTCCTTCCAACAGATTTCTTCGTAATGACCTCAACACATCTTGCTCTGGGAATGAGATTTAGATTTAATGAAAATACCTTGGGGATTGCATTCATCAGTGGCAATTTCCCTCGGTATCGGGTAGTGGGAATTCCTTAATGTCTCCTACTCGATGGATTCTTCAGATGTTTGACTTCAAGACCATTTATTCACACTTGTTAGAATGTACTAGGTACCTTGGGGACCATTTTCATTAATGGTGGTTACCCTCGCTTTTGTTAACGGTTCTCATCATTGACCACTAATTAAATGGTTTCCTCCATGTTCGACTTCAGCTCCTTATTCACATGGTTAGGATTCGTACCTTTTGGGCGGTTTGGATTGAAGACCTTGGGCCGATAGTAGCATCATCATCTTTTGCTATTGCCTGATTTACGCAAGACCTTGTCACACTCCATATGAAATTTGCTGAGACATAGATCCACCTTGTTAATTTGTGTCCATGACTCCTTTATATTTGATATGGTGCCTTTTTGCATATTGTGCGACCATGATAGTTACATTATTTATACACATGTTGGATCCACTTGTATCTTTATGTCAATCATTTGTATATGGACATGTATGTCCCAAAGATCAGTTTTGCCTAACATTTATTTCTCTTCAGGGTACCTTTATTCGAGCCTATGATCTTGGATTCTCCATCTCTTCGACTCCATACTCAAATGTTTCCATTTTATAATGTATTTTGGCTATAGTCTTCCCCCCTAACCTCATACATTAGGGGCCATCTGTTATAACCTAAAATAACACATTCTCTACCTGTGACCACTTTCCCATGTTTTCATCGCATATCGACACTTCCATGAAGACACTTCATGAAAGTCACTGAAAAAACACCTTAATTGGAGGATCCATATCTAGAGTTTTGTAACACTGTTTTACCTCTTCTCTAGACCGTTGGAAAGGTATCTGAGCATGGATCCATTTCTAGAAGACACCAAACCATGAAAATGCATGGAAGTACTATAAAAATGATCGTTTTTACCCATTCTCGACTTTTCTTAAGCAAACTCATGACTTTGCCTTGGCATTCACGTCTCTACTTCATAGAACCCGTGAATTCTCCTCTAGTGGTAAAAAAACTATAAAAATATGAAAATTCTTGAATTAGGGGTGGTTTGGGTGGTTTTGGAACTGATCCTGCAGTTCTAAATAATCCCTATTCGACCCTAACTCTTCAAAAAAGTATATAAGAGAGGGAGAGAGGTCCATAATGGGGACTTGACCTTTGTATTGTTATGCTAGTGGAATTGGGACTCTCACCCCCCCTACCTTTTCCCTAGATGCCATCTTCCTGTGTTGTAGAGCTTGGAGAAGAGAAGCAAGAGATCCATATCAAGGTTTCGTGAGGTGCCTAGCAAGAGGAGACGGTGAACTCTGTACTTCTTCCACTTGATTAATTAAGATGTGATTTCCTTCTTCTTCCAAAATCATTGTTTAATGTGTATTAAATATCTGTTATGATTATATGATGATTCTTATCATATTAGGGTTTCATGTTTTACTGAACATAATCTCCTTTCATATAGTCAATTTGGTTTGAGGAAGGTTAAACTTGTTTTGCAGGTCTCTTAGAGCAAGAGGAGCAAGAGGAAGGGTTGAAAGAAGCTTGGATCAACCTTTAGTGAATCAAGTATGGGCCTATCTAACCTTTTAATCTTGTTTACATTTACTTGTAGAACATTGTATATCAGTCTTTCAACCCTAGTATGTTGGTGGCCTATTAACCCCCAGCCATAGGAACAATTTCCTTTACAATAATGTTATCCAAGGTATTGGGTGGCTTTGATTTGATTCCCTATCAAGAATAAATTCCCAAGTATCTCCGATTATCTTGTATTTTTAGGATTTATTGTTTGGCCTACTACTTTCAGGATGAGATCTCAACTCAGAAATTTATTTCATCTTACTCCAAGTATTTCAATCTCCTGTTAACTACGCAGTCAACTCCTGTTTTCGTCATTTGTACAAGTATAAATCAAGTTATGATTTTAAGACTATCCACATAATTACTAACAACAACCATATTAATAAGATTGATATGTTTGGAATACACTGACAAGCATATCACAATTGGAGTTAATCTAATATTTATCAAATATAACTACGATTATAATTGAAGTTAAGCTAATAGTTGTAGAATCATTGAAGTTAAGCTAATAGTTGTATCTAATAGTTAATTTAAAAGTTAATATATCAGTGGTTGTAGTTCAAGTAAAAGTTGTGATTGGATTTGAAGTTAAGCTAAAGTTGTATCATCATTGGAGTTAAGCTAATAGTTGTATAATCATGATTGGATTTTTAATTACTAGGTTGAAGTTGAGTTTATTTTTTCCAACTATTACGAACTGTACTTATCACATGTTAACAAAGCTTTTATTTTTTTATTTTTTAAAATTGTTTATTATAAATTTTGAAAAACGCCCATAGAATTAATCTAGAGTGTACCCTTGTCTCATTCTTGTTTATAGATGAAAAAACATATATAATAGTCCACCCAAAATTCGAAGATATAAATTTCGATCGCCGTAATTACTATTAAAGACAGACTCCAATGCTGAAATAAATAATGGCCTCTATTGAAAAAAAAAGGAAAATAAATTATGTTATTGAGAAAACCTAACGATTAAAGTTCTCAACCAATTTATTAAAATTGCTATCATGTATATAAATATAAAATATATTTGAAAACGAATACTGTTAGGGTTTCAATAAAAAAAATTAATATACAATTGAAAATTGCCAAAAGAAGGCGGTGGGTAATTGGTTTTTAGAATTTTCCTTAGTAAAGTTCTAGAGGGGTCGATGTGGAGCTTTTTTTCCAAGAAGAAAGAGTTCTTTGTAATGGTGCGTATGATGAATCTTTTATGAAGGAAAGTACCCCATTTTTTTGGGATATAACATGTTGATAGAGGGGTTTGTGTGTTGTCTACTGGGGAAACATTGTGTTGAAGAGGGAGGAGCAAAAAAATAATATACTATGCGTGAATTTGTATTGATAAATAATTATTTTATTGTTTGTACATATGTGGAGAGAGAGAGCGACGAACTGAAGAAAGAGTCGATCCACCATTGCTATCTAATACTTGTTATTTATGCATAGTTAAACATGTTGTCTGCCATGAACTGCCTATTATCCTTGTATTAACTAGGGTTATCCATGCATTCACTACCAATTGTTATATATATATATATATCTATATATCTATATATAATTTTTTATTTCAACTTTTGAATAACTGCCATAAAATCAATATGGACAATACACTTGTCTTATCCTCGGGCAATCTACGAAAATAATAGATCTACTAGTCCACCCCAAATTCTAAGATATAAACACCTATCAATGTAATGAAGTAAAAGAAAGGGTAACCTCTCAAAGTAATGAGTTGACCCTCTAGTTAATGTGTCGTCTTTGATTGACAACAACAAAAATTGCGTGAGAGATCAACCCCTTTCTACTTGATGGTTATGCATTCGTTTGAAATGTAGATTTTTTTACTTTCCGTTGATTGCGGTCCATGGAAAAAGAAGAGAGTAGGATCTCTTTCATGGAGAAGGGTTTTCATATATATGTTGTATTAATAAGTTTTGTTCAGTTTTGTGAATAAAGTCGAATGTTTGACGAGGTCTCTTCGACAAAATTTTAGAAAAATGTTGAAACTTTCATTAAAAAAAGGACCCCTATTTGGTAGTGATATTGTATTTGGAAATGAGGAGTATCTCTGTAAAATTGGGTGGAGTCACGATTGATGACCAAATGCTTTGAAAATATTGTAATAGTTGCTATAATAAGCACTTGGCGGTCTTGGATATGTTTAGCATCTTGCATATTAGAATGGGTTCACTGTGCCAACTTGCGCAATTATCACACTCTTCCCTACATTAAGTGGTTCTCCTAGAAAAAATTGTCCACCTCTCAACCAAGGGATTTTCGAAACGTGATGCCCTTCTGTCATGCAACTAGTATACCATAATTGTAGTTGGGTTTATTTTGGTATTTTCAGTTCCTAAATTCTTTTAGGTATCTCCACTAATTTATTGTGCACTTGTGGCAATTCTCCTGAAGATGATGAAGTTCCTACTGTAGTGGTGCTCGAATAGTTGGCCATAGATTCATTATTCATTGCTTGATCTAATGTAGCTCTGGGCAAGTCTATCACCTGTTGTGGAAATGATATCCTTGTTAATGGCGATAAAACTTGATCAAACCATTATTTTTTGTGGACTTCATGTACTGGGAATGTTAGTTTTGTTAGTACATCCTTGAAACATTACACATATGCCTAGACAGATTCTTCATGCATTTGTTGGATTTCTCTTAATTTTGCAACACCATGTTGCTCAAACTTGGGTTGTACAAATTCATTTAAGAACAATTTCTTTGTCTCTGCTAAGGTGGGAGTTGGTGGCCCTTGCGTCTTTAGCAAATTCATGTACCATTATAAGGTCCTTCCTCTTAATGTTGTTTGGGATTCAACTAATTTAAATGTTGTTGGGTTGCTCTTGCATTCCATATTTATTCACATAGGAACAATTGTTGACTCTGCGTCATGTTCTCCTCCTTTCCCCCAAAATTTTGGACATTTCAAGGAAGGCCATGCTAGGACCCCAACCATTTTCACTGCTAGATCTCATACCAGTAAAAACCCTTGAGTTCACAGTTGTGCTATAATGTTACTACTAGTTTGTTGACTACTACTACTACTACTACTACTACTTTCACCTACTATTGAACTGCTTTGTGAACTATGGGTGTTACTTTCACTCACTATTGAACTGTTGGAAAACACCGGGATGTTAAGAGGCTAGGATCACTCTTCTTCATAAAGCTGCAGGGGGGCCCTATATCTTTCTGAAGAAGAGTAAGCTTGATCTCCTAACAATCTTGTTTTCTCTAGCCACATGTCACGAGGTGCATATCTCCAATGAAATGAGAATACTCAAGGGAGTTTCAGATCTCAGAGGGAGATTTTGGCAGAGGAACGATATGGATGATGATTGGAGTATTTGTGTGTGATGGGGGACCTTAATGGTCAATTTATAGGATCTGTAGGTAGTATGGAAGGATAATGATCATTTGAAGATTTTTCCAATTTTGGTTTTTTGATTTTTTGAAGTTTCTTTTTCTTCTGCATGATTTTTGGGATCCTTATCCATGCTTTTGGGTAAGTTCAACGTTTCCTTTTTTGTGAAAAAGAAATATAGAAAATGTCATTTTAGGCAATATGATTTATAATTTTTGGATTTAATGAGCCAATTAATATTTAAAATGGCCTTTAATGGTTGACTTAGGTATTTTGGATCAATGAAGGTCGATGCGGTGGAAATGAAAAGTGGATAATGATGTATAGGTTCGATGAGGCAAGGTCAAATCTAAGGTGGACACATTTTTGTTAACACATTCTATATTTCAGTCTCTAAGATTCTTCTTCATTTCTAAAGTCTCTATAAATCTTCCAGTTTATCTCCTTTTCTACATTTCGGTGAGCATTGCTTATTTTATCTCTTTCCATTTTTTGATACAGGACTTTCAGACTCGCCTGAAGATTGTTCCTTTCTTTTTTGGTTCCTTATAATCCATTATGGACCAATTTTTCAAAGATACTCCCATGATTTTTAGCTTGATTTTTAGAATGTAACCAGGAGAGTCCTTGATATTTTGAAGCAAAACTTTCCTAACTATGTCCTCTATAACTGGATTTTGGAGCCGAAGTGGATTAAGTCTAAATGGCATAGGTGCATATCTCTTGGATTCCTCCATGAGAAACCCTATTGGTTTGTGAATATATGAGATGGCCGAGGGGATTATACTAGAATAAATTTTGAGATCCTTCTCTAAAGAATCACTATTAATCAAGAATATGTCTAGGCATGCTGTTACATTTCCTTTTCCAAGCCTCTTGTTGGACCAGATAAATTTCCCTTTTTCGAGATTATGTCTATTAGGGCCCATTTTGATATCAAATATTCCAATTTTTCTTATAAAGGGTCTCATATGACATTTTCCCCTCTCTTTTCAAATTTAGATATGATAATATTAAAGTCCCCGTCTATGATTCTTCTATTGATAGCAATCGCATTTTACATTTCTCCTAGATAGTCGCAACAAATTTTATTTTCCAAATAATGGGGTAGAGCATAAACATTGAAGATTTTGAAAATTTTACCTATATTTTTGTAGACTATTTTTGTGTATATCCAATGTTGAGTTCTTTTTATTGTTACAAAATCAAGATATTATTCATTCCACATTGCGATGAGCCCCCTTAAGGCACCCTTGTAGTTCACTGCAAATCCTTTAGTTTTGTTCCATATTAGTTTTCCTACTCTTAACATTTCAATTTCTTGTAATTTTTTCTCCTGGATAAGAACAACCTTGGGCCATTTTGTCATTATTGGATCTTTGATTACATATCTTTTGAAATTAATTCCGAGGCCTCTACATTTCTAGGAGACCAAATTCATTATTTGCCTATTTTTTACTTTGAGCCTCCTTGACGGCTTCCACCAGAACTTTTACTTGTTGTATTTTTCCCTGTAGTGGTCATGGATTGCTCTAGAGTAGCTTTTCGCCCCATAATTTTCTCTTTGTTAGATTTTTCTTCTCTTGTATCCTTGGCTGATTTCCTCCCCACTTTATTTCTTTGTCTTTCTTAACCATCCTCGTCTTGATCACTTGATAATTGCTGGGATTACTTTCTAGTAGGATCCCTATGATTAGGACTTAAGAAATTGTTACTTCTTCCTATGTTTCAACCAGCTCTAGATCCAGTTGTGAGACATGGGTTCCAAGGTGTTTAGGAGGAGAAATGAAATAAGGGACTCAAGGAGGAAAATAGGAGGTTGGAGGGATTGCTGAAGGTGCTACCACTTCAAAAAAAGATGGATTTTCATAGACTGGAGGGATAATAGACTCTTCAGAAAAAGGGGTCATGTGACTTATCCCATTAGGAAGGTGATCCTCCCATGAAAGGATTTCAAAATAGTTCGACAAAGGGGATTGGAAAGGTAAAATAGGGTCGAGGATGGGACTCTTGGTTGGGTGTCTAGAATAGCCGAGGTAATAGAGGCAGATCCAGATTTAAATGATCCCAACGGTATGACTTCTGCTCCTATTCCAATAAGTCCAGCTTGTGCTACTTGTTTATTAGTCATTTTCTTCTTAATGTTTTTTCATTCTGCTTCATTTGTCGTAGCTATAACTGGTTGCTTTGGTGTTTTTTGGCAATCTGTCACAAAGTGACCATTTTTGTGATATGCCTTACACTTAAAGGGTAGTTGCTCATAGTCTAGCATTTGGAGACATTGTCAGTTATCTAATTTTAATAAAATAGCTTCAGGCAAGCCCTTTTCTAAATCAACTTCTATGCATATTTTTGTGTAAGCAAACATATTTGATTTTGGTTTAACCATATCCAAATATTTCCTGAGCTTGTTACTTGTGTTTTCTAGGGAACCAAGCCCCCAATAATGCAAGGGAATATAGGGGAGTTGCACCCATACAAAAACAACAGATGCAAAATCTACCTTAGGGTTGAAGTCTGGAGTCCAACGATTTAGGTACATTCCTCAATTATTAAAAAATAGGGACCTCCTTGGAAGATTGATCTCTAACTTCTTTAGTTTCAAGGAGGAAGCCATATTAGCCTCTGCCAAAGAAATAATGCCTCATTCCAACTTTTATTAAGACCTTCCAATTCTTTTGTACTCATATTTCCATTGAACAAGGAGATGGCTACATACCCGTGAATTGATTGATGAGGTGGTATTCATTGAGAGCAAACACCATCTATTGAGACAATGCAACCAAAATTTCAACTTCTGGAATGTTTTCAAGCTTTTTTCATGAACTTCGTTAAGGGGGGATTTGTGGCAAAGGAGGATAAGGAGGTTATTAAGAACTGGAAGGTCGCTTCATTGGTTGCTAGGGGAGGGAGTTGGCCGAAGGAGGAGGTCACCATGAAGACCATAGGAGAAAAGCAGAAGGCTAAGGTATATAAGAGAAAACCCTAATATGGCTAAGCAAGATGGTCTTAAAAAAAATTGAATGTTAACCATGGATTAATTAATCAATTATACACATAATTGAACAATACGATGTCGAACAATTAAACATGTAAATGTTGAATAGATGAATAAAGAACATAGAACATGGAATAAATGAGTAAGTGAATGCTATACATTTAATATTGGATTTTTACAAAATCCTTAAATGATACAACACATGCTTAGTTGGAAAAATAAAGGTTGAATAATAGAGTTTTTTTTGAATAATCAACAAATATCGTATAAGTGGGAATTGAATAATCTATCAATTCAATAATCAAAATTTAAAATTTTCAACGATTTAATAATTGAAATTTATAATTTCAACTATAGATGATGGACATTTAACTTCATCATTTTAATGATTGATCATTTTAATGTTTATGGTTGAGCATTGATCGATTGGACATATGCACAATTATATTTAATTAATAGTTAGTTTCCTGATAAAAGTAATTATTGTTGTAGGAATGCATATTTAAACATTTATGAAAATATAATTTTGTTATTCCAAATTTATTTTGAAAACATGCTAAACATAACACTAATTATAACAACCTCACCTGTCAGTTCAATTTGCTATCTCATCAACTATCCACCACTAAAAGGACTCCAAATCAATGTCATTGTTATAAGCATAATTGTTGGATGGGCTTAGTATCTATCTATCAAGGTTTAAAAGAGTCAATATTGATGTTATGTATCAATATTAATGTTTTTACATAGAATGGATGTGCCACTATTTGATTGATTAAAATTTCTATTAAATTATGAAAATCTAAAGCACATATTAAATATGGAATGATATAAAAATGCATTAAACTAAAATAAAAATAGTTTTCAATCAACTCTTCCATATAAGCATAAACCAACATACCCAAAGCGGGGGAACATAAACACCAAGAAGAACTTTGAACAATATGTTGTAAAATGAGAGAAAGTTGTGTGTACGTAGACAATATAATTTATGTGTTTGAAAGAAAGTATAGATAATTTATGGTAGGGATAGTATTAGATAAGATTGAAAGGAAAACTCTGTTATAAGTACTAATAAGCAATAAATAGAAACCCATGTAATTGATGGCAAGCAAAATGGATTGTACATTAATTTGTCATACGAAAAAGTATAAATATGTGAGCAAAACAATAAAGGGATAGGCAATGATCAAGTTTGACTATAAATATATTGGAAATCAACATTGGCAATTTCATTTGGTAGGGGGAGCGCATGGATTGAGGATTGCAATTTTAAGTGTGAAAGAGATAGAGAATGAAGGTGTGCCTCTTGCTTTTTTTGAAGTGAGACATATGAAGTGTCTTTCATCTTTGCATAACATTTGGAGGAGAACAATGGTGTAATTTAGATTCCTTTTAATGTTGTAGTATGCGGCATTGTTGTGAAGGTCAATCCTTGACATTCATTGTCACCAATGTCAATGGTTGACCTTGTTAATGCCAATCCTTGGGATTTATGGATAGTCAGTGCCAAATCCATCTTAAGGGGGATTTGTTTCTTGTTACTTTGATTTATGGGTGGAATTGGTATGTTCTTTGGTTGAGATTAGTTCCATGCCATGACAAATGTAATTATCAAATGCCATGACAACATAGGTTGGTAACTTAAGAGGCCTAGATCCAGGTGACGGTATACAATTTGCATGACCAATGCAAGTGCACCATTTACTAATCCTGATTGGACCCATAAATTGCAGGACAACATTACTCGCTTCCCTACATATATAAATATTTGTTTCTCTAGCTGATGGTCATAATTTTATTGTGCAATCCATGATATGTAGAACAGTAGGTGGCAGGTGATGAGTTGAGACACCCCTAAGCAAAATGCTCGTTGGTTTGAAACCCCACGGATACCAAAAATCCAACCATGTTAAGGGTTGGTGCGGTCCATGCTAGGTGCGATCCCCGAGTGATTTTGACGGCTTAGATGCCCATGGGTCGTGGTTTCTTAGCTAAAGGCAAACCCTGCAAGTAAGGGGTACCACTTGCAAACAAATATTTTTTGTTTTGCACCTATACCCTTGGTGAAATCTATGAAAGATCGTGCATAGTCTAAATTTAAATAAATAAATATATGCATTCTTTCATATATTCCATTTTATATCTAGATTCTAAAGATATCATTTTATTGGGAAATATGACTAAGTTTAAGTTTTTCTTCACATTTTTTATAATAAATTTCAAAATTTCAAACTAAATATCTAATATTTTAATAGTGCAACTACATTTTCCTACATTCCATCTTGTTTTAGCAAATACATTCCAACTTGTTACATCATATCAAAATGTTCTAGTACCTTAATTTATCCTTCTAAATGAAAAGATATTTATCCTTTTATTATTAAACCCTAAAATTAACCTTCAATTTTCAACACTCAACCCTTATCTATCAACCTTCAACCACAATCCTTCATTATTAACTTTCCACCATTGTTATCCTTGAAATAAAAACTCTAAACCCTTATATTATAAACCCTCATGTCCTAAACCTTCACCTTGAACTTAAAGTTTAACTTACAAATATTTACTGAAATCTTAACTCCAAAGAAAACTAGTTTCTTGGGTTTTCCATAAAATAGAATCTAAAAATGCCATATGCCTTTGTGAATTGTAATTTCACCTTCAAGGAAAATAATTATTTAAATTCCAAGGATTATAAATTTTAACTAATAAAGAAACATAATTCTTGCGTTGATGAAATTAGTTAATTTCTTATATTTTAAAATGTTTCATTGTAAAGCCTTTACCACTTATCCCTTTATTGACTCTTAACTTGAGATTTTAATGCTTATAATTTTCCCAAAACACTGAGAACATTCATCATGGTCATCGATGATTTAGTAATATTTTATTCAAATTTTACCCAAGCATTTTATGATTTTTCATATGTACTGTTGGGGATGATGACAAGCCCCTTAGATCTACCAAAGTTTAGAGGGTTGTGTCGCTAAGTCAGTAATAAATTCTAGGGTTTTCAATTTCCTTTTTCTTATGTATTACATGTTGGCATGATGGAAAGGTCCTTTTGATATAGTCTGCTGTCGCTCTCTCTCTCGTACATGATTAACACCTCGACTCCTGCCTCACCTTCTATTAAGTTACAAGGTCAAATTTGAGGAATTTGGTACAATTTAGCATGATTACATGGAAGTGTCCATAATCCCTATAAGGGATTATTTTTTTTTCATTGAAATTTGTGTACACATCACTTCTCAAGACAAATCGATAAAGCCACACATTTCAACTCATGATTCTTGATTTCTTTGACAACATATCAATTTTAGATTTCTTTATCAACATCTCAATTTTAGATAAAAGTGATTAAACAATTGACCTTTATAGTTTCCATTGGATTTCTTTAGCCTTCATGAATCTTGATTTCTTTGACAACATATCAATTTTAGATTTCTTTATCAACATCTCAATTTTAGATCAAAGTGATTAAACAATTGACCTTTATAGTTTCCATTGGATTTCTTTAGACTCCAATAGCTTTCTCTTTAACTTAATTACCATATGTGTTTTTTATAAAATATTATTACTTTAAATTTTTATACAATCATGGAAAATTAAAATTCCAATGCCATAAGGTTCTAAAATCTCTCTCTTGTAACTTTATCTAGAATTCCACACACCCAACCCGAAATCTTTAGATTTATATTTATTACGCCTAAAGATAGAAGGTTGATGAACACTTAAGTTATACGGTGAAAATGATGAAGTAATTTATTTCATCATTTTCACCGTCTCACACCTGTATTATTTGTTCCTATCATTGTGGTTTTTTAAAAATATACAATGTAGGGAAAAGATTGATGAACACACTTCTAACGCAAAGCAAGATGCAACAAATACCAATTAATTAACAATTAATCTAATGGCAACTAACTAAACTAAATAGACAATCCATATCAAAGATTCACATGGTTTCCTCTCCTCATGTTAAAATGAGTGGTTGATCAGTAGACCTTCTCTATATAGGATCCTCATCCACACCCTATAGAAAGAATGTTTCACTCCAGCTAAAATAAAAAACCATCTCTACATCATCAATTAGTCTGTCCCATTTATATTCGATTTGGCTTGGTTGCTTGGCGTGAGGAAAGTAGGGTGCAAAGTCATGAGCCTTTTGAATTTGGGTAAACAACACATATAACTAATGTTGGCAGATATGCAACTCAGAGATTAACATTGCGACTTTGCTCCTTTTCCCTTTTGGCTTTCGAACTGTTGCTTTCTTTGCACGATACCAACACAGTTTATTAGTTGCATTTACTAACCATCCAATCATGGTTACGATATGATTTGACAACATTTAATGTTGTGACCCAATGATCAAGGAATTTCCTTATTGCCATAAGTCTAGGGTAGGCCAAACCGACATCCGACCACCCAATATTCTCCTTCAGTCAACTATATTACATTATATTTATTAAACATGATTCCACATTGTACGATGACTATTATGGATGAATTCTTTCGATTTAGTAAACAGAGGGGGGGGCTCCTCATAGGTCGTCGATAAATGACCTAGCAGCCAGAGGAACCACTCCCTTAAAAAATGCCTTCGACGTAATTAAGACATATAAACATATTAGATATTAAATTGAGTTTTAACCAATTAAAATGGTTTAAAAATTTGTTGATAACTTTTCATTTCCAACATCATAACATGGATAAAAAGACATAATTTACCAATTATAGATAAAAAATGATACATCTACAATATAAATGTTGAAATAAAACATGTACACGATATCTCTCTTTGTTGCCATCACCTTGATTATCTTCCCAGCTTGGCATTATAACACCTTTGTTCTAAAACAATTGTTATGATTTATGGTTGTGTATTAGTAGGAACCATCAATCTGTTAAAATAAGGTAGCTTTAGAAGATATTCTAGTTGTATTGTATTCCTCCTATTGGAGTTGAGTTTGGTCTTGATAGAATCATCGAAGGATGCAATGTAAACCTCTGAATGTAAGTCGAGTCATTAGTACCCAAGTGTCAATATAATAAATGTTATTTGTAATGTGCAGTTGGACAAGTCGGCCCTGACAGCTGGAGAAGTCGGACCCACCAAGTTAGAGGTCAAGTCAACAGAAGAATATAAATAGGGAGGCACTCCCCTTCATTTGTACTCACTCACTCAAGCTGGTTTTAACAAGAGAGAGAAGTAGTAGCACACCAAGAAGGAGGAAGCAGTTATTGTCTGGATTTTACACTGCACTGGTTGAGTTCTATACTGAGGAAGTTTTGCGGGGTTTTCTCCCTTGTGGTTTCCCCGAGGAAAATCTCAGTGTTCTTGTGTTCTTATGTTTTTTTTGCATGTTGTTCTTTCAGTGATCTTCTAGTGGAAAATTGTTTTAAGATATTATCTAAGCAATTATAAATAATTTTAACATGGTATCAGAGCAACCCGGAAAGGAGACACTGCACAACTAGGGTTTTTTTTTCTTAACAAATCCCTCGACAGTTCAATTAGAAAACAGGGCTCATCCAACTCGCCTCTGAAGGGCGCATATTTCTGTGGTGACAGAATTGAATTTCAAGAATTTTCAATTTTGGACTTGTTACTGTTGCCAGGACAAACTAGGGTTTCAGTTTTCCTAGTTTTCATCATTAATCTCAGAAAAGGAAGATACAGTTTACCTCACCTCAGGAGGGCACATATTTTCGACCTCTCAACCCTATTAGGGTTTCTACATCAAACCCTAAGTCTTCCAGAAGGAGGTCAGCCAAAAGCTATTTTCTTCAAGTAAGTACTCTTCCTCCCTGTTCCATTTGAAGTTCTCATTCTGTTGAAGATGACTAAGAACACCAAGCTAGATGAAAAGCTTGAAGGAGCTGAAAAATTCAAAGAATGGAAGTATAGAATCATGCTCATCCTACAAGAGAATGATCTAGACAAATTTGTGAAGGAGGAAGTGAAAGAACCAGAAGAGGAGGAAGCTAAGTCCAAGGATAAGAAGGATATGATCATAGCCAAAAGGATCATAGCTGACTCCATCAAGGATAACTTGATTCCTCAAGTATAATCAAGAGAAAATCCAAAAGAAATGTTTGATGCCCTCTCTAGTTTATTTGAAGGGAGAAATATCAACAGGAAGATGACTCTGAGGAATCACCTCAAAAGTGCGAAGAATCAAAATTCAGAGACTATGAAATCTTACTTTTCAAGAGTGGCTCAAATTAAAGATCAACTAGAAGCCATTGGTGATATAGTAGAAGAAGTAGAAATTGTGATGACCACCCTAAATGGTCTTCCAAGAGATTGGGAATTTTTTATCCGAGGAATCTACTTAAGAAGAAAGCTAAACAAATTCAGAAAGCTATGGGAAGAATGTGTTTAAGAAGAAGAAAGAATCTTAGCCAGAGAAGTGAAGCTAAATGAAAATGAATATCAAGCCTTGACAGCCCATGCCAAAGGCAAACACAAAAGAAACAGTTATGATCATCCCCACAAGACTCAAGGTTTCAAAAGACCCAAGAAATACTTCTCAAATTATGAGTGCTTCACTTGTCATAAGATGGGACACATTGCCATCAACTGTCCCATGAAAGCAGATAGAGTTAAAAAGATGAGAAGGTTCTAAGCTCATGCTACTGAAGATAGTGATCAAGAAGTAAAAGAGGAAGCAAAGAAAGATGAAGAATCTAGTGAATAATATGTATTGATTTCAACCCTAATAGGATCAGTCTCACCAGGAAATGACATCTGGTTAGTAGACAATGGTGCATCCAAACACATGACAGGTTACAAGGAATCACTATCATGCCTTGTACAAAAAGATTCACCACACAAATTAATGCTTGGAGATGACTCTCAATATCCCATTAAAGGAATGGGAGAATCATCCTATAAGTTGGATTCTGGAAAATCCATGAAGATGAAGGATGCCCTATATGTCCCTGGACTAAAGAAGAACCTCTCAGTGTCTATTTCAGATTTGGACAAGAGAGGATTCAGAGTTGCCTTCATAGATCGAAAAGTTCTCATGTGGTCAAAAGGAAAGACCATAAATGATGTAGTATAAATTGGAATTGAAGACGGAGGACTCTACAAACTGAAGGGACATGCAAATTCAACTTTAGCAACAAGTACAATAAATCCATGTGAGCTTTGGCACAAAAGGCTTGCTCATGTTCATTACAGAGCTCTTCCAATAGTAATCAAGGTTGTGTCTGGTCTACCAAAAATTCCGATAGAACATGAAGGTGTATGTAAGGGATGTGCACAAGGAAAGAATACTAAGAATCCCTATCCGAAGAGTGACAACAAAGAAAATGCAATCTTAGATACTATCCATTCAGATATATGCGGGCCAATGCAAAAAAATTCATTAAGCGAGTATGTTTACTATGCTTCCTTTATTGATGACTACTCCCGCAAGACTTGGATATATTTTTTGAAAAAGAAGGATGACGTGTTTGAAAGGTTTAAAGAGTTTAAAGCCCTAATAGAAAACCTCTTTGAGAGGAAAATAAAGATTTTAAGATTAGATAATGGAGGAGAGTTCACATCAAATGAATTCAATGATTTCTACAAGGAAGTTGGGATTAAGAGGGAGCTCACCATTCCCCACAATCCTCATCAAAATGGTGTGGCAGAAAGAAAGAATAGATCTATCATGGAAGCAGTAAAAGCCATGATACACGATCAAGATCTACCAATGTACCTATGGGCAGAAGCAGTCAAAACAACAGTATATGTACAAAACAAAATATCCTACAGTGCCCTTGGGAACAAAACTCCAGAAGAAATGTTCTCCGGAGAAAATCTTGAGGTAAGTCACCTAAAGGTATTTGGTTTCCCTGTGTATATTCATATTCCCAAGGCGAAAAGAACAAAGCTAGAACCTTCAGGAAAGAAGGGATTGTTTGTGGGATATAGTGAACAGTCAAAAGCCTATTGGATCTATATCCCAGGATATCGTCAAATTGAGCTTAGCAGAGATGTAACATTTGATGAAGACTCAACTTTTAGAAAGTCGAAGAAAGATAGAGAAGATGAAGAGAAACATGAAACTATCAAAGCTACAGAGAATATTAAACCAGTTGGGAATGAAGAAGAAATTCAAATACCTGAGGATAATGACATGAATGAACCTCAGTTGCCTAAAGAAGTGCCCAATGAAACAATTTCTTGAAAGAGAAAGCCTGCCTAGGCTTGTGATGTAATTGAAGAAGCAAAACGACTTGGTGTTCCAGAAGGAACCACTACAGAATGAAAGAAGCCAAAGTCATATCCCAACTATATGGCCTTGATGAGTGATCTAGTTGATAAAGAACCAACTTGTTTTGAAGATGCAACAAAACAGAAGGAATGGGTTGATGCAATGGTCGAGGAATACCAATCCATAATAAAGAATGATGTGCAGGAAATAGTCCCAAGACCAAAAGACAAATCAGTGGTATCCTCAAAATGGATATTCAAAACAAAGCATTCCGCAGATGGTAGTATAGAAAAATACAAGGCAAGATTCGTAGCAAGAGGGTTCTCCCAAAAGGAAGGAATTGACTATGAAGAGACTTTTGCTCCAGTAGCTACGTACACTTCAATCAGAACTGTCCTTGCCTTGTAAGCCAAGAATAAATGGAAGTTACATCAAATGGATGTGAAGACAGTTTTTCTAAACGGCTTGATAGAAGAAGAAGTGTATATCAAACAACTGCAAGGTTTCGAGACTGATGATCGAGAAACTTATGTATGCAGACTCAAGAAAGCATTGTATGGGCTAAAATAAGCACCTAGAGCATGGTACGGAAGAATAGATGGATTCTTGATGAGTTTAGGTTTTACCAAGAGTAAGGCATATATTAACCTTTACTATAAGGTTGAGAATGATGGGCTTATGATACTACTTTTATATGTGGATGACTTATTCCTAACAGGAGAAGATAAATTCATCATTGAATGTAAGAAGAAGTTGGCTGCAGAATTTGAGATGAAAGACCTTGGAATGATGCACTAATTTCTAGGTCTTGAAGTTTGGCAATCCCTAGATGAGATTTTCCTAGACCAAGGGAAATATACGGTGGAAATTCTAAAGAGGTTTGGAATGCTAGATTGTAAGGCTATGACCACTCCGATGACAACAAACTTGAAGTTACTAAATGATGATACATCAGAAGTTATAGATGCTACTCTATATAGACAGAGTATTGGTTCACTGATGTACTTAACCAATACAAGACTTGATATTTGTTTTTCTGTAAACACACTAAGACAGTACATGGTGAATCCCAAGCATATTCACCTGATAGGAGCAAAACATTTGATGAGGTATTTAAAAGGAACTTTAGATTATGGGCTCAGATATACCTCAGACAACGAGATCAATTTACATGGGTTCATAGACTCAGATTGGGTAGGAAGTGCTAAAGACATAAAGAGTACTTCAGGTGTCTGTTTTAGTTTGGGATTATGAATGATCTCTTGGTTTAGTATAAAGCAAACCAGTATTGCACTTAGCACAACAAAAGCATAATACATTGCTTCTTGTTCAGCTTGTAGTGAAGCAGTATGGCTTCGAAAGATGTTGGGAGGTTTATATGATGAAGAGATAGATGTTACTGATATCCTTTGTGATAATCAGAGTTGTATCAAGATGACAAAAAATCCAGTGTTTCATGATAAGTCAAAACATATTGAAGTAAGATATCACTTCATTCGAGACATGGTTCAAAAAGGAGTTGTCAAGCTCAAGTATGTTCCTACAGAGGAACAAGTGGCAGATGTGTTGACTAAGCCTCTGGCTCATGTAAAGTTTGAATACTTTCGAGACAAGCTTGGTGTAGTCCGGAAGGACCTCTCTCGAAAGAGGGAGTGACAATAGATGGAAGAAGGATGCAGTGGTGAGTAGCTCAGTCTAGAGTAGGGTAAGTCTGACTAGGACAGTTTGGTCTGAAAGGGTTAGTCAGATGAGGCCTGTTGATCTTAGGGGGATTAGTATGTCTGGATAGATCAGTTTAACCCAAGTGGGTTTGTAATCCAGGATAAGGCTTGTTGGTCCCCTGGAAGATCCATATGTCTAACTAGGCTTGTTGGCTCGAAAGGGTTAGTAAGTTAGACAAAATGCCTGGGTGGATCTACCAGAGAACTCACCGTGATGTTGCTCTGAGATAGTTAAAGGGTAGGATGGTTATTACAGTATTGCTATACTGTTGATTGATAAGATGTTTACCTTCAGTAATGTTATACTGATGAGATGTTAGTTCAGTATGATTATATTGATGATTGTTGATATGACAATTCAAAATTGTTATACTAATGACTGTTGAGATGATAGTTCAGTATTGTTATACTGATGATTGATGAGATGTTTGTTCAGTATGGTTATACTGATGACTGTTGAGATGTTAGCTCAATATTTTTATACTGATGATTGTTGAGATGTTAGCTCAATATTGTTATACTGATGATTGCTGATTGGTATGTTGATTTTTGAGTACTATTGTATTGATTGAGATGTATGTGTCAATATTGATTATACTGATTATTGACGAGATGCTTGATGAGAAGTGTACAATGTAGTCACGCTGTAGATTGCTGAGATGATTGTTGAGATAGTTATAGTTGATTGCTGAGATGATTGTTGAGATAGTTACAATTGATTGCTGTTGAGATGGTTACAACTGATTGCTGAGATGCTTGATTGATGCTGAGATATTTACTGTGATAGTTTCAGTTCTTCTATAATGATGATGATGTTTGTGATGTTCCAACATCTCTATGCTGGTAATGCAGATGATGATCTAGCATTACAGATGATTTGTTCCTTAGCACTAATATGCTAATGATGTTGTTGATTGTTTCAGTACTTACACATTATTGATGTAGATATGATGCTTCAGTATTTCCATACTGAAGAGACAGATGATGATGTTTCAGTATTCATATACTGAAGTTATAGATGACGGTGATTCAATATTCACATACTGAAGATACAATTGATCATACTTATGATGCAGATGATGATGGTTCAGTATTTACCTACTAAAGATGCAGATGATAAAGGTTCAGTATTCACATACTGAAGATGCATATGACGATGGATCAGTATCTACATACTGAAGATGCAGATGATGATGGTTCAGTATTCCCATACTAAAGATGCAGATGATGATGGATCAATATCTAGATACTGAAGATGCAGATGATGACGATTCAATATTCCCATACTGAAGATGCAGATGATGATGGTTCATTATTCACATACTGACAATATAGATGATGACAGTTCAGATGACGATGAAACAAATGATGGTTCAGTGCTCACACAGTGATGATGACCAGTGGATGATTCAGAAGATGATGTTGACCAGTGGATGATTCAGAAGATGACTGCAAGAGATGTTCCAGAAGATGAAAAGAAGAAGATTGAAAAAATATGATTACAGAAGAAGATCCAACTGAGATCGATGATGAAGATGTATGATGTTGTACCAAAAATTCCTATGACATATAGAGTCTCACCAGTCAGTTGTATAGTTGTAATAGTAGCAGTTGCTACTACAGTTGAATACCTTCCTAGTTAATAGGGAGTGTTACTACAGTTGAATACCTTCCTACAGTTGAATACCCACCATTGTGTTGTAAAGAATGAATTTATTGATGGCATCAATTTCTAAATTCGATGATGTATCCATGCAATCAAAAGGAATAGTACGAGATAAAGTATATTTTATTAAGTTCAGTGTAAATAGTTACTCTATATAAATTTGACAAAATAAAAGTGGCTTACTCTTTATCATGAACCTTTTTCCATTCGTGTGGAGTAGCTCCCCTTCTATTTTGTCCTCATCTTGTTGGTTGTTCCAAATCACTGCATCAAGCGTGTCATTGATTTTATTGATGTACTTACTAGCATAATAGAATGAATCGTATACTATGTACCCTTTGCCATAGACCCCTCAAGTGTTTCCCTTTGTCGAACAAACTCCTTCAATTTTTTCATGTACCTCTCTAAGAAGAACATCCGACAACATAACACCACTTCGACTAATTCAACCTCATCAACTAGGTGAATTATAATATGAACCTAGAAGTACTTGAAACTTGTGTGTAGTTCCTTCTCAAACATACAAACAATCTCAAGTATCTCTTCAATCCACCATGAAATGCTATCCATATGAATCTCCTTTGAGGTAATCCAATGTACAAAAGCAAATAATTTAAATATGGAATGCCATATATAGTGGAGAAAGTCACAGTTCAGACACCCACACATGATCAAAGGATAATGAAACAACAAAACACACAGACATAAAACTAATGTCATGTTAACCTACAATGGAAAAAACATGCTTTCTACATACATACACTTGGAAGGTTCAAATGGTCATGTGATCTCATCCTTGAAAAATATTCTTCTATAATGAATCCGTGATGTATAAGAAGGAAAATTCACACTTTATATAACTTCCATCACTAGACAAATATCGTCCTTCTTCAAAATCCATGGAACACCATCTTCTTTAAAAATACCAAGAGGGAGTAGCCACTCCTCTACTTTCTTTTCTTGGACAATGCATCTTCTTAGTATTTGAAGAAATACGATCTCTCCTAACATCCAATGTATCACTTTTTTTTTTATAATATGGAAGATGAAACATTTTTTAATATATGCATATGTTATAGTAAGTGGGAAATCTTAATATGCTCCCAATATGGTAGCTCATAAATACAAATTTCCTTTTCATCCCAACGCGATTTTTTCTCAACCTAGGTGTAAAAATTTTAAGGTAATTGAACATAGGTTCCCCATTTGAATTGAACAATTATGCAATTTCCTTATTCTTCTCTTTGTCATATTCCCTAATCTAGTCACTTAGTGTCATTATTTCAGGTCCATGTGATCTCTCTAGCTTATCATTGAAAGTAGATGACGCTCTTCAATAACGACGGTCTTCTGGGAGGAATTCCCTCAAGCAATCATACACCAACTTTCATAGGTGGTTGGACCAATTAGCCTTTATAGAAATTCCACACCAGTTATATCCATGATACCCTCTTATTACAAGGCCTGCGATGATATTGTATACAAAGTACATTGGCGTTGAGGAAGACAATTGCAACAAATTAACTATGACAAATAATATTGTTACAAATATAGACAAATCAAACAACAAACTTACTAGAGAAAACTATGGCTAGTCCGAATAATCATGCGTGGTGTGCACACATATGCCATAAAATATAAAATACCTTTCCATTGGTATAGGTATTGATACATCTTATACATGTATCCCTTCCCATGATTCCTTCAATTTCATCGAACAATGGTTGTAGATAAAGATTTTTAATCTTCAATTTCCTTCTACCAAAGACTATAAGAGCCAACATAAGATGTTAATTATTCATAGGCAACCTCACGGTTGCCTATATTGTTATTGATCGTCACTACTAGCCAAACCTAATAGTTGGTGCTTTGGGGGAATATAATTTAACTCCATCCATGGTTATGCTAAATCGAAGGCTCTATATTTCATCCTTGAGTTTATCTGTCCATTTATATTTTATATGCTTCATGGCTATTGAATCTGTTGGATTTGCATAAATCTTGGTTCATTTATGTGT
The DNA here is from genome assembly GCA_001517045.1 of Pseudotsuga menziesii. Taxonomy (NCBI): domain Eukaryota; kingdom Viridiplantae; phylum Streptophyta; class Pinopsida; order Pinales; family Pinaceae; genus Pseudotsuga; species Pseudotsuga menziesii. The sequence goes on from LPNX010114018.1 coordinate 228,664, forward strand.
AAGGCATGCCATACCTTCAACATGGCTAATTATTTTAAATGAAAAAGCCTTTGAATCCTTGGGATTATAGGCATGTGCTTCAATATTTTATAAGGAGGACCATGTGCATTACCATTGTTTTTTGATTTATGGTACATTCCATGACCACATTCTTAACATATCTCTTTATATGCATATTCACCTATGTATATAGTACAATCATTAATACATGATATGTTCTCAACACCCAACCTTTTCAACAATTGATTTTCCTTTTCACAACTGTCGTGTAACACATTATTACTTGGAAGTACCTTCTCTTTCAATAACCTGCAATTAGTGGGAAATATAAATGCACACTGTCATCGAATATTCTTCAAATTGACCATTTTCAATGTTGATTGTGTGACAAAAACTCTCAAAATATAGGGGACTTAATGGTTAGTTACCTCAAAATTTCTGTTATCTCCTCAAATAAATTAGTCAAATTTATTTTATTAAGAGGTAGAAAGTCATTAGGAAAAACTTTATTAAATTTTTTCAGGCTCATTTTAATGAGTTCTAACTTGTAAATATTTTTTAAAAAACTTTGGAGTTAGTATTTATTTCAAAAAACTCAAAACACAGGTTTCTGTGGCTAAGTATTGTTTCAAAACGGTCTCTAAGCCACCAAAAGCGGACTTTCAACAGCTAAGACCGAAAATTCAAGGCGCTCCAAGCCACCGAAATTGGTGTTTTTACTATGAAAATTCATCATTTTCAAATGATTATTCTGAGCGACTGGATAATCATTTTGAAAAATGGTCAAAGGTTTTTGTTCCTAACATGTCAAATAACAATAACCTCTCTCATTTTTACTACAGGTGTCATAGGTCGGGAGACTCAAATCCATCTTTGAGACCTAAATTTCAGATCTCAGAATTCCCATGTTTGAAACATGTTTTTGAAATACATATGTCGGGAAAATGAAAATGGATCTCAAATAAATGAGAGAATTTTTTTATCATAACAAACCAAAGAACAATAACCTCTCTTCATTTTCCAAAATCTGTTTTGATTTGAGATATATAGGTCAATCTCTAAGCAACATATTTCCAGAAATTTCTGCATTTTCCAGCCACCTCACAAATTCAGATTTGAGATAGGAAAAGAGGTTATAAGATCCATCTTTTGAGGATCTTGAAACTGATTTGTAAAGCTTATTTAAGCTCATTGAAGAATCATTGTAATGGTTCAGCTTCAGAGACTCTTAGACACTTTTTGTATTCAAGCTTCTCATGTTCTTGTCAATTAATACAAGCTCTTTTGCCATTACATGTTCAGATTTCATCTTCTTTCTGTTCTATACTTGTGCTTGGATGTTTAATTCATGTTTATTCTATTTACCTAATACAAGATAGCTTTCATCCTATCTTTGTGTGGATAATTGGAATTGCAAGTATCTTTTCCTTGTTATGATTAGTCATTCATATGTAAGTGCCTTATGTGTGAATCTGCCAGCATAGTGAGAATTCTTCATTTATTCACCTTTATTACAAACCCTCTGAACACTGATAGTTAGAATCCTTGTATATTTGGTTGATTTTATGCATGTATTGAGTGAGTTAGGTCTTATTTGTCATCTGACTTGATCCGTTGAGTAAACCATTGAAAAAAATACTAAAGTTACCAGGCATATTCGAGATGTAACCTAGAAGAGTTTCCTGGAGAGCTAACAAATTGGTGTCGTTGCCGGGGAGAATAGATTGAAACTCAAATTCCGTGGGAGATGAAATAGATCCAACTTTGATGATAGACAAAGCTTGGAAATTATCTTGGTTGTAATCATCTGTCTGGCGACTCCATGAAGGACAGATTCAGTGGCAACTCCATTGTTCAGAAATCTGTCGGTGACTCCACTAGTATGAAATGAACCAGATCTTAGCACAAATGTATTCTTTCTGTTATTTTTCAAAGATTGTTGGTTTCCCTAATCCATTTCCTAGTAGAGATGATTGGGAACGTAGTATTCCCAGATTTCGAGGAGAAGAGTGGGAAGTGCCAGCTGAACACTTGCTGGATTTTCTTGACTTTATTTATCGGCTTGAAATTGTACATGAGGATGTTCAAATTAAGCTTTTCAGGTATTCATTAGAAGGGATTGCTCTTGACTGGTGCCGGTCTCTTCCAAAAGCAAGTATCAACTCTTTGACAGATTTTCATGCTGCTTTTCATGTGTTTTGTAAAGACCAATTTCCAAATGACTTTCTATATCTTGAATGTTGTCATGAATTTAGTTTGTTGAATAAAGATTCAGATTGTCATGAAAGATATGTTGAAATAGGGGACACCTCTCGTTATGACCAAGATATTGATGATCTTCAGGATGTTAATCATAGTATAGGTGCTTTTGACATTGTACCAAATGCATCTACCGTCTTAAGTTGCGATGAATATTAGATTGTGCTCTTTGGAAACCCCAAAGATAATGAACAGATTTTTATATCAGCATGTGACATATTTGAATATGTAGCAGATAGTAAGGGCATCCCTCTGTTTTCTGATTTGCAAACAAAGGAAGAGTGCAACCGATTTGAGGAGGAAGATGATGATCCAAAAAGTCCAAATCAGCAGTTCATCACGCATTCTTCTTAGTCATAGGTTGAGCAATCTATAGTTAACATGGATATCATTAAAAGCAGCCAGCAGCAACATTTCATTCAGTTGGAACAACAACATGGAGAGGTATTTCTTTATGACATTTACGACACTATTGCTGATTATTTGGAATCTATAAGCAACATAAATGTCAAAATATTTTTGTCAGATGATAGCTGGTTTTGTCACCCTTTCAAACTACATTGCTGCATGCTATGGTTTCATTTATTTTTTGGCTCAAGATCAAGGATAATTTCAGCAGATCAATTTCTGACATGGCTTCATTGGAAGCATGATGTCACTTGATAAGAAGCCTCTACTGATTAGAATTAGGAGTAGGAAAGAGAATAAGCTCTTTATATGAGCAAGTAGACTTTTCCAGTTATTGGTTGTTGAATAAGCAGGACAAGCTATGGGCATGCTACAGGTTTGCAGGGGACCAGTTGTAAAGGTATCTCTTGAAAGGTGTTCAGAAGAAGATTGTGCTCCTCACTCCATGCCCAATGGAACACTAGACTAGGTTTTGTATTTTGTTGTCCAAGAAAGACATCAGATATGTGGTTCTTAGAACCTCACACGGAGGATTCCATCCCCGAGTAGGACCCAGATGTTATCTGCTCAAATAAATTAGTCAAATTTATTTTATTAAGAGGTAGCAAGTCATTAGGAAAAACTTTATTAAATTTTTTCAGGCTCATTTTAATGAGTTCTAACTTGTAAATATTTTTAAAAAAACTTTGGAGTTAGTATTTATTTCAAAAAACTCGAAACACAGGTTTTTGTGGCTAAGCATTGTTTCAAAACGGTCTCTAAGCCACCAAAAGCGGACTTTCAACAGCTAAGACCGAAATTTCAGGGCACTCCAAGCCACAGAAATTGGCATTTTTACCATGAAAAGTCATCATTTTCAAATGATGATTCTGAGCGACTGGAGAATCATTTTGCAAAACAGTTGGAGGTTTTTGTTCCTAACATGTCAGAGAACAATAAACTCTTCTCAGGTTTCCTACAGGTGTCACAGATTGGGAGAATTGAATATATATTTGAGCCCTAAATTTCAGATCTCAGAATTCCCCTGTTTGACACATGTTTTTGAAATACAGATGTCGGGAAAATGAAAACGAATCTCAAATAACTGAGAGAGTTTTTTTCTCATAACAAAACAAAGAACAAAAATTCTCTCATTTTTCCAAAATATGTTTTTATTTGAGAGATATAGGTCAATCTCTGAGCAGCATATTTCCAGAAATTTCTGCATTTTCCAGCCACCTCACAAATTCGGATTTGAGATAGGAAAAGAGGTTATCAGATCCATATTTTGAGGATATTGAAACTGATTTGTAAAGCTTATTTAAGCTCATTAAAGAATCATTGTAAATGGTTCAACTTTGGAGACTCTTAGACACTTTTTGTATTCAAGCTTCTCATGTTCTTGTCAATTAATACAAGCTCTTTTGCTATTACATGTTCAGATTTCATCTACTTTCTGTTCTATACTTATGCTTGGATGTTTAATTCATGTTTATTCTATTTACCTAATACAAGATAGCTTCCATCCTATCTCTGTGTGGATAATTTGAATTGCAAGTATCTTTTCCTTGTTATTTTTAGCCATTCATATGTAAGTGCCTTATGTGTGAATCTGCCAGCATAGTGAGAATTCTTCATTTATTCACCTTTATTACAAACCATCTGAACATTGATAGTTAGAAGCCTTGTCTATTTAGTTGATTTTATGCATGTCTTGAGTGAGTGAGGTCTTATTTGTCATCTGACTTGATCCATTAAGTAAACCATTGAAAAAAATACTAAAGTTACCAGGCATCTTCGAGCTGCAACCTAGAAGAGTTTCCTGGAGAGATAACAAGTTCCAACAAACACAAGTATACCATACCATACATTTATTTCAAGATGTATAGTAACATTTTTGTCCCTATTTGGGTATACTTTGACTAGAAATGATTCAAGAAAGGGGTGGTGAATATAATAACCCCATTTTGATCTTTATAATGCATTGGTTTTATATGTAAATATTGTGTATATGAGATGTATGATTCCTAGCATGGAGCTCAAGGCTAAGGACTGCTAGTGAATGCTTAACTCTTAAAAAGGAAAGTATTTTATATTTTGTTAGCCATGTGCTAGTAAGCCATGGAAAATTGTAAAAGCATGTAAATATTTTTAATGCAAATATAATACTAAGAGTTGGCTATGGAAGTAACTAAAATGAGGGGACTATGTGTATCCATTAGGGAGAGGTGAGGGGTTGTGGGATTGAACCCTGTGTTTCCAAATTTCAGGTTGAGAACCCATCTCGACTAGCTATGCTGGCATCTATTTTTGTTGTAAAAAATTAGTTGGAAAAATTAGCTCATGCATTAATGGAGAATGGGCAAACTCAAAAATTCATATGGCTAAGTATGCACATGGTTTACTTGAGCCATAATTCATTATTCCTCATGGGAATTCATTTTCCATAATCCCTATTCTATTGTTAAACAACCAAACATTGATTTCTAGCTTTCTATGCATTCCTAGCTATGGAAAAAACAAAATCACAGCTTGGAAAGAAGCCACGTTTTGAAGTGCCAAAAATGCCTAGAAATTCACGTGAGGAGTTAAATCCAGTGGGGGATATATAAAAATAAACCCAAGGGAGATATTTAGGGTGTCAAAATCCCCAAAATCCATAGGAAGACCCATATTTCGAATAACAAAAGTGGAATTTCGTGATTGAAACTCACGTGGCCAAAATTGGAAAAATCCAAGAGTGGATTGAAGCGGTAGCGATATGAGAGGTAAAAAATGATTGATAAACCCAGTGAAGGAAATAATATCTAGATTATTAGCAACTTGGATCTTTCTATTCCCACATTGAAGAGCACTCGAGGGAGGGACACTGGAGGGACTGTGTAGCAGAAAAGGGGACCTTCCTTGTTTTGGGTGTGGTAGGTATTGTGGGTGCCAAGGATGTCTAAAACCAAATTGAGATGCCTATAGCTTTGTGGTTGAGCTCATTGGATTATATATCTCCTTCCTTGCCTCCATACTTACTGGGATTAGCATGAGCATTTGTCCTTATGGCTAGGAGTGAGCTTGAGTAGTTCCTCCTTACTGGATACATAGCCCATATTAGGGGTGGCCTCCCTGATATGAATAGAAGAAACAATATGTAATGGTCACTATATCACTGTCTCTAACAACCTGTGCCTGTATCTCTGTCCTTGTACTTGTATCATGTTATAGTATTGTAACTTCGGAAGATATTCCAGTTGTACTAATTGTATTCCTCCTTCAGGAGATGTATTTGATTATATTGGTCATGTAAGAGTCATTGAAAGAAGCAATGTAAACCTCTAGATGTAATTCGACTCAATAATACCCAAGTGTCATTATAATAAATATTGTTTTTGGTGTCTTACTAGACAAGTCATCCCTTCTAGGTTTTAGGTCAAGTCAAGAGTCAAACATAAATAGGGAGGCACCCGCTTCATTTGTATGCACTTCACTCATGCAAGTTTGCAAGAGAGAGAAGAATAAGTGCACCTAGAAGAAGAGAGAAGAATTTGTCTTGGGTTTTACACTGCTCTGGTTGAGTTCTATACTAAGGAAGTTTTGTAGGGTTTTCTCCATTGTTGTTTCCCTGAGGAAAATATTTGTGTTCCTTGTGTTACCGTGCTTGTTGTTATTTTAGTGATCCTACTATTGTAAATTGTTTTATAATATCATCTAAGCAATTTAGAAAAATTAACATGGTATTAGAGCAACCCTGAAGGGCACATATTTCTGTGAAAATGGAACTGAATTCCATGTAGTTCAATTTTGGACCAGACACTGCTGCCTAGAATAACTAGGGCTTCAGTTTTCCTGAGACTCCATTATAAATATCAGAAAAAGAAAGATACACTCTATCTCTCCTTAGGAAGGCACATCTTTTCCATCACTGATCCCTACCAGTGATCTTAACCAAAAAATTAGGGTTTCTTCATCAAACCCTAGGTCATCCTGAAGAAGGTCATCCAGAAGCAGTATTCATCAAGTAAGTATTACTTCTTCTAATTCCATTTTAAGTTCTCATTCTGTTAAAAGATGACAAAGAGTACCAAGCTATACGAGAATCTTGATGGTGTTGACAAACTTTAGAGCATGGAAGTATCGGATCATGCTCATCCTAAAAGAAAATGATCTAGAAGGATTTACAAAGGAGGAAGTTGCAGAACTAGAAGAAGATGAAGCTAAGGCCAAATACAAGAAGGATATGATCAAGGCTAAGAGGATCATAGATGACTCCATCAAAGATAACTTGATTCCTCAAGTATCCTCAAGGAGGACACTAAAGGAAATGTTTGATGCTCTATCCAACTTATTTGAAGGAAGAAATATTAATAGAAATATGACCTTGGGGAATCACCTCAAAAGTGTAAAGGACCAAAAGTCAAAAACCATGCAATCATACTTCAAAAGAGTAGCTCAAATCAAGGAGTAGTTGGAATCTATTGGTGATATGGTTGAAGAAGTAGAAATTGTAAAGACCACCTTGAGTGGTCTTCCAAGAGATTGAGAATCCTTTATTTGAGGAATTTGTTCAAGAAGAAGGCTAACCAAGTTTCAACAATTATGGGAAGAATGTGATCAAGAAGAAGAAAGAATAAAAACCAAATAAGAGAAGCTAAATTAAAATGAGGATTAATCTTTGGAAGTCCATACCAAAGGCAAGAAAAAGAGAAACAATTATGACCATCCTCCCAGAAAATCTCAAGGTTTTAAGAAGTCCAAGAAATACTTCTCAAATTATGAATGGTTCACTTGTCATAAGATGGGACACATTGCTATCAATTTTCCCATGAAGGCAGAATGAGTCAAGAAGAAGAACAAAATATTCCAGGCTCATGCTGCTGAAGACAATGATCAAGAAGATGAGGAAAGAGCTAAGGAAAATGAAGATTCCTATGAAGAATATGTCTTTATCTTTGCACTCATAGGTTCAGTCTCACCAGGGAATGACACCTGGCTATTAGATAGTGGTGCCTCCAAGCACATGATAGGTTACAAGGACTCACTCTCTTTTCTTGTACAAAAGGAGTCCCCACACAAAGTAATGTTGGAGATGATTATCAATATCCCATCAAAGGAATGCCAAGAATCCTACTATAAGTTGGAATCTGAAAAGTCCATGAAGATGAAGGATGTCCTATATGTACTAAGATTAAAGAAGAATCTCCTTTCTATCTTAGCCTTAGATAAGAAAGGTTTTAGAGTTTCTTTTGTGGATGGAGAAGTCCTCATGTGGACAAAAGGAAAAACTATAGATGATGCAATAGTGATTGGAGTTGAAGAAGGATGAATCTACATATTAAAGGGACATGTAGATTCATCATTGAGGAATAGTACCATAAGCCCATGTGAGCTATGGCACATATTGCTTGCTCATATACATTATAAAGCATTACAAATTGTGAGAAAGGTTGTAAAAGGTTTACCAGAGATTCAGATAGATCATGAAGGAGTGTGCAAAGGATGTGCACAAGGAAAGAATACTAAGAACCCTTATCCAAACAATGACAACAAAGAAAAAGGGATCTTAGACATTATTCATTCATATTTATGTGGGCCAATGCAAACTACTTTATTAAGCGAGTATGTTTACTATGCTTCCTTTATTGATGACTACTCCCACAAAACTTGGATCTATTTCTTGAAGAAGAAGGATTATGTGTTTGAAAGGTTCAAAGAGTTTAAGGCCCTTGTAGAAAACCTCTCTGAAAAGAGGATCAATATCTTAAGATCAGATAATGGAGGGGAATTCACATCGAGTGAATTCAACGAGTACTGCAAAGAAGTTGGGATTAAGAGGGATCTCACCATTACCTATAATCCACAACAAAATGGCGTGGAAGAAAGAAAGAATAGATCTATCATGGAAGTTGTAAAAGCTATGATCCGTGATGAAGACTTACCTATGTATCTATGGGCAGAAGCATCCAGAATAACAATATATGTACATAATAGAATCTCCCAGAGTAACCTTGGGAATAAGACTCCATAAGAGATGTTTACCAGAGAAAATATTGAAGTCAGTCACCTAAATATATTTGGTTGTAAAGTATACCTACACATTTCCAAGGAGAAAATATCAAAGTTAGACCCTTCAGGAAAGAATGGATTGTTTGTAGGATATGGTGAGAAATCAAATGCTTATCGAATCTATATCTGAGGATATCGTCAAATTGAACTAAACAGAGATATTACTTTTGAGGAAGATACAAAATTCAAAAAATCAAGGAAATACAAGGAAGACGAAGAGGAGCATGGAACTCCTAGAGCTGCAGAAGGTCCTAAACTAGTCAAAAATGAAGAGGAAGAACATATTCCCGAGGATCATGACATAAGAGAACCTCAAAGACCTAAAGAATTTCCCAGTGAAATGTTCTCATGCAAAAGAAGGCCTAGTTGGGCTCGTGAAGTAATTGAAGAAGCAAAAAGACACGGTGTCCCAGAAGGAACCATCAGAGAAAGAAAGAAGCCAAAGCCATACCCTAGTTATGTGGATTTGATGTGTGATCTCGTTGATAAAGAATGAACATGTTTTGAAGAAGCAAAAAAATAGAAGGAATGGGTAGCTGCCATGGTTAAGGAATACCAATCCATTATAAAGAATGATGTATGGGAAATAGTACAAAGACCAAAGAAAAAGGCAGTGGTAACCTAGAAATGGATCTACAAGACAAAGAATTTGGTAGATGGTAGTATAGAGAAGTACAAGGAAAGAATCCTAGCTTGTGGATTTTCCTAGAAGGAAGGAATCAACTATGAGGATACCTTTGCACCAATGGTTAGGTACACCTCAATTAGAACCATTCTTTCCTTGGAATCCATAATGAAGTGGAAGTTACACCAGATAGATGTAAAGACAACCTTCCTAAATGGCTTGATAGAAGAAGAAGTATATATCAAATAACCAAAAGGTTTTGAGATAGATAATCAGAAAACTCATGTATGTAAACTCAAGAAGGAATTGTATGGGTTGAAGCAAGCACCTAGAGCATGGCATGGAAGAATTAATGAATTCCTGATGAGTTTGGGATTTACCAAGAGTAAAGAATATTCCAACCCCTAATATAAAGTTGAGGGTGATGGACTTATGACATTACTATTGTATGTAGATTATCTATTCTTAACAGCTGAATATAAGCCCATCAACGAATGTAAGAAGAAGCTCGCTGTAAAATTTGAGATGAAAGACCTTGGAATGATGCACTATTTTCTAGGTCTTGAAGTATGGTAGTATCAAGAGGATATTTTCCTAAACAAAGGAAAATATGCAGTAGAAATCCTAAAGAGATTTAGGATGATAGATTGCAAGACTATGAATACTCCGATGACAACAAATTTGACACTATTGAATGATGATTCTTCGAAAACAGTAGATGCCACTTTATACAGAAATTACTGGTTCTCTAATGTACTTAACCAATACAAGACCAGATATATGTTTTCCTGTAAACAATATAAGTCAATATATGGTGAATCCCAAACATATTCACCTAGTAGGAGCAAAACATGTGATGAGGTATCTAAAGGGGACTTTAGACTATGGTCTCATATATGCATCAAATGGCGAGATCATATTACATGGATTTACAGAGTTAGATTGGGCAGGAAGTGTCAAAGATAGAAAGAACACTTCAAGATGTTGTTTTAGTTTGGGATCAGGCATGATCTCATGGTTCAGTAGAAAGCAATCCAATATTGCACTTAGCGCAACAGAAGCTGAATATATTGCAACATGCTCAGCTTGTAGCAAAGTAGTATGTCTTCACAATATGTTGACAAGATTATTTGATGTAGAGATAGATGTGACTGATATATGATTATGATAATTCGATTTGTATTAAGATGACAAAAAACCTGATGTTTCATGATAAATCAAAAAATATCGAAGTTGAATATCATTACATCCGACATATGGTACAAAAGGCAGATTTAAAGCTCAAGTATGTTGCTACAGAGGAACAAGTGGAAGATGCGTTGAGTAAGCCTCTGTCTCGTTTAAAGTTTAAATAATTTCGAGACAAGCTTGGAGTAGTTCGAAAGGACCTCACTCGAAAGGGGGAGTGAAGAATATGGTAGAAGGATGCAGTGTCGTGGTAGCTCAGGCTAGAGTAGGGTAAGTCTGGCTAGGATTGTTGGACCGAAAGGGTTAGTAAGTCAGACGAGGCCTCTTGATCCTAAGGGGATTCACATGTATGGCTAGACCTATTTATCCCAAAAGGGCTAGTAAGCCAGACATGGCTTGTTGGTCCCCAGGAATATCCATATGTCTGACTATGCTTGTTGACTTGAAAGGGTTAGTAAGTTAGAAAAAATGACCGTATGGATCTACTAGAGAACTCACCAAGATACTGCTCCAAGATGGTTAGTGGGAAAGAGGTAGTATCAGTATTCATATACTGATGTAGCAGGTTCAGTATTTCCATACTGATGTTGTTGTGATGTTGATGAGATAGTTTCAGTATTTCTATACTTATGATGATGATGTTGTTTCAACATTTTTATGTTGATGATGATGATGATGTTCCAACATCTTTATGCTGATGATGATATATCATTTATTGATGATGTTTCTTTAGCACTAACATGCTAATGATGTTGTTGTTGTATTTACATACCAATTTTGCAGATGATGATTCAGTATTTACATATTGATGTTGTAGATGATGATTCCGTATTTACATACCGATGTTATAGATGATGATTCAATATTTACATACTGATGATGCAATATTTACATACCGATGTTGCAGATGATGATCCAATATTTACATACTGATTTTGTAGATGATGATTCAGTATTTACATAATGATGTTGCAGATGATGATCCAGTATTCACATAATGATGTTGTAGATGATGATCCACTAGTTATACATTGATGTTGCAGATGGCGATGACGAAAAAGAAGAAGATTCAATATTCACATACTGCTACAGTTCCAGATTGATGATGAATATGTATGATGGTGTTCCAAAGCTTCCTATGACATATAGAGACTCACCAGTCAGATGTACAATTGTGGTAGTAGTTGCTACCTTGGTTGAATACTTTCCTAGTTAAGAGGGAGTGTTAAAGTATTGTAACTTTGAAAGATATTCCAGTTGTAGTGATTGTATTCCTCCTTTAGGAGATGTATTTGATGATATTGGTCATGTAAGAGTCATTAAAAGAATCAATGTAAACCTTTGGATGTAAGTCGGGTCAATAGTACCTAAGTGTCATTATAATAAATATTATTTTTGGTGTCTTACTAGACAAGTTGACCCTGTTAGGTTTTAGGTCAATTCAAGAGTCAAATATAAATAGGGAGGCTCCCCCTTCATTTGTACACACTTCAATCAAGAAATTTCATAAGAGAGAGAAGAATACGTGCGCCAGGAAGAAGAGAGAAGCAGTTGTCTTGGGTTTTACACTGATCTGGTTGAGTTCTATACTAAGGAAGTTTTGCGGGGTTTTATCCCTTGTGGTTTCCCCAAGGAAAATATTTGTGTTCCTTGTGTTACTATGCTTTTTGTTCTTTTAGTGATCCTACTATTGTAAATTGTTTTATAATATCATCTAAGTAATTAAGAAAACTTACTAGGATATCAGATCCACCATGAAAGGAGACATTGCACAACTAGGGTTTGTTATTCCAAACAAATCCATAGACATATCAACCAGAAAAGGGGGCTCACTCAACTCACCCCAGCAGGTCGCATATTTATGTGAAAATAGAACTAAATTCCAAGAAGTTTCAATTTTGGACCAGACACTACCGTCAGGAAGAACTAGGGCTTCAGTTTTCCTGAGACTCTATCATCAATCTCTACAAAATCAAGATACAATTTAGCTCGCCTTGGGAAGGTGCATATTTTCCATCACTAAGCCCTACCAGTGATCTCAACTAGAAAATCAAGGTTTCTTCATCAAACCCTAGGTCATCCCGAAGAAGGTCAACCAAAAGCATTATTCATCAAGTAAGTGTTAGTTCTTCTAATTCCATTTGAAGTTCTCATTTTGTTAAAAGATGACAAAGAGTACCAAGATAGATGATAATATTGTGGGTACTGAAAAATTCAGAGCATGGAATTATCAGATCATGCTCATCCTAGAAGAAAATGATCGATAAGTATTTATAAAGGATGAAGTTGCAGAACTATAAGAAAATGAAGCTAATGCCAAATATAATAATTATATGATCATGGCTAAGAGGATCATCATTGACTCCATCAAAGATAACTTGATTCCTCAAGTATCCTCAAGGAGGAAACTAAAGGAAATGTTTGATGCTCCATCCAAGTTATTTGAAGGAATACATATTAATAGAAAGATGACCTTGAGGAATCATCTCAAAACTGTAAAGGCTCAAAATTCAGAAACCATGCAATCATACTTCATAAGAGTAGCTCAAATCAAGGAGAAGTCAGACACTATTGATGATATGGTTGAAGAAGCAGAAATTGTAATGAACACCTTCAATGGTCTTCCAAGAGATTGGAATCCTTTATTCGAGGAATCTGTTCAAGAAGTTGATCAAATTCCGACAGTTATGGGAAGAATGTGTTCAATAAGAATAAAGAATAGTAGCCAGGGAAGAGAAGCTAAATGAAAATGAGGATCAAGCTTTGCTAGTCCATAGCAAATGAAAGAACAAGAGAAAGAGTTATGACCATCCTCCCAGAAAATCTCAAGGGTTTAAAAAGTCCAAGAAATAGTTCTCAAATTATGAATGCTTCACTTTTCATAAGATGGGACACATTGCTATAAATTTTCCCATGAAGGCTGAACGAGTCAAGAAGAAGAACAAAAGATTCCTCTCTCATGCTGTTAAAGACAATGATCAAGAAGATGAGGAAAGAGCTAAGGAAAATGAAGATTCTGGTGAAGAATATGTCTTAATATCTGCACTCACAGGTTTAGTATCAGAAGGGAATGACACCTGGCTAGTAGATAGTGGTTCATACAAGAAAATGACAGGTTACAAGGACTTGCTCTCATGTCTTGTATAAAAGGAGTCCCCGCACAAAGTAATTCTTGGATATGATTATCAATATCCCATCAAAGGAATGGGAGAACCCTCCTATAAGTTGGAGTCTGGAAATTCCATGAAGATGAAGGATGTCTTGTATGTCCTGGGATTAAAGAAGAATACCCTTTCTATATCAACCTTAGATAAGAAAGGTTTTACAGTTGCTTTTGCGGATGGAGAATTCCTCATGTGGACAAAAGGAAAAACTATAAATGATGCAGTAGTGGTTGGAGTTGAAGAAGGAGGCTCTATAGATTAAAGGGAAATGTAGATTAATCATTGATGAATAGTATCATAAGTCTATGTGAGATATGGCACAAAATACTTGCTCATATACATTACAAAGAATTATCAATTGTGAGCAAGGTTGTGACAGGTTTACCAGAAATTCAGATAAATCACGAAGGAGTGTGCAAAGGATGTGCACAAGGAAATAATACTAAGAACCCTTATCCAAACAGTGACAACAAAGAAAAATGGATCTTAGAAATTTTTCATTCAGATTTATGTAGGCCAATGCAAACTACTTCATTAAGCGGGTATGTTCACTAGACTTCCTTTATTGATGACTACTCCCACAAAATTTGGATCTATTTGTTGAAGAAGAAGGATGAAGTGTTTGAAAGGTTCAAAGAGTTTAAGGCCCTTTTAGAAAACCTATATGAAAATAGGATCAATATATTAATATTAGATCATGGAGGAGAATTCACATCAAGTGAATTCAACGAGTACTGCAAAGAAGTCGAGGTTAAGAGGGATCTCACCACTCCCTATAATCCACAACAAAATGGTGTGGCAAAAAGAAAGAATAGATCTATCATGGAAGCTGTAAAAGCTATGATCCATGATCAAGATCTACCTATGTACCTATGGGAAAAAGCAACCAGAACAACATTATATGTACAAAATAGAATCTCCCACAATACCCTTGGGAATAAGACTCCATAAGAGATGTAAAGTTGCGGTAGTAGTTGCTACCTTGGTTGAATACCTTCCCAGTTAAGAGGGAGTGTTAAAGTATTGAATTCAGAACATATTCCAATTGTAGTGATTGTATTCCTCCTTCAGGAGATGCATTTGATGAGATTGGTCATGTAAGAGTCATTGAAAGAATCAATGTAAACCTCTGTATGTAAATCGTGTCAATAGTACCTAAGTGTCATTATAATAAATATTATTTTTGGTGTCTTAATAGACAAGTCAGACCTGTTAGTTAGACAACTTGGCCTTGCTAGGTTTTAGGTCAAGTAAAGAGTCAAATATAAATAGGGAGGTGCCCCCTTCACTTGTACACACTTCACTCAAGTAAGTTTGCAAGAGACAGAAGAAGAAGTGCACCAGGAAGAAGAGAGAAGTGGTTGTCTTGGGTTTTACACTGCTCTGGTTGAGTTCTATGTTGAGGAAGTTTTGTGGGGTTTTCTCCCTTGTGGTTTCTTCAAGGAAAATATTTGTGTTCATTGTGTTACTTTCCTTATTTTTCTTTCAATGATCCTACTATTGTAAATTGTTTTAGAATATCATATAAGTAATTAAGAAAAATTAACATATCATTGTCCCTGTTTCTATCACTACATCAAGTTTAACATACCTCAAGTTTAATTCCCAATAATTCTCATAAACAATCATCAAAATATTTCATTTCTATGTTCAATCATTTACATCAATTCAAGCCATACATAATAACCATAAAGATCTATGCCAAGATAACCATCATCATAGCCTCCACACCATATTAAATTACTTCAAATATATGTACCAAGAGATAGAGGATCGCATACCAAGATCAAAGATGAGCTCTATCCATGAAATACACGTGCCATCACAAGAGAAACCCACAAGCATCAATCATACATTTTCCAATATTACACAATTAATAGATAATATAGAAACCAAAAGAGTATCTAGATAGATTAATCACATATCCCTCACAACCATATTTCCAACGAGCCAAGAATTTTGTAATTTAGATACCGTATGAGAAAGTTATGTCATTTTTCGTGAATCTCCTCAATCCTCAAAGATGCCTAGAAATTGCTCCTCCAAAAAGTTTCGCACTTTTTCTCCAAATATGCACAATAGAAAGGGAGATTTAATTGATGATGAAATGAAATGTTTTTCCTTCTATCTATATACTTTACCATGATATGGTAGCTTCTTTTAGTGTCTATTTAAAATCATCCTTAATATGTGTATCTCCATATTTTAAGGGGGCTCAAGGGTTAGTACCCCACTTGAAGAGTCCATCATGACATTTCATGCCAACAATTCAATATCACTCCGTATGTTCTCCAAAGGGTGACCTAGGGATTGAACACATCATCATACTTGGTGGATACACCATTATTTCTTGCAGGGATCCTTACCATTTCAAGTGGTCTAATGTGCCAAAGTACCATAACTTTCGGGGTCATGTGGACCAAACATTATTATTTTAGGGGTACTTCAAGCTTCACACCAAATTTATTTGGACCAAATTTAGAGACTCTTTAGGTCCTTCTCTACCATGGGTCATGTTACCCCAAACTCATGTGTAAGTGGACCAAACACCATTTTTTATGGGGGTTTTCACCTTTTTATTTCAACAATTCTTAGGGGAAACCTTAGAGTCTTCTTTAGGGTTTTGATCCATATGTGTACATCACAAAGTGTATTCTCGTGAGGGACGTGCATAACCACTATTCCATAAGGGGACTGTTTTGGTGGACATATACGTACCTAGCTTGACATCAATGACAACTTTATTCAAGAAGCTCCCCCTTTATCATTGATGACAACCATGATACTCCTCCTGGGACCATGCTCCCCTTGTCTTCATGCTTCATATATTTCTCTCCCCCTTTGACATCAATGGCAAAAATAACTCCCCCTGACAATATCTCTCCCTTTTTATAATGTTTTATTAATTTGGAGAAGTGATTACTCCCAATCCTTCTCGAAGATACTCAAATGTCTCTCTTTGGAGAGGCTTTGTAAATATGTCTGCAATATTTTCCTTTGTCCCAATATATTCCATATTGATATTATTTTCTACAACCTTTTGTCATATAAAGTGATACTTGATAGGAATGTGTTTTGTATTACAATGCATATCTGGGTTCTTTGAGATAAGATCGGAATCGACTCATTATATGTTACTTGAATTTCTTCAAGAGTTTTCTTCATCTAGAGAATTTGAGTACACCATGCTATCATTGTAATATATTCCACTTCTGCTATGGATAAAGATACCTAATATCGCTTCTTACTTAACCAAGACACTAAAAAATCACCTAAGAAGAAATATGCTCCACTTGTGATTCTTCTATCATCAATGCTTCCTTCCCAATATGCATCTGTGTAGGAAACCAATGTCAACTTGCTTCCTTTTGGATACCATATTCAAATGTATTTTGTTCCTTGAAGATATCTAAAGATCCCTTTCACTGCTTAAATATGTGTTTATTTTGGAGTTGCCTGAAATCTTGCAACTAGTCCAACTGTCTACATAACATCTGGTCTTGAAGCTGTCACATAGAGAAGGATACCAATCATCAATCTGTAACACCTTTTGTCCACTTACTTAGATTCATCATATTTGCTTAACTTTCATCCAATAACCATAGGTGTACTTACAGGTTTAATGTCTTCTATTCTGAATTTCTTCAACATTTCCTTGATGTATTTGGTTTGGGAAATGAAAATGCCATCATCTAGTTGAGATATTTGGAGTCATAAGAAGAAATTTAACTCTCCAATCAAGGACATTTAAAATTCACTTTGCATGTCCTTGGAAAACTTATGACTCATCTTGTAATCATCACATCCAAAGATGATGTCATCAACATATACTTCAATAATGATCATACTATCTTGATCCATCTTTATGTACAAATTACTATATGCATTTCCCCTATTGAATCCCTGTTGTTGTGAGTATCTGTCCAATCTTGAGTACCAAGCTCGACGATCTTACTTGAGTCCATACAAATCTTTACTTAACCTGCATACATAGTCTTCATTTTTCAATAGAAGGAACCCCTCTGGCTATTCGATGTAGACTTATTCTTCTAACTCTCCACTTAGAAAAGTTGTCTTTACATCATCTGATATACTTTAATTCTTTTACTACTTGCATAAGCCAAGATCATCCTGATTGCTTCCATTCTAAATTCTATCCACGGGAGAAAATGTTTCATCAAAATCAATTCCTTCTACTTGGGCATATCCTTTGCACACTAGTATTGATTTGTTTCTAGTTACCTGTCCATATTGATTGAGCTTGTTTCTAAAAACACATTTTGTACTAATCATGTATTTATCCTTTGGTCTTGGCACCAATTCCCATGTTTCATTCTTCTCTATTTGATCTAGTTCTTCTTCCATAGCCTTGATCCAATGTTCATCATTTCTGGCTTCTTCAAAGCTGCTTGGTTCAACTATGGATATCAATGAAAAGTTCCATTGTTCCGACATCCAAAATTTTCTTCTTATTTTGGTTTCTATTCCAATACTCTTTTCCCCAATGATTACTTATGGGGGATGATTCTTTCTGAATGCGGTGATTAGGTGTCTTGAAAGGTGTTGGAACATTTTTTCGAGTCTTGGAGAGAGTATGAAGATTTTGCTTGTTGGCCCTAGGGAAAGATAGGAAGAATTCAGTTATAATTATGATTGGAAGTATGAAGAATCAAGTCACATGACAGAGGAAGCTGTGATGGAGGAAGAAGGATTATAGTAGAAAGAAACTACAGAGGAAGCTACAAAGAAGGAAGAGATACGACAAAAGAAGTAACGATATAAGGGATGCTGCGATAGAAGAAGCCATTAAGGAAGAACTCGCGATGGAAGGAATAATGATAGAAGAAGGCGTGTAATGACACGACGAATGAAAATGACATATGGAGATATCATGGGTATGAAGTTGGCTAAGAGTCACATGTGATTTAGGGAATAAAGCATCTTTGTATTTTGGGTCGATAGTACCTACTGACAGTTGTAACTAGAATAGGAATGACAACCTGTGGGTTAACAGAATGAAGTCAATTGATAATGACATGTAAAAGTATATCAAAGGAAGAACCTAAGATATATGTGGGTTAATTCCTATTTTTTCGGTTCCTAGTCAGTCAGTTGCATATGTTACTTCCTAGTTAGTCTGTGTTTAACAATAGAGTAGAAAATAAGAGTGAGTTGATCCAGGATGTGTGTAGATCGACAGTAGATTTGAAGAGAAGAGTGAGTTGATCCAAGGTTTGTTCAGATCAATAGTAGAGTGAAGGAAAGAAAACATCAGATATCTATGACCAGAGAGCATGAGAGGAGAGATAAGCCTGTATAGAGTGTAGAAGAATATATAGAATAGAGTTGTAGTTGAGTGCGCAGACGAAAGGTGCATATATTTCTCATGCCATATGAAGAGTGACTTTGTGGTTTTTCCTGGATGGTTTTCCATGTTAAATACTGTGTCAATGCGTATTTAATGAATGTATTTGTGTCGCATGAATGTATGATGTGAATAAGTGTTTATGTATTTTCTTATAATGATCTCTTGTATGCATCTTTCATAATGTTGTTAACTGGAACTATGCATTAGGAAGTATATTGACTGTGTAATATCTGTCGATGGATAAGTAGAATAGTATCCTAAATGTGCATAATAAATATAAGCAAGACATCTACTGACTTCGGTCAAACGAATTGATCAGGTGCTATGAGAGGAGAAATCCCCACCCAACTACAAAAACATGGTTCTGGAAGTTATCCATAAGAGATATCTTGGGTGCGACTGTATCTGCATTGCAGGTGCTGTCGACTGAGCCCTGCTCTGTCAAGCCAGTATCTGGGGCTTTATTGTCGTACAAGGAAGGTATGAACCTAGGTCAAAGGGAGAAACACAAACAAATGGTTCCATTGTCGGGACCATGAATCATGTGGCAAGGGATATGTTTTGGAACCTGATGAAGCCATAAATCCAAGAGTGGGTGGATTTTAAAGCATCAGAGTTTGCATGAGAAGAAAGTGAAGGATCACAGTTGAATCCAACAAAGTGGTTGGAGCGATACCTCTATACAAATATTCATGAAATTTTCTTTTGCGATTTTCTTATTTTGTTGTATGAGTGGTTGTTGAAGTTAGCCACCCAATAAAAAAATTTCCAAGGAGGAGCACCGACAGAGTGGAGTTGTCATTTGATTCAGAGGTTTAAAAGAACTAGCAACCCTATATCTAGGGATACTGATTTCTGGGTAGACAATATTTTGAAGGGATACATTACTGAGTTTGTTGTTGAAACGATAATGTCATATAGTGAGGCAGAAAGAAATTTTTTCCAAGGACCACGAGGAAGATACTTGACATCTCTGAGAACTTGGATAAAGATGCTTGCATGTGAAAAAGGAATCATGAGAATAGAGTCTGACAAGTAAAGCACTACATATAAATATCTGGGTTATGTTGAAGAAGAAATGCACGAAAAATGGAGCAAAATAAGATGAAATGTTCCTTGGTGATAGTGGAGATGCACTAGAAGGTGGACGTATAAGAAGTGGAAGGAGATTTTGGTCGAGAAAGAGAAGAAGAACTGCTACCAGGAGAGGAAGTTACAGTACAACCAGAGGAGAAGACTACGAGTTGACGTTGCACTTTGATGGAAGTTCTGCGACGAGGAAGAGGAATATCAATCTATATCTGATAGAGAAGAAGAAGAAGCAGAAGCTCCAGATCCAAAGTACGGGTACAGTACCGACAACCACACATACATATCCGGAGGTAATATCAAGAAACTAATCTCCTAGTGGGTTTGTCAATACAAATAATACTAACCATGGGAATAACAGACAAGGAAATCCTGCGAACCAAATTTTTTTTCCGAGTAGTACCGACGACCAATATAATGGCTTAAAACGATATTAAGTTGCCGATATTCAATGGAAATGGGTTAAAAGACCCAGAGAAACATTGGTTTCTATGTGAATCCATATGGTTTTTGTGATAGGTCCAAGATGAAGCAATAAAGAAGGTGTAGATGATCACAAATATGCGGGTCGTGCACTAGAATGGTATATTAAGTTTTCTGTGGTCTCGATGGGAGTAGCACAGAAAACACTAGACCGAATTTGAGTGGGATCAATAGATGAATTCAGAAAGCTAAAGTATGAATCACAGTGCATCACAGAGATTAAGGAGATGAAGAAATCGTCTACATATTTCGTATGAGACTTCGACGAGAGATTTAAGACATTGATGGCTAAAGTAAGCTTCTAGAGGTCGGATGTACAACACAAAGAATTGTTCATTGCAGCGTTGTTACCACACATCTGAATTCCCTTGATGCAACAAAAAAATGTGTCATAGATTGAAGCTTTGGAGATAACAATGAAGTTAGAATCCTCACCAATTGGAGAGACTGGTGTAGGAATGATGCAGATTTAATCACAGCTAGCTAACCTTACACTACAACTACAGGAAATTAAGAAAGGGAAGGCCATACAAGAATAAATTTGGTGTACCTGATGTATAACTGAAGGACACCACAAGGAAAATTGCTCGACATTAATGAACTGTGTCGCAACAGGAGTGCCAGACCCACTAAATACTCAAAGGATGCCTTGGTGTAGAATATGTGAGACTAGAGGCCACCGTTCAAAAGAGTGTTTGTACTCGCAGAAGATTGTAAGTACGTCGGCTAGTATATATTGTAAATTTTGTAAATCCATAGGCTATGATGAGAAGGATTGGAGAGACTTATAGCTGCTACAGGAGAAAATGGTGGATACCTATTTGATGAATAATGAAGAACAAATGTAAGTTGAGTGAGCACAAGCTCAATATCCACTAACTCAATATCAACAAAATCCGTATCCTCAACCACAATATGAAAAAACCAATATCTCCAGCAACAATACCCTCAACCAAGGGGGGGGTGGAAACTTTCGAGGTCAAGGACAAGAACAAGGAGGAGGAGGATTTGGTCGCAGAAGAATATAAATCATATGTCACAATTGTGGACAACCAAGACATTTTGCGAGGGATTGTGGGAATGCTGCAAATACATGTTTATATTGCAAAGCCTTTGATCATATTGTCGAACAATGTCCGCAATTAATTGAGAAGTGGCCGGATCGAACTATGGGAAATCCAAATCCCTCATAATCCCAATCTAAATCCAAACCAGAACATCAAGATGAATTTTGCTGAGATGAGAGAAGCAAATATTGTTGTCGTGATGAGAGGAGGTGCTGATACTGGAGCGGACCAATATGCACAACATGGGAAACCACAGGTGCGAACAAAAACACAAAATAAAGTACCATTTGACGTCTAGAGAGAAAAGGAAGTATTATTGGATGCTCGACCGAAATTCATCGACAAGAATTAAGCATCGACATTTGCTCCTCCACTACCAAGAGGACAAGTAAGGGAGATGCCTGAAAGGTTTGATCAACTATTCTGAAAGAAACTGATGGGAAATGTTAGTAAGATTAAAGAATTTTTTAAAAGTTGCTTATTGCTAATACAAGATAAATATGCTGTCACAGAGTTGACAAATCTAATAGAGGAACCCGAGGAAGAATTGAAACCAGACATAAGAGTTAACCATGTGGGAAAAATTTAATGACCAGTCGTGAGTTAAGAATGACTACACAAATAGGGGATTATGATATGGATTATATCATCTTAGACTTGGGATATGATATTAACATTTTGACAAGGAATAAATGTGAAAGCATGGGGAAACCTCGACTGGATTGGTCTCCCATTCAGCTCAGACTAGCCAGTCAGTCGAAAGTCCTGCCTATCGGTCGATTGACTCAGATAGCTATTGATGTAGAAGGCCCGAGAACCTGTACTGATTTTGAAGTGATTGACATTGTCGATGGTACAAACACATATTCAACACTTTTGGGGATCGATAACTAGACTATAAACAATTTTAAGAATATAATCTTATCATTTGAATATTCAGAGCTAAGGGTAGTCACACTAATTGATCCACTAAAAGGAAATAGATATGTCAAACTAGTACACAATGAGGGACAAGGAAACTATCTCGACCATATCTATAACATCATGTTTGCAAGGGACGACTAGGTAAATCCAACAACTGATAGAAATCTTAGTTGGAGGAGTATTAGCTCTTGTGCATTAGATTTTAGAGAAGCATTGGAAAATTGGCAGAATTGGATGCATGAAGTATCCATGAGAAAGTACGCAATATTTACAAGGTCTATGTGATGGGTAGGAATTGAGGCAAGTGAGATACCTACGCATGAGGGTTTACCTAACCTTACATCTTTTCTGGTATAATTTGAACAAAAAGTTGTAGAACATCAACACTTGTCTTCCTTGGAATATGTACTGAAAGCTACGCCCACCAGGTGGTGGGTCACACATAAAGAATCTATCTCAGAATGGACACAATGTTGAAGATTGCAGGAGGTAATGTTCAGAAGAGATCAGTTATACTGGTCAAAAGTATACATGATTGACTATTCCTATCGACCATATTGAGTATTTTCGGGCGACATGGGAGGCATGTTTGCAAAAAGAATCATTTCATCAGTTCATACACACGTTATACATGATACCAAGGAGTTAGTACACATCATTTGAAATGAGATAAGGAACCATTGAATGGGGTGAATTAGCTACTAGTTTCATGCACACATTTGAATTTGCTGATGATCATCCATTGATTGACGCCACATTGTAAGTAATTAAGATAAATATATTTGAATATATCTCTGTGACAATGACAAACTTCAATCAACGCGACGCAACAATTCAAAACTAGATGGAGTGCTACAATGTGACAGGAGAACTAACAACAATGACCTAGTCGAAAAAAAACATACTTGAGTTTGAAGGTACGCACAAAGTGGAAGGATTCAGTATTTCTAGCGACCAATTTCTTAATCCATTGAAAACCAAGAAAGTAAATATTGGCTCCACAAATAATCCAAAATTTTCCAATATTAGAGATTATTGAGATCATGATATTGTTGCGAAGATCATGGATCTATTGCATGAATTTCAAGATTTCTTCCCTACAAAATTCTCAGAGATGAAAGGGATCGTCAGAGACCTTGGAGAAATGATAATACCTTTGAATCCTGACGCAAAACCATCAAAGCAAAGACCATACCAACTTAATCCACAGTATAAATAAAAAGTTAAGGTAGAGCTGGATCGAATGCTGGATGCATGTATCATAGAACCTATAGAAGAATCAAAATGGATCAGCCCGATAGTAGTACAAGGAAAAAATACTACGAGTGAAGTAAGAATTTGCGTTGACCTAATAAAATTGAACGACGCTTGTTTACATGACCCATTTCCGAATCCATTTACAAATGAGGTACTTGAGAGTGTCGGGGGTCAAGAGATTTATTCATTCACTGATGGTTTCTTTGGTTACCATTAGATTAGAATCACAAAGGAAGACTGATACAAGACAACCTTTGCGACAGAGTGGAGTTGTTTCCAATACATGGTAATGCCCTTTTGACTCAAAAATGCTCCTGGTATTGTTTATAGAGTAGTAGTAGCTGCCTTTAAATATTTTATTCATAAATTTCTTGAGGTATACTTCTATGATTGGAAAATATTTGGGCTCATTACGGATCATATTGAGAGCATCATAATTACGCTAGAACGCTATTTCCAGTATCAAATTTCGCTGAACTTAAAGAAATGTATCTTCTGTGCCTTGTTTGAAATTCTGTTGGGCCATGTAGTTTGTCACGATGAAATCTTGGTCGACCCTGCCAAAATTACAATTATCGTAAACCTATCACCACTGACCACAATGAAGCAATTGAGATATACATAGGGAAGTACATGATACTATAGAAAATTTATCAAAGGATATGCAAAGGTGACTGCTCCAAGGGGAAGTTACTAAAGAAAGATGTTAAGTTCCATTAGATAGAAACTTACCAACAAACCCTGGACGTGTTGAAGAACAAGATGGTTACAAATCCCATACTTGTATTTCTATACTGGAAAAAGTAATTCAATGTACATGTAGATGCATCATCTGTCGCACTTGGCATGGTACTAGCGCATCCTAGCGAATGGTCGATCAACCATCCTATTGCCTTCACTAGAAGGGAATTATCGATGGTAGAGAAAAATTATACCACGACGGAAAGAGAAGGACTAGCGATGGTATACACTCTGCAGAAATTCCAACACTATTTGTTGGGTGGGCATTTCAAAATGTACACATATCATTCAATACTGAAATACCTAGTCAATAAGCCAGTGGGGGGGAATATTTGCCGGTGAATTCTCCTTTTTCAGGAATTTGAATCTGAAGTCATTGCTAAACCCAGGCGACTAAATTCAGGGCCATACCATATGTTGAGGATTGAAAGTGGAGACGAACCTGGAAACCTCAACGATAGTCTCCCCGATGCGCAAATATTCGTGATAACAATGCTTGATGATCAATACAAAGACATCATCCAATTTTTGAGTATGGGTTATCCACTGGCTGAATTTACTACTGTGCAGAAGAAATAGTTAGCTGTGCAAGCTACAGACTTCCAGTTGATCACTGGATAATTATATAAAATGGGCTTTGATGATATTCTTCGCCGCTGCGTCTTGGAACACGAGTGACCAATGATACTAAACGAATCACATGATGGTGTTGCAGGAAGCCATTATGTTGGAAGTGATACACTGCAAAAGATATTGCAAGCAAAATTATGGTGTCCCACCATGCATGTAGATGCCCAATAATACTGTCACAACTGTTATGTCTATCATCAAACTGGAAAGTCGTTGCGATGAGATGAAATTCCATTTGTACCACAAATAACTCTGCAAAAATTCGATAAATGTGCCATTGATTTTGTGGGTCCTATTAATCAAACAAGGGATCACACATGTGCTAGATATATAATTACTCTGATCGACTACTTGACCAGATGGGACGAAGTGCGCTAGTAAAATATTGTACTACTGCGACTGCTGCCAAGTTTTTATTTGAAAAATGTTGTGACTATATTTGGCTGCCCAAATTTTTTTATAAGAGACCAAGGCACACACTTTGTCAACCAGTTAATTGAGGAATTGACAGACGAATTCTAGATCCAGTATAGGAAGAAAACACCATATCACCCTCAAGCGAATGGTGTTGTCGAAGCATTTACGAAAATCCTAGAAAATGCATTGAAAAATATTTGCAATGTCTAAAGAGATGACCAGGATCAGAAAATTTCCACAGTACTGTGGGAATATCACACAACCTGTAAGAAGTTGATAGGTTAAAATCCATTTCGCCTGGTATATGAATAAGAAGAGTGACGCCCGAATACATTGTAGCCAGCCTAAGGATCGTTGTAATAACATAGATGACAGATGTTGGTGCTGTCGAGGAAAGACTATTGCAACTAATACAATTAGAAGAATATCATTTTTTTGCAGGATACCATCAAAATGTTGAGAAAGAATGACAGAAAGTATGGCATGATCGCCATATCAAGAATAAGCAATTTCAGGTCGGAGGACTTGTTCTTCTCTATGATAGAAAATTCTTTAAGCATCTAGGTAAGCTAAAAACACACTGGTTAGGTCCGTATAATGTCATGCATATCACTAATGGAGGTACAAAAAAATTACAAAAGTTGTATGGAACACCTGTCAAAGGACTGGTAAATGGAATTCGACTAAATCCTTATCATGATAGTTGTGACTCAGTCGAATGAAAAAAAAATAAAAAAGAAAGAAAAGATAAAAGAAAAGAAAATAGAAATACAAACCCTCTGAAATTTTTTTGTGTTAAATTGTAGAAAATCAATTGTCACAAAAGAAAAGTCCGTCGCAGATTGATAGTAAGTTGCAGAAAGAGGAAAACTGTCGCAGACTCTTTGTCTTTTGCAAGTGGAAAAATGAAGGCGAAGATGACCCGTATGTTGCAATGAAAGGAATTAGTAGAAGGAAGGATACCGATCACAAGAAACATTGATGATATCACAAGATGAACTTGAGTCGCAGAAATGACAACCGACCATCATTAATTTGAAAATCCCAAGAGATTTTGGTGGTGTAGTTTTTTGGTCAATTTGGTTATTATTGCACCATAACTACAATTGATGTGACATGCGAGTGGCGGTTTCATTGTAATCAGTTGGAATATCACCCATGTGACAAAAATAACAACTACCTTTTCATTGATTGTTCACGCGAGTGAAGGATTGATTGATTGAATGGGTAGACATTAAGCTTCTCTCCCAAGTTTCATGTCATTCTATTGCATTCAAGAAGAGAAATTGTTGTCTACAACTGAAAGAGCTGAAGTGAATTTTCCGCAGAACATGGTTATTTTTATTTCCAGCATAAGTACATCTACAAAATATGAGGTCGTGACTGCAATCATCATGGAAAAAACTGTTGGATATGTCCCACCGTAGGCTGTGACTGCAAAAGAAGTTGAACATGCTCCATTTGTCCCGTTAGTCAGGTTACGACTAGAACTATCGGGTTCGTCTGTTAAAATAAGGGGGAATCGTTCCACAAGCCGAAAGACAAAAGCACCAACACCACCACCACCGGAGGAGGAAGAGGAGGAAGAATTAGGACATGTGGCTATGTTACCATATGTTCCACCAAGATGATTTGACGCACCATGAATTAAAGTTCCAAAGAATGCAAGGAACCCAATGCAAACACCATCTGTGTTGGAAGGAGTTCCTGTGTCGCTGAACATTCTACCAAACCTTCAAAAGTTGACCTTCGTTGATCATGACATGTGAAAACAACAATATTTGGAGATGAATAATTGCATGGTTGTTATACAAGATACACCAGATAGCTAGAAGTGCATCACCCAATGGAATGGGATAGAGGAATGGACTAGGAAGGGTTACTGTCGTTGTTGTATATGCCACATTTTAGTCGAAGTGTAGAAGTGAATGTGTGTGTTAAGTAGTTATTAGTATCATTTCACTGTGGCTACCTATGGCTCGATAATAAAGTTTCAGTGGATATTGAACTCATAGCAGCAAATACAGGACTACCACTTGCAGGCATAGACCCAACGCCCTTTTTCAAGAAATACCATGATACTATGCTAATGAACAAGATGAAGGAAATGTATGACTTGTCCAGGGATACCAGAGGTTTCTTATTCAGATCCATTAATGAACATACTGTTCGGTTCACCATGAAGATGTTAGCTACCAAATTAGTGTGGAAGATCTCCGACTGAACCAATGTACTATGAGTACGATTGTAGCGGCTGAACTCTGTGTAGAGGGAGTTCAGATGAACTGGTCACATTTTCTATTACATGAGTTACTAGAAGATGCAGAAGAATCATAGGAAAAAGGTACTGCATTCCACTACTCCTGGATACTGATTTTCATTTCATTTGTTAGATGATCGGAACCAGCCAACTACAAAGTAGTAGACATATTGGTGTGCTGTCGAGGAGCTCGATACCAAAATATTTGGTATGAGAAAGACAAGAAATACTTATAAAGAGACAACAATGTGAAATTATCTATGCATGAAGAGGATCTACGCTATCAGGTGAAGAAGCAAGCAAGAATTACAGATGAAACTGGCACAGATGCTTTCGCAACATCATTAAATTTGTCATTAGGCCTCATCACATCTTTTTGTAGCTACGAAAATATCCGCAACTCTAATGGTTGGAGACCCAAGTTTTGTTGGCAGAAGAAGTCGAAGCCATTACCCAAGATTAGCCTGAATAATGGTGTGTTCCTATCACAGACGACATACTAGCTATAGAAGAAGAGCTGCGACGGATGACCCACAAACACAGAAGGATGGAGAACAGGGAGGGGACCTGCAAAAAACACAAGATCCTAACCCTCCCCAGAATAGTTCAATTACAAACCCGACATACCCAGGGGTAGGAGAGAAGAGGAAGAATACTGAGGTAGACCAAGCTGAGGCAAGATGGAAGAAAAGAAAGGCTAAAAAAACTACAGGCACTTTCGACCTTAATAGTGAAGATTTTACCCTTTTAACAAAAGCTATGTTAGAAGTTGTGATGCAAACCTTTAAGAAAGCAGAAGAGCACCAGGAATAAATCACATGAAGTATTATAGATCTACTACATATGCTCTGCAAATCTATACAAGAATTACGGGTCATAGTTGACTAAAAACCCCCATTGATAGAGTCATAAGATTTACTTGGCCCGTCAAAAGAGCAACCAAGTGATGAATCACTACCAGTTCCACCAATAAAGACTCAAGTGGTGGAAGAAGCACTTGAATTGGGCACAACAGAGTTGAATACTATGGCCAAGAACTTGGGCCATGTGACAATAAATTTTCCACATATGCCTCTATATGAAGTCTATGCAATGCAAAATGTTGTAGTCGTAGAAATGAAGGTAAGAGAAGGCACATTGATAAAATTGGCGAAGGTATTGAATAAGGATATTATAAAAAAGAATAAAACACTCAAAGAAGTGGAACAAAAATCTAAAACTTGGGAAGAGAGCATGTACATAATAGACAATGCCGTGGCACTTTCTTGCATCAATTTTGCAGATGTAGGAATAATAGAGGAAATGTTCGCAGAGGCCAAGTTCATTCGACTTGGTGAGTTAAAGACGACCTTCATAAAAAGGTTGTATAATTATAGAACATGTAAAACCATGCACACCCCCAGAGGTGCTGGAAGAAACAAAGATAACAACATCAGAAGCTGTGAAGAAGATAGAAGAGGAAGAGGCACTATGTGCCAAGGCTATCGAACAAGTTTCTTATACTTGGGAAGCATTGATCGACGATGTTGAAATGGAGAAATTCGCATAACAGTTGTGCAATGGAGAAACAGAGGCCAACTAGATGAAGAACAAGATGAAGAAGTTTCCATTAGTAAAAAAAGGCTAGGGATATTGAAATGAAGAAAATTTAGCAACAAGTCGCAGTGCTGTGAACTCAATAACAACAAAGGACTAACAAAGTCACATAGTTGTAGGCTGAAGCAGAAATAATTACAGGAATTATTCATCCTGTACATCAGAAGGTACGACGAGAAGCAGAGGCTGTAGGACTTGTAACATCAGAACACATCAATTTCGATCTTGTGGAAAACTTGTAGAAGGTAGAAGAGGATTTGTGACGAGAGACATACGAGATAGTGAAAATATTTAAAGATTTCAAAGCAAATTCGTCACAACTGTAGAAGTTTTGGAGTAGCGCAACATGGCTTGGGACGAGCCACAAGTGAGTGTTGGGGGCCCATTGGACATAGGGAAATATATGTAGAATTTAGTTAGAAATATGCTTGAAAGTATAAATATTCAGTTCATGTGATAGAGGAAGTTCTAACAGAGGAAGAATGAAGATAAATGAAAATAACTACAGAGGAAGGTGCGATGAAGGAAGAGATATGACAGAATAAGTAACGGTAGAAGGGAGGCTGCAGTAGAAGTAACTACGAAGGAAGAATTCGTGATAGAATAAATCCACAACGAGATCAACTACGATGGAAGGAACCACGATAGAAGAAGGCATGTAGTGACACAATGATTGAAAATGACAGATCGAGAGATCATCGGTACGAAGTGAGCTAAGAGTAACATGTGCTTTAGGGAATAAATCATCTTTGTATTTTGGGCTGATAGTGCATACTGAAATTAATTACTAGAATAAGAATGAAAACCGGTTGGATAACATAATGAATTTGGATGATAATGACATGTAAAATTCTATAAAAGGAAGAACACAAGCTGTATGCGGGTTACTTCCTAGTTTTTCGGTTCCTAGTCAGTTAGTTGCATCTGTTACTTCCTAGTTAGTTTGTGTTTGATAGTGGATTCGAAGAGAAGAGTGAGTCGATCCAAGCTGTGTGTGGACTGACAATAGAGTCGAAGAGAAGAGTGAGTTGATCCACACTATGTGCATATTCGTAGTAGAGTGAAAGAGATAAAATTTAGAGATCTGCGACCAAAGAGCATGAGATGAGAGAGAAGTATATATAAAGTGTAGAAGAATATATAGAACAGAGTTTGCAACTGAGTGCACAGATGAAAGGTGCATATATTTTCATGCCAAATGAATAGTGCCTTTGTGGTTTTTCCTGGATGGGTTTCCACAATAAATATTGCGTCAATGTGTATTTGATGAATGTATTTGTGTCGCATGAATGTATGCTATGAATAAGTGTTTATGTATTTGCTTATAATTATCTCTTGTATGCATTTGTCATACTATTATTAATTGGAACTACGCATTAGGTTATATATTGACTGTGTAATATCTACCGATAGATAAGTAGAATAATATTATAAATATGCATAATAAATATAAGTAAGACATCCACCGACTTCAGTCAAACAACTTGATCAGGTATATGAGAGGAGAAATCCCCACCCAACTGTAGAAACATGGCTCTGTCAGTTACTCATAAGTGATATCTCGGGTGAGACTGCATCTCATCGCATGTGCTACCGACTGAGCCCTGCTTTTTCAGGTTGGTATCTTGGACTTTGTTGTCGTACAAGGAAGGTATGAACCTGGGTCGAAGGGAAAAATACCAAAACTGCTGACTATTTTCTTCTTGTTCTTCATTTGACTTCTCTTCATGTTGTTGTTTTTCTTCTTCTTCCTTTGCTTCAAACTTTGGTTCTTCAATTTCAGGTTTGTCAAAGATGTTTGAATCTCTTATTTCCTTCTCTATCTTTAGCAGGATGATTTCATCAAATTTCACATTGATGCTTTCCACTTTCTTGTTGAGTCTTATATTACAACACCTGTATGCTTTGCAAGAGTACCCAAGAAAGATTCCTTCATCTACCTGAGAGTCAAAATTTCCATTTTTTTTATCATCCCTTTTTATGTAGCATTTGCTTCCAAACACCCCTGAAATGTTTGAAATTGGATGGTTTTACTTTCCATCGTCCATATGGTGTTTGATTACTATTACTTCTAAGTAGTGATTTGTTCAATATTTGTACAACTGTATGTACTGCTTGTACCCAAAATACTTCATCTATCTTAGATTCATTCATCATCGTTCTTCCCATTTCCTGTACAATCTTGTTTTTCTTTTCAACAACTCCATTTTGCTGAGTTCCAACTGCTGAAAATTATCTTTTTATTCCATGTTCTTTACAAAAATCCCATAATTCATTTGAGGTGAACTCACCCCAATGTATGATCTTAAGGTCTTTATTTTCAATTCACTTTCATTTTCAACAATTTCCTTGAATATATTGATATATTCGAATGCTTTTGATTTCTTGTTGAGAAAATACACCCATGTAATTCTTGTATAGTCATCAGTGAGCAACATGAAGTATTTCTCACCATTCAGTCCTTTCGTCCTTGTTGGCCCACATAGATTATTATGAATAATTTGCAATGGCTTGGTGGTGACATATTCCTTTGTCTTAAATTCATCCTTTGTTTGTTTCTAACACTGACAATGCTTGCACAAAGTGTTAGCTGGATTTGTGATTCGTGGCATTTCTTTTACAACTTGCTTCTTGTCGAGCTTGACAAGATTGTCAAATTTTATATTGTTCTAAATACAACTTTCAACATCCTTACCCAAACAACAATTTTCCTTTCCAATTTAATTCAAGATGTATGTTGTTTGTATTTTTGGTTGTTGTTGCCACAAGTATACCCTATCCTTTTCTCCTTATTTCACATTCTTCTGAATTGAATAGGAGTGTGTGTCACTCATCACACATTTGACTAACACTCAGTAGATTACGCTTCATATTTTCAACAAGTAGAACATTTTATGCCAAAGAATATTTGTTTCCAAGACTAACTGTATCTTTCCCACAATTTTGGCTTAGTTGTTATTGTTGCATGTTACATACCCCTTCTTTTCTTTTCTTAATGACACAAATTTGTTTTTGTCACCTATCATATGATTTGAACACCCACTATTTACACACCATTTATTTATACTTCTATAAGGTTGTAAGGAAAGTCCACACTCACCACTTATGCAATTTTGGATATGTGTCCAAAGTTGTTACATTTGTAGCACTCAATTTCATAATTCAGAGCTCCAAATATGTTATAACTTCTATCAAATTCCTTATGAGGATTCTCATCATGATTCTTGAAGTTTTCATACCCATTTCTATTCCACGTGTTTCTACCTTACATAGGCTCTACAATTTAGAGTCTTATGCCCAAAATTATTGCAAAAATAACATATGTTAAAGAAAATATTTTGGTACCTCGATGTAGAAGGTCTTCTAGTTGGTGCATATCTTCTGAAGTTAGAATCTTGAAAATTTGCTATTGTTGGTGGTTGCTTCCATGTAAGATGTTCTTCAGGACTCTTGTTTGTCACTGCTTTCTTAGGATTGGAACCTTGTAAAACATCTACATAATTTCTTTGTATTTATTTACCTTTAGTCATCATAGAGCTTGAATCCTCATCATTTTGTTTGTATCCAAGACCAGATTTATCATAGAATGGCCTTTGGATGCTGATGATTTCCTCCAATATTTTGGTGCTATTAACAAATTTTTGTTGGATGTCCTTCTTTTGTGATTCCTTCCTGATAGAGACTATTTCTACTTCCAACTCTTCCTGTATCTTATCCTTTTATTCCAATATTCTTCTAAGTGTTTCTTTGAATACTTTCGTTTCTTACAAATGAATTTTTAGATCTAGAAAGATATTCTTTGTCTCTTCAGGGTTGCTTCCGAAGCGTTCCTTCAATTCACCCAAAACCTTTTTGAGTAGCTTCTTTTTATTCCTTTATTTATTTAGTTCACTTAAGGCACTAACCAATTTTTCCTCAACATCTACTTCTCCATCCACATAGTATTCCTCCTCCTCATTAGCATTTTCTTCTAAATCCATGAAGAACACTTTTTTATGAGTCATCATCACTATCACCTTCTTCATCAGATGAGGAAATGTCCTCCTTTGAATAGAGATTATTTCTTTTCACAAAGTTCTTGTTCCTTTTCTTATATTTCTTTTCATTTTCTTCATCACTATCTGACCTTTTTTCATAAGGACACTTGGAAGCAAAATGACCAATTTTACCACAATTAAAACATTTCAAAGGAATCTTACCTTTGTACTTTCCAATTCCTTGCTTTAAATTTCTCACAAAAATTTCCACTTCTTCATCATCCAAGCCATCGGTGCAATTGGAACATGAACATGATTTTGTTTTTTACTTGTTATTCCTTGTCTTCTTTGAAGCCTTGAAAGCTGCTTCCCTTCTAGTCAAATTTTCTTGTAATGTTCTCATTTGGTATGCTAGAAGAATTCCATGTAATATATCTACACTTGAAGTGTCTATATCTTCTCGTTCTTCTAGGGATAAGATATTAGAGTAAAAAATCATTGAAAGATATGTGAGAATATTTTGGACTATCACTGAATTTTCAATCTTTTCTCCTAGACCCCTCAAGGTGTTCACAATTTCATATACTCAAATAAAATAAGTTGCAATGTCTTCATCTTCCTTTATTTTCAGGTGTTCAAATTGTCTTCGATAAGTTTTCATCTTGGCTCCTTTGAATTTCCTTTGTACACATTTTTTAGTATGCCCTAGATTTATTTTGCAGAGGTACAATGCATAACCTTGACAAATTCTAAACTTGCTAAGCCCCCCAAAATAACACTCATGGCCCTTGAATTGCATTCAAAAAGTTTTCTTTCAGTAGTACCTATAGGTGGATATCTCTCTGGTGGAGTCACATCTATTTACTACAGTTTTCCAAACATCAAGTCCCAATGACTGCAAGAATAAGCTCATCCTTATGCTCCAAAAATCATAATTCAACCCATCAAATAATAGTGATCCAAGTTTAGAATATTATGCATACTTCTCCATGATGATCTACCTTCCAATGGTTAAACTGTTTGGAAGGAACCCACTATGATACAAATTTTTGGAATATTCAACAATACTGAGAGGGAGGATTGAACCAGTATTGGGAACTTTTTACCACTTTTAACATGTAACATTAAACATTAACAATATAATTCGCTATCACATAAAACCATCACATATATATCATACACAGTGCACAAGAGATTTAATGTGGAAACCCAAATGGGAGAAAACCACAAAAGATGTTATTTATAATATGAATATTACATTCAATGTGTTTACTAACACCAACTAGAAGGAAGCTCCAACTCCCTGATTTTTTAGAACCAACTAGAAGGAGGATCCAACCCCCTAGTTTATCAATTCCAACTCAAAGGAGGCTAAAACCCCATAAGGTCACAGGCTCCAACCTATAGAGAGGACTCCAATCCTTAGTGAGCACCAACTCATAATTCTCAGGAACCAACGTGAAGGATACCACAATATCCTATCCTTTCCCCATCCTTCTGCCCTGATATGAATGGAAGAAACAATCTGTAATGATCACTATATCACTATCTCTAACAACCTGTACCTATATCTTTTTCCCTATACCTGTATCATTGTCCCTATTTTTGTATCAATATCCTTGTTTTTGTGACTACATGAAGCTATGCATATCTCAATTTCAATTCCCTATATTGCCCATAAACAATCATCAAAAGATTTCATTTCCATGTTCAATCATTTATGTCAAATCAAGCCATACATAATAACCATCAAGATCTATTCCATGATAACCATCATCATATCCTCCATACCATATTCAATTACTTCAAAGAGATATACCGAGAGAGAGTCTCACATACCAATATCAAAGATGAGCTCTATCCATGAAAGACACGTGCCATCACAAGAGAAACCCACAAGCATGAACCATAATTTTTCCAAGATTACAAGATGAAGAGACAATATAAAAACTAAATGAGTATATAGATAAATTCATCACATAGACCTCACAACCATATTTCCAAAGAGCCAATAATTTTGTAATTTCGATACTGTATTATAAAGTTATGTCATTTTTCATGAATCTCCTCAATCCTCAAAGATGCCCAGAAATTGCTCCTCCAAAAAGTTTCACATTTTTTCTCCAAATATGCCCAATAGAAAGAGAGACTTTATTAATGATGAAATGAAATGTTTTTCCCTCTATTTATACACTTCATCATGGTATAATATCTTTTTTTAGTGTCTCCTTAAACTCATCCTTAATTTGTGGATATCCATATTTTAAGGGGGTCTCAAGGGTTAGTACCCAACCTCAAGAGTCCATCATGATACTTCATGCCAAAAATTCAATGTCACTCCATATCTTCTCCAAAGGAGGCCCTAGGGCTTGACCACATCATCATACTTAGTGGATACACCATTATTTCTTGTAGTGATCCTTACTACTTCAATTGGTCTAATTGGCCAAAGTACCACAACTTTCGAGGTCATGTGGACCAAACATTATTACTTTAGGGGTACTTCAAGATTCACACCAACTTGATTTGGATCAACTTTAGAGACTCTTTAGGGCCTACTCCACCATGGTTCATGTAACCCAAACTCATGGGAAAGTGGACCAAACACCATTGTTTATGGGTTTCTTCACCTTTTATTTTAACAATTATGAGGGGAAACCTTAGAGACTTCTTTAGGGTTTTGATCCGCATGTCTACATCAAAAAGTGTCTTCATCTGAGGGCCATGCGTAACTGTTATGCCATAAGGGGACCGATTTGGATGACATATACATACAGAGCTTGACATCAATGACAAATTTATTCAACACTTTTCATAAGGAACTCCTTACCATTGGAGTGTTCCTCGAATCAAGAATTTGCACTAAATAATGAGAACATACAACTATTTGTGAACCCTACAATGTTTCCATGAGTGTGTGGATGACCATTGATATATAATAGGTTCTTCATGTTAAAAGTTCCATATGCATAACCATTTATACGCGTAATATACACGAAAATGCTATGTTTGTATTTAACAATAACCAAGTAATCAAATCGACAATAAGGAGGACCACAAAATGGAATAAGTGCTACTGATTGTTTGGGAGGAATGAATATATGTGAAGTTATAAATAACACAAGATTTTCAACATCTATTTTAGACTTGGAAACCATATAATTATTACCACAAAAAGAGAATTCATTTCGAACATCAGAGACAAGCATAGAAGATGGCCAAGTCCCGTAGAAAGCGTGATTGTAATAGGTTTCATATTTACTTTGTGGATGGATAGGAAGAGAGAAGTCATTGCTAACCTGCAACAATCGAACTAACCTTAGTGTGTATTTGGAAATTTTTGCGCTTAGCTCGTACAAATGTTTGGATCTCCTAAAAGAGATGTTTTGAGTGGCATTGATATCATACTTTGGATCACTAGAACTTTCGGTTGAATCAACATAAGGAGATAGGATGGTAAATTTAGGATGACACATATTTGTTTTTACTTCCAAATTTTCAAAAAAGGAGCATATAGAAGTGTTCCTACGTGTCTTTTTTATATTACATATTGGATTTTTTAATATAGTGGGAGGTACTAGATAATTAACATTGGGTAGTTGATGATTAACATAATTGGTTAGTTTTACATGTCAAGGGTTCTCCTTCAACCCCTGACCTTTTTAACAACCACATACTACTAGGGTGTCATAAAAGAGTTGTTGTTCATGATGAAGTACCATTGACTTAGGATTATGGCAGGTTACAATTATCGAGGTAAATTGGCTTTCCATTTTTCTCTACCAGTTGCTTGTATCATATTTCTCCTAGAAAGAGCTTGTGATGTTTTTCAAATGATGGAATATCTCATGCATTCAAAATCGATCCTGAATTAGGATCTCGCGAAATTCAATGCATAATTATTCACATGCATGTGCATGAATAACATAAAATTCAATTAGACGATTAACTTATAGTTAAAATAAGAACTTATTGCAAATGTTAGGGGAGAACATGAACTTTGAACAATATGGTATGAGCTAGAATATTAAGAATTGACAATTTGATATTATAATGTTTTCTACCTGCATTCAATCCAAATCAACAATCAATATGTGTCTACATTAACCATTTTTTAAGTATATGACATGAGTTTAAACAACATATGTATCCTATGGAGTATTTTAATTTACACATGTACCATAAAAAATAAACTGATAGGCCTGCTAAATGGTAATGGTGCGTTGGTTTCCAAGTATTAAACTGATGCATTAAGAAAAATAAAGCACATTAGTGCATTCAAAATACGTGCACTAAATAAAAACATACAAAAATATATCCACAAAAGAAATTATCAACTAATACATAATAGATGAATTTTACATTCCATTTTTTTAATTAATATAACACAGTGAATTCATGAATAAATTGCATTGATGTGCTTTATCCAATAAGGTGCATTGAAAAAAGGAAAAAAATTCTGATGCTTTTTTCATCAATACATTGAAATATCCTATGAGTAAAAGAGCGAGATTTTTATTTTCTAAAAGCGAGGTTAAAAAAATATGTTTATAATAGAAAATCTAAACACTATCTCAATCTTTTGCCAAAAGTTCAAGGGAGAGTTCTGCAAGAGATATTACCACAGAAGACTTTGAAGTAGAGCAATTTTTCTAAATAGACAAATTTCTAAGGCATTATGGATTAGATACAACCCTACATAACACAAATTCCAAGTATTCAATTCCCCCCTAATGATTTTAAGTTTTTTTATTGAATCTTTCCTACTAATATTTATAATGTACTCTGAAAAATAAAAGGTTTTTACTAGTCACCTTCAACACCAGAAACCATTGCTTTATTTTTGCTTCCCTTTTGTTTTAAGTGGTTGCAAAATTTAACACCAATGTTTGATCCTCTCTTCTATTTCATATTGAGAGTATTTTTTCTAAACATTGTATATTTAATGTCTTTGTGCTTTTATATATGAGGAATTGGGAATCTCTTTCAATGGGTACACTCATTGTATTGACCATCAAAACTTATCCCTATAATTTTTATTTATTTTTAACAACTCTACCACTTTCTTGGTTCCTAGAGTACATATTAACATTGGTGCGCTTCATCCAAAAGTGAATTGTTTTAATTCTATTTTTTTTTAAATTTCATGGGTATATCGATGTGATACATACAACTAATACACATTAGTGCTCTAATTGGAAGAACGTTTAAATTATTTAAAAATTTGCCACTATACCTATGCATATATATCATGTTTGTGCACTGATGCATATATGGGATAATAGAGCACTAGTGTATATTTTTGCATAATGCACACTGACAAACTAGAAAGTGTTTTTAGCTAAAAATTATTTAATTTAGTTGTAAAATATATTTAATAGTTTCTCTATTTAATGATGTTGGGCCTTTATTCATAGTAGATTCCCGATATAAGTTCAAATAAACATTCTTCTTGCAATGAGCATGATGGGAGCGCATCCCAAAAAGACAACGAGGCAAGTTCATTAAAATTTACTATATAATTACTATATTTGTATTATTTGTATGTTTAAATGATGGGTGTTGGTTAATGTTTGTGATGCAGAGGAAAAATTTGAAGAAAATTGATAAGATTGTTTACACTTTGAGTTCAAAAGAGAAAAAAACCTTTGTGGAAAAGTTGCAAAGTGATGAATTATGTGACTCAAAAGGTAATCAACAAAAAAAGTTCTTTTGGTTTGAAGTTCTTTGTACTGAGCCACGCCATCTATTTATTGTTTCCACTGCTACTAGTGTTTCCTATCTTAATTAGCATGTATATTTCCTATCTCAATTCACCCGTATAAAATAAAGTAGCGTTTCCTATCTCAATTCGGTTGTAGGAGGTTGGGCCAATTGTGGGGATTCCTCCATGTTGGATGTTATCTCCGGACTTCTTAAGAATAATTGTCAACATGTTTTTAAACAATATATTTTACATTTGTTAAGTGTTGTGCAAGGACCGATAGCGAGGGGAGGGAATGTTGTCTTAATATGATAAAAATTATGAAGGATGTAAATGATGATGAATTGGTCCTCAGTTCATTTGGAGTGGTGCTCGAAGTTAATGAAAGTGGGAAAAAATTCTATAAAACTCCGAAGGATACAATGGAAAGACTGTATGGGCGTACTTTTCACTTATAGTACACAATCAATCCAATGACTTTAAGAATAAGGTTATATATAAACTACATGAAGCATTTCCAGTGCAATGGTCAATGAGAATTTCAATAACAAAAATAATATCTTAAAGTGTAATATCCCAATTTTTACCCCATTATATTAAAATTATAAACGATGTAAATGTCGTATTAAATCATGGTGAGGAGCTGCCCCACCATGGACTTAGCGTTTTATGGTTCAACAATTAAAATCAATGCATATGGTTATTGTGCTAGCCAAACACATTATATTTTGGACATCATGTAAATATGCAAATTAATAAAAAAATACCCACAACTAGCTATATCAGTGCAACAAAGAGATGGGGGCATGATTTCATAAGGAATAGGGAGGGAAATTATTCAAACCCTTGAGCCAATAGGGAAAATCCAAATATCAATGGGAGAACTCATAAAGCTGTCAACTACCTTTTTGTCTTATTCACCCAATCATTTATTTATTCTAGAAGTTGGTTGGGGTAGTTAATGCCTTGGGATTGGAAGAGTATGGCAGTCAAATTTGTATGGGGAAATCCATCAATTTTTGGGGAAAATGAATATTGACTTATGGGGCAAGAAAACACCCACGAATGCCTGCCGATTCCATTATTCACCCATGCGTTTTGCTCTTTCACGCACCTGGAGCTACCTGTGCGTTTCCCTTCACGATTTCTGTTGTTTTCCTCATTTTCTCCATGGATGAGAACTCGTTTTGGGTATTGCTCAATGAATGGGAGAAGAGATCCATGACTTTGGGGTTTTAAGAGATCAAATTTTCTACTGCTTTTCCCATGGACGTTTTCTAAAATCGTATTTTCTCACCCAAGGTTGATTTCCCCATTTACCAATCTGTTTTTTGTTGCAAAACGTTTTTCCTCCATGCCCAGTAGTTTTATTTTGTTGTTATGTGCATCCATGCCTTGATTTGAGAGACTTAGGAGTGGAAGAGGCCCAAAATTCGCTTGATAAATCTAGTGAAGAGAGGAACCTCACATACAGATCAACAGGGGCTGGTTATCTTTCTATGCACACCCTGAAGAGCACTGGAACGGAAGGTATGACCTGAGGGACTGTGTAGCAGTGAAGGGAATACTTCCTTGTGTTGGGTGTGTAGGAATTATGGAGGCTAAGCCAAATATTGTGCAGGTATCCATAGCTCTATGGTTGAGCTCACTAGCTTAGAAATTCATCCTTTCCACTGCTTTAGCAGCTTGTTAAACCCATATGTAGAGTGGATTGACTGAATTTGATGTGTATTTGGCGATGTATGAGCCTGTTGTTCCCTAGTTCCTTGTGGAAATCATGCCCAGCTCGGGGGTGGCAGTGGTGCTGAGAGATTGATGAGCACATTGGCCTATGTATGGGTGGAACGTTGCAGTGACATATCTAGTTGCGAGATAAATTCTTTTCAAGACAAGTATTTATTGTGTATTTAAGTTCCGCAACTGTATTTGTTTTAAATTATCATGAACATGTTGAATGCTTTATTGTGTTGAAATGTATTTTGCTTCCGCTGTATTTTAATGGATTATACATCTGCATGTGTACATTATTTCAATGCATTCTCTTATTATGTTCACGGGGTTAGATTTCCCGATTGTATGATAGGAAATAGTACTGTAAGTCACATCCTCTCCGTCGAGTAGAGAGGACGTGACATAAAGAGTATTATTCCTAAACATGTTTTTCTCTAATATGCATATACTACTACAAAAAAGTCATGAAATTATTATTTTATCTCTCTCTCTCTCTCTCTATATATTGGTGAGAGGACTGAAGCGTGGATGAGATTTTTCCTATTCCCTTAGTATTATATGTATTCCCTCCCCTCCCCTCATCCCTACTTTCATCACCCTATCCTTTTCTGCAGTCAAACCATGAGTGACAAGATGTGCAGAGATTTATTCGATTACAAAAGAAACCCAGTCATTGGCCAAGTTTCAAGCAAGGATTTCGAGGTTCAATGCAGGTACAAAGAAGAATTAATCGAGAGGAAAGATGGGCCTGGTAACATGAATGAAGTGTACTATAACACTCACACCTAAGATATAGCCACCAAGAGAAATGATTTATAAATTTAAAACTTTGATGAGATTGGCCGATTGTGAGCCCATTTGGGTCAGAAAGAAGGTGTTAGAACCAAGAAAACAAAGGCCCATATCTTAATAGGCAAAGACATTGGGATAAAGGAAATCTCATCCTACCTTGAAACAACTCTGGTTGGTCATTTTTGCGGAAAATTTGTTGGGAGAGTAGCGCTGGTGTAATATCCCGATTTTGACCCTATGGTATTAAAATTGTAAATGATGTAAATAGTGCTATTAAATCATGGTGAGGAGCTCAAGGAAAAGGCCTCACCATCGATTTAGCATTTTATGAACCGACAATTAAATTCGATGCTTATGGTTCTCGTGCCAGCTAGGCACAATATAAATTGAGACATCATGTGAATATGCAATTTAATAAAATAACCACAACTAGCTATGCAATGCAACAAGGTATGGGGGCATGATTTTCACAAGGAATAGGGAGGGAAATTATTCAAACCTTTGAGCCAATAGTGTTAAGCCAAATGTCAATGAGAGAACCCATAACCTCAACTACCCATTTTGACTTATGCACTCAACCATTTAATTATTCCAAGAGTTGGTTGAGGCAGTTAATGCATTGGGAATGGAGAGGTATGGAATCCAATTTCGTGTATGGAAAGCCATGAATTTTGGGAAATCATATTTTTGCTTGTGGAGCAAGAAAACACCCAGAAATGTGTGCCCAATTCATTCCTCACCCAATATTTTCACTTCCTCACACAACTGGATCTAGATGGGGCGTTTTCTTCACGTTTTTTTCTGCATTTTTCTTCATTCTTCCATGCCTGAAAATCCATTTTTGTGTTGCACAGTGGATGGGAAGAAGTGATTCATGAATTAGGGGTTTATAGAGGTGGTTTCTACCCCTGTAAGGCCCATAAACATTTTCTGAAATCGAATTTTCTCTCCCAGGGTCGATTCCCCATCTACCATTTCGTTTCTGGTTGCCCACGACTTCTGAGACTAATGGAAACCCCATCTTGAGAATCCCACAACCCAAACATTTTTCTTCATACCCAACACTTGTGTTTTGCTGTTATGTGCATCCTTGTTTTGGTATGAACTGTAAGTAAGAATTAGGAGTAGAAGAGGACTAGAATTGGCTTGATAAAACTAGTGAAGATAGGAACCTCGCAAAAGATCAAAAAGGGTTGGATAATCTTCTATGCACACCTTGGAGAACACTAGAATGGAAGGTATGGCCCGAGGGACTGTGCAGCAGTGAAGGGAATACTTCCTTGTGTTGGATGTGTAGGTATTGTGGATACCAAATTTAGATAGATCTTGTGGAGGTATCCATAGCTCTATGCTTGAGCTCACTGGCTTAGCAATTCTTCCTTTCCATTGGCTTAGCAGCCTGATAAACCCAATTGTGGATTGGATTAGCTGAACCTTGGTGTGTATTTGGCTATGTGGGTATGTTGTTCCATTTTTCTTATAGAAATCATGCCCAGATCGGGGGTGGCAATTGTGTTGGGAGATTGATGAGCACAATTGGCATAAGGTTGGGTGGAACATTACGGTGGAATAGCTAGTTGCTTAGGGAAACTTATTTTCAAGATAAGTACTCTCTTGTATTAATTCTGCAATATATTTGTTTTAAGAATTATTATGAATGCTTGTTAGATGTTCAAGTAGAGATTTACTTCTGCTATATTTTACTTCATTATACATCTGCATATGTCTTTTACTTCCATTGCATTTTTCTTATGTTCATGGGGCTAGATGCCTGGTTATAGCACCACATCCTCTCCATCGAACTAGATTGACGAGAGGGGATGTGACAATGTGAATGCAGAAGGAGAAAAAGAAAATATAAATTAATGTGGGTTTCCGTAACTCGAAGTCCTCCCTACGGAATGCAGAAGGTGAAAAAGAAAATATAAAGTAATATGGGTTTCCGCAACCCAGAGTCTACCCTGTGTAAGGTGGAAGGTGGGAGGCGAAAAGGAAAATATAAAGTAATATGGGTTTCCGCAACCCGGAGTCTACCCTACGGAATGCAGAAGGTGAAAAAGAAAATATAAAGTAATATGGGTTTTTGGAACCCAGAGTCCACCCTGCGGAATGTGGAAGGCGGAAGGAAAAAAAGAAAATATAAAGTAATATGGGATTTCCACAACCCAGAGTCCGCCCTGCGGAATGCGGAAGGAAAAAGGTGAGAAAGGAAAATAGAAAGTAACATGGGACTCTGAAATCCGAAGTCTGCATGCGAAAGCGGAATTGTGGAAAGGACCTTTTAATTTTGGAAAGGCCTGTACATAAAACAATTAAGCTTAAGAATGAACGATATAGGAGGATACATGGCCCATGACTTGTATGAAAGAATTTTTTATATATATATGCATTTTATTCAGGTTGTATGGTTATGTTACAGCTGGAGAAGTGGATGGAGTCTAACTAGAAGCCACATATCACGTATATACCAGCTTACCATATTTTTCCAAGAGGTTGGTTGTTGTTTAAGGTTGAAACATAAAAGGATAGAGTTAAGCTGTTGGAGCATGACTAGAAGTGGGGATCCTCTAGCTTGATTCTGGAGCATTGGAATGCAAATTTCAAAGCTAATAAAGAACCACATAACACCCAGTAGGTTTGGGTTATTCTCCCTAGGTTTCCTTTAGTATTCTAGCTGTTGGTTGTGGAGCCTAATCTTCTAGATCGAGAGATATTATTCAGTTGTGATTGTAACCCAGGAGTACTGTACACTCATTCCCCCTGCCTTGGGGTTCGGGGCAGTGCCCCGAAAAAAGGGGTTTTGGGGCGGAGCCCCCGAGAAATTTTTTTGGGATGTTGTTGGCCAAACAGTTTAGCGGACCCATGGTATTGGGTTAACCCTAGAATTTTCCCATTGTATTCCCCCTATAAAAGAAAGCATTGTAAACAATTAAGTATGGTATTGTATTGTATTGGAAGAGAGACTATGAGAGAGTGAAGAGGAAGTGCAGTGGTTTTGCTGCAGGGTGCATCCCTTGATCTTTCTGGACTGTAATAAAAGGACTGGCAATTTCTTTGTGGATGTAGCCCATCATTTGGGTGAACCACGTTATATCTGTGTCTCTCTGTAATGTTTTAATGTGTTTTGCATCTTTTTTATTGATTTAACTGTATACCTGTTATTGCTCTGCGATCTTGTTTT
The DNA here is from genome assembly GCA_001517045.1 of Pseudotsuga menziesii. NCBI lineage: Eukaryota > Viridiplantae > Streptophyta > Pinopsida > Pinales > Pinaceae > Pseudotsuga > Pseudotsuga menziesii. Next base: position 273,558 of record LPNX010114018.1, read on the forward strand.
CTAAAACTAGCAACATCCAATTTTCAAGGAAATAGGGAATAAGATTGAAAACTTCATTAAGTTGGAATATGAATGGGACTCTAAGACAGATAGGCGATGCATAAAAATTCTGGTAGAACTAGACTTGAAATATTGTCTCTTTGAGGGAATTAAGATTGAAATGCATGGGAGTTGTTGGACAAAAAAATAGACTATTGGAAAATTTTGTTTCGGTGTTTCACCTACAGAGAGGCTGGTCACATGTGTAAGCATTGTCCTTCTATAGACAAATATTTTAAGGGACACAAAAAATTCTGGGTTAGAAAGGAAAATCCTTCTAAAGGGCCACATGAAGGTTTGTCTCCAATCCATGCAGAGGATGACCAAGGGTTCCCGAAGAAGGAATCAAAGTTGGATATGGAGACACTAGCAGAGATGAACCAATCCTTTGAAAAAGGTGGCAACATGGGGGTTCAGCTGAGGACATCGAAAAAAACACAAATGTGGTTGAAAACTCAAAAAATACAGTTGGTGAGTCCTATACCTCTCCTGTCATTTTTCCTGTCTCAATTAAAAACTACCTCCTATAAGACGGATTTCAAGTTCCTTCGTCATCTTCTTCCCCAAGGCCATTTTTTCCTCTCATTTCCACAGCTAAATCCTTCAAGTATTCCCACCAAATCCCTACTTAGTCTTCCTTAGAAAAAAATACTAAACCCCGTGGTAGAAAAGCAGGGGGTCCCCTGTGTCCCAAAAAGGTGTATGATTTAAGACCTCGGGCTACCCTTGCTTCGCTGGAAGAAGAATATTCAATAGGGGGATTATACCTTAACCCTCCTTCAATGGTAATGCAAGGGATAAAATCTTATTTGGATAAAGGAAAAGAACAAGCGGTTCTGGAAATCAAACAAGGAAAACATGAAACTATCAACCAGGTCCTTAGAGAAGAGGCGGCTTAAGGGATGGTCCCTAAATGATTTGTTTGTACTTCAATATCAAGGGTCTAGGGTGCATACACAAGATTACCGTCCTTAAAAGGATGGTAAGTTTACTCCATCCTTCAATAATAATGTTGCAAGAAACCATGACATAAAGGAGAAAATCCTAGGAGATGTTGAGATCATGGTTAAAAGACTATACTTTTGTAACTATCAATTCGAGGGGCATTCTAGTGTCCTTCTCACAACATGTAGTCCTTCTTTATGCAAAAAGAAGGTAAGTTTTCATGAGGAGACAATAAAAATGACTCTATAAGACAAAGAAATAGGAATAATTTTCTCAATTTTCAACTTCATGGGTTGATATCATATAGAAGAATTTTTTGGGATTCCTTTTTCCTTGCGGTTATGGGAGACTCTCCCAATGTAATAACAGTTGGATATCTCAACCATACCCTTTATGTAAGAGAATTCTGGGATCACATGCGAGAGAAGACTCTCTATTCAATTTTTTCTCTGCCAAATTTGAAGCAAAACGGACGATAGACGTACAAGCCCTAAATATCCATCCTACCTGGAGAAACACAAGGAGCGACAAGTTTAGAACTTCCATATGATTGGACCATTTCTTAATCTATGAAAGTATGACATACGGGCCATTAACAATTCGCTCATGGGTGGAATATGAAGGTATCTCATATCACATGCCAGTTATTTTGTCGGTCGAGAAGTCATAACCCAATCCTACCTCTCTATTCAAATTTAATCATGAATGGTTGAGGGACGAAGAGTACAAAAAGCTTTTTATGGAAAATTGGACTCCTCTCCAAGAGTGTCTCTCGACATCTCTTATGAAACAATTCATGGAAAACCTGCATAGGATATTACCATGCCTAAAATGTATCCTAAATAATAAATGTATTAAATACTAATTAAAATTTAATTAACATCACTAATCAAGTATTTAGTCAAACCCCTATTTCTCCCTGAATATTTTTCCAATTGCACAAGAAACAATGTAGAGTTTGGCACATGATTCGAAGTGGGGTTAATTCAAAATTTTCGAAAGCAGGTAACAATGGAAAAATAACTCCAATTTCATAATTTTCGATTTGCGCCAAAATATTTGATTTACCCAAACCTAAAATATGTTTCCAAAAAAATCTCCGTCTTTTTTGAATCTACCCTACTTGAATGAAATCTATGATCCTGTGAACACATTAAGTTTATGATCAAACCAAATAAGGTTTTGTTGACATCCTCTGAAGAAAATTGATGCTATCGTGATCGATTGGTAATAATCTTCTTTTTTTCTAGTTTTTTGTGCCCTAGGTTGTATATTTTAAAATTTGTTTTGTGTTTTAGAGTCGATTTTAAGTACAGAGGAACATTCTATTGATTACAGAATATGCATTGCAGAGGAACCGTCTATTGCTTAAAAAATTTGCATACTTTGTTTTTTTATCTTACCCTGAACAAAATATGTGAACTCATGTCTTGTTTTATATCTTACCTTACTTGAACGAAATATGTGAACTCTCTGATCAAACCAAATCGGACCATGTTGAAATCCTTTGAGCAAAATCGATCGTGTAGTGATACGACTGGTAAGATTTTTTTTTATTAGTTTTTTGTGCTTAAAAAAATTTACATTCTTACCCTACTTGAACACAATCTACAAACCCACCAACAGGTTTGTGATCAAACCAAAATTGATTGCATTTAAATCTTATGAAAAAAATGATGGTATAGTGATCGAATGACAATATTTTTTTTTACATTTTTTTATGTTAATTGAATGGTGTAGTGATGGACTACTTATCGACCAATTGATTCAACACATCAAATCTTTGATCAAACCAAATCAGACCACATTAAAATCCTCTGAGAAAAATCGAAGGTGTAGTGATAATATTGGTAAGATTTCTTTTTTGCGCTTAAAAAAATGTACATTCTTACCTTGCTTGTATTAGGATTAATTAATTAATACTACCTTGGCCACCACGGTCTATTTGTCTTTTCCTAGCTTACGAGGTCATTTCCACTTCACTAGTGCCATGGGGGACTCATATGGGGCCCACCCAAAACTCAATGTTCATGTCTGCGTGAGTTTAGGAGCTCCAGAGACCAATCCTTATAATTTAGGAACCCACTGTAAGTGCCACCACTAGTCTCCAATAGTTGACCCTAGTTGGTGTTCAGTTATGCTTTGATTCCCATTAGTTAGTTCACTTCCAACTACCCTAGCACTAGTTTGCATGATTTAAGGGAGGTAGGGCACATTTCCTCACCTACCTAGATCAGTTAAATGATTGTGAACTGATTCAGTGATCTAGAGGTTCATTAGTGAGATCCAGTGGTGATTTTCCCTCACATAGTTAGAACCAGAGTCAGTTAAAGGGTGTGAATTCGAATCCTACCTAAGGCATTTGAATTTTTCCTATTGTAACACCATTGTATCACATACAGATTAATTATAATTGATGTAAGGTTATGCTGACATAATTTTGCCTCATGAGTGTGTAATTTCCATGAATCTTTTGATCAGTTTACATTGAATTGTCTCTCTTTTGTGTTAGTTTTTCTAGATATTATTAGCTTAGTTAGGATATTTATTTGAAAGAATAACAAGTACAACAATAGGCATAAGATAGAATAGATACACAAGACACAAATATTTTCACCAGGGAGACCATAAAGGAGAAAACCTTGCAAACTTCCTCAGAATAGAACATAAACAAAGACTGTATCATAAGATGAACAAACCCAGTAATAAGAAGTATTCAATAGCTATCTATCTTTCCTCCTTGTCTCTCTCTCTCTCTCTCATGCAAACTTGAGTAAGTATGAGGTGTGTATAAATGAGGGAGGGCACCTCCCTATTTATACCTTTCAATTGACTGACCTATTAAATGAGTGGGACGGACCTCTTACCCTAATAGGGACGACTTCTCCCAGAGAGACTCCAAAAATACATTACATGATGCTACACTCGAGACTATTTACCCGAATTACAATGGAGGTTGTACCTCGATGTATATACACAATAATGACATCCCAAAAGGAGGTAAACACATCTCTGATGGGGGTATAACAACATACAATGATAATATACTTCATAATATCTTTCAAGTTACAAATATATCAACACTCCCTGTTAACTAGGAAGGTATTCTCTCTCTTCCATAGTCATTAACACATCTGGTCCAGTCATCATCACATAGTCATCATCATAGTTGTTTCTATCATCATCTTCTTATCAATCATTGAATGGTACTATATTTCATCAAAATTTTATATAGAGTCAACCCTTTTTTATGCTGGGTGTAGGCCTAGTCCTCATCTAGGTCTTCATCACATCTATGAGAAAGTCGTCGCGTAGGAACAATCCGGGAATTTCTTTACATTTCTGCGACAATAACCTATGTATCCTACCTTTATATCGTCATATCCAGATCATCTCTTTTGTCCTACATAAAACAAAACAAAACACACATAACACACAGAGCACAACCTAGCTGCAAACCACCTACGTTCTATCACCATAGTAGTATGTCGGGATCTTTCATGTCATCAAGACAACTTGTAACATCCGCTATGCGAGATTATCCTTGGAGCACACCAAGTGCATTACATCTCTCCATGGTCAACCTGCGTTCTACCAGTATAGGATAACTACCTAGGTGCACCTCAAGTGCCTTGTGAACTTATCATCTCCAACATGGGAACACACACATATATCGATATATGTAAGGAATGATTACAACCAAACAACTACTACACCAGGGATTTTACGTTCCAGGTCAACCTCAAGGAATTATTACATATGAACAACTTGCGTCCAGGATATTTTTCGTTTAGACAACCTTTGGGGCTTATTACATATGAGTAACGCCAGAGATCCTTTTTACACTCGGACAACCCACACAACTTATTACATCTGAATAACATGCATACCATTCTAGGGATCATATTTACATTTGGATAACTTGTGTTAGGTCTAATTACGTATGAGTAACATGTGTATCATGTTAGGGCTCGTATTTACACTCAAACAACCTACAAGACTGATTAGGTCCAAGAAACTTGCTACACCTGGTTCTTTTTCGCTCGAAAAACCTGTCTCATTTCCCATGTGAGTTATCATGCATCTTGGTCTTCTGGTCTCTTGCTATTTCTAGAATAGAACCATATCAGGACTGATTAAATTCGAGGATAACCTGCAAGCTTCACCAGGACTTATTACATCTAAGGACAACATACATGACTGATTACGTTTGAGAAACCTATGATCTTTTCCAGGATTTTATGCTCAGACAACCTGTATCTCTGGCTATGCTAGAACTCATCACTCCCTCTTTCAAGGAGTCTCATTCTGGATCACACCAATACTTTCTTTGAAGTACTCGAAATTCACTTTGGCTAGAGGCTTGGTCAACAAAATTGGCTATATTCTTGTCTATTGCCACGTATTGGAGATCCATTTCTCCTCTTTGCACCATATCTCTGATATATTGGAAATTGATCTCTATGTGCTTCGACTTGTCATGGAACATAGGGTTCTCTAATAGCTTTAAGCAACTCTAATTGTCGCAGAAGCTACAAGTCACATCTAACTGGAGATCAAATAAATCAGACAGTAGCTTCCACATCCACACTGCCTCGCAACTTGCTGAGCAAGTAGAAACATACTCTGCCTCAGCTGTATGCAGCACCACATAGTACTGCTTCTTACTAAACCAGGAGATCATTGCAGATCCAAAACTGAAGCAATAAACTGAAGTTCTCTTCTTATCAGTGGCACTACCTTCCCAATTCGAATCAACATAACCATGTAGGTTAATATTCTGATTCAAATCATACTTGAGACCATAATACACTATACCCTTTAGCTACTTCAATACATGCTTTGCAGCTATCAGGTGAACAGGTATCATATCCATTAGGATATGGCTAAGGGTTTTCACAACAAAGAATATGGTTGGTCTTATTTTCGTCAGATACATCAACGAGCCAATCATCTGACAATACATTGTGGCACAAACGACTCAGATTAAGCATAACACATAAGATTCAAGTTTGATGCCATAGGTGTGGCTATCGCCTTGCATTCCGACATTTAGAATCTCTTCAGAATCTCCATTGTATACTTTCATTGACAAAGGAAAATCCCATCTGCATTCTGCCACACCTCCATGCCTAAGAAGTAGTGCCTCATCCCTAGGTCTTCAATACTGAACTCTTTAGCAAGTCTCCTCCTTGCATATTTAATGAGTTCATCCTTTCCCGTCATTAACAGGTCATCGACATATATAAGGAGCATCACTGGTTTTCTTCCTTCAACCTTGAAGTAAAGGTTGGAATCCACTTTACTTTTGGTAAAGCCTAGGCTCATCAGGAATCTATCCATCCCACCATACCATTTCCTCGGTTCCTGTTTCAATCCATACAAGGCCTTCTTTAATTTACACACATGAGTCTACTTGTCATGTGTGTTGAATCCCAATGGCTATTCCACGTAGACTTCCTCCTCGACTACACCATTCAGGAATGTTGTATTGACATCCATCTGGTGTATCTTCCATTTCATAACTGCAGTTAATGCAAGTATGGATCTAATGGAAGTGTATCTCTCACCACGGGTGAAAATGTCTCCTCGTTGTAGTGGGGATTTCTCCCCCACTACGTGCAAAAGTACCTACCCTAGATCATACATAACATAGGGTAGAGTTCAACAATAATAACGAGAAACAAGAACAACAATAATAATATTTTTTAGGTTTTTTCAAATATATCCTAACTAACAACAAGAAACAACAATAAACACACCTTTCTTTTGAATTTGGGCCACCGTAGCCATCCGAGGAAATGGTCTCGCATCTCCATGGTTTGGGTTTCCAATATCTTCCACGAATGGTTGTTAAATGGGGAATGGATCCAAATGGGTATGGAGTGAACTCAACGTACACCGTGGGAATGGTATGACAAGATATGGGAATAATGGCAGAAAAGTGTATGGTGTGACTGATAGTAAATGGAAAAAAATGTTTTGGAGGAGGCCTTCACAATGTATTTATAGGATAGTCCAAGGGTTTTTAACCCATGGCAATGACCCATGGTATTTATCTATGGTTTTTGACCCATTCTCATTTTTAGGGTTTTTTGGTCCTTTTTGAAAGAGTGGGGATAAAACACAATAAATGCTCAACTTGCCTTCATTTATGGGGAAGGAATAATAATGTTTTGGACCATATTTAGTGGAAATTTAGTTGTGAAGGTCAAAATGGAGGAAATAATTGTGGGTATATGATGTATGACTATGGTTTTGACCATGGAGAGTTAGGTAAACAATTTTTAGTGTTAACAATCATAGTCTATGCCTTCTTTCTGTGAGAAGCCTCATGCTATGAATATTTCCTTATATTTCTTGATGCTTCCATTTGCAACATGCTTGATCTTGTAGATCCACTTCGAAGTCACGACTAACTTATTTTCCAATCTCGAAACTATCTCCTAGACATCATTCCTCATGATCGACTGATACTCCTCTATCATGGAATCCTTCCATTCTTTCTTTTATGTAGCCTCTTTATAGGTGGAAGGTTCCTTGTCAATGATGTCACATATCATGGCCACATAGATGTTGTAATGATTTGACCTTTTCCTTTCTCTATGCATTCCTTCTGGAGTGCCATATGATCTTTCTGCTTCTTGTATGAGATCTTGTGTCCATGTTGGTTTCCTCTTGTGGGATTCCTTCTCAAGAAGTGTCTCCACCAACTCTTGTGGTTCAACCATGTCATGATATTCATGGTATTATGGAATTGTTTCTCCAATTTCCATACCTCATACTCTCATTTATTTAGGTTCCTCGACCTCTTGAATATGTAGCCTCCTGGATCTGAAGTATGTCGAGTCTTCATCAAATATTACATCTATGTTGATGTCGATCTTCTTGAATATTGGGAAGTATATTTAGTAGGCCTTTGATGCATCACTGTATCCTATGAATATACACTTCGTCCCAGAAGGATCGATATTGGTCCTCTTCTCCTTTGGGATATGTATGTACACTAGGAATCCAAGTATTCTAAGATGGCTGACTTCTAGTTTCTCTCATGAGAAAGCATCTTTCAGAGTTTTGTTTTCAAGTACTCGATGAGGAGTATGGTTCTATACATACACAACTATACTTGATGCTTCTGCCCAAAGGTGCATAGGAAGATTTTGGTCATGTAGCATTGCTTTCATTAATTCCATTATGGTTCAATTATTTCGTTCCGCAACCCCATTCTACCGAGGATTGTATGGAGTTCTCAACTCCCTCTTAATCCCAAAATCTCTGTAGATTTCCTTGAATTCTTCGCCATTATATGACTGTAGAGTCTTGATCTTCCTTTCGGTTTGGTTCTCGACCAAGTCTTTATATTCCTTGAACTTACTGAATACTTCATTTTTCCATTTCAAGAAATATATCCAAGTCTTACATGAGAAATCATCTATAAAGGAAACATAGTACACATACCCTCTTAATGAGATAGAAGACATGGGTCCGCATACATACGAGTATACTATCTCCAGTATTATTTTAGCATTGCTTTCATTGCTAGGAAATGTCTTCTTTGCATTCTTTCCTTGTGCACATCCTTTGCAAATTCATTCATGCTATTCCTAGATCTCTAGAAGTTCAGAGTATTCGTTTCTTTCCATCGGTAGTGCTCTGTAGTGCACATATGCAAGACTTCAGTACCATAGTTCACTTAGTTCTATTGACTCATGAACCAATGCTTGTTCAAGTTGTCCCTTTAGCTTGTACAAGCCTCCGTCTTCTTCTCCAACCACTATTGCGTCATCTATTGTATTTCCTTTAGGTCACATTATCACTTGGACATCGACAAATGCAACTCTTATTTCCTTTACATCTTGTGCAGAGATGGAGAGAAGATTCTTCTTCAATCCTGGAACATATAGCACATCCTTCACCTTTAAGGATTTCCCAGATTGTATATTGTATGAAGATTTTCCACTCCCTTTTATGGGGTATTGATAATCATCCCCATGTTTCACCTTGTGAGGCGACTCATGCTCAAACATATCAACAAATGATTCTTTGTATCCTGTCATGTGTTTAGATGCCCCACTATCCACAAGACAATTATTACTCTTCATGTGAGATAGTGTCAGTAAGTGCTGATATCAGCACATACTCTTCATCTGATTCATCCTTCTCTCTTCTGAATCTTTTGATTTTTAGTTCATCGTCTTCGGCAACATGAGCATGGTGTCTCTTTTTCCTGATGGGAAATCCTCTTGGAAAGTGTCCCTTTTCATCACAAGTATAACATCAAACATTGAAAGGATATTTCTTGATCTTATTTTGTTTCTTTTCCATCTTCTTGTTGTGATGATGGTTCTCCTTCTTCTTCTTCTTCTTTTAGTTCTTCCTGGTGTGAATTGTGAGAGGTTGACCTTCAATTTCTCCCATATTCTCTTCTCTTGTTACGAGTCGAGCTTCTTCTCGGAGTCGGCTGAAAGAGATCAACTTCCTTCTTGCATAGATTCATTGAAAGAATGAGTACCATGCTATAGGGATACCATTCAAGGTAGTCATCATAATTTCCCCTGATTTGACATTCTCTTCAACTGCTTCAAGTTGTTCCTTAATTTTAGCAACCCTTGTGAAGTAGGACTGTATAGTTTCTAAGTTCGGTATCTTCACATTCTTCAACTGGTTCCTCAAAGTCATCTTCCAATTGTTGTTCTTCCCTTCGAACATCTTTTTCAAAGCGTCAAATACTTCCTTCGGTGTCTTGAATGATGACAAGTGGGGCATGAGGTGATCCTTGATTGAATCTACAATGATTCTCTTGGATTTAACCAAGTTCTTCTTATGAGTAGCCTTAGCCTCATCTCCCTCTAGTTATGGAACTTCTCCATTGATGTAATGATCCAAATCATTCTCTTCAAGGATCAGGGAGATTCTGTACTCCCATGCTCGGAATTTATCATCCCCTACAAGCTTGTCCTCAAGCTAAGTATGATGATTCATATTTTTATATGATAACCTCAAATGGAAATAGAAAATATTTAGATCTTACCAATTTGAGGTGTCCAACCTGGTTCCAGATATGGATGATCTAGGGTTTTTCAGAGAAACCCTAATTTTCCAAACTTGGAGTTTAGGAATGTTGTTTAGACAAAAATATGTGCCTCCTTGAGGTGAGTTGCTCAGCAGTCCTTTTCTGAAGATTGAGGTGGGAAGCCTCCAAAACTTGATTCCCTAGTTTCTCTTGGCACTAGTGATAGGTCAAAATTGAAAATTCTTCAAATATGAAACTTATTCCACCAAAATATGCGCCCTACTGAGGCGAGTTAGCCTAACCCTCTTTTCTTGATGATCTATGGAGAGAAGACGTTGAATTAGGAAGCCCTAGTTTATGCTACTACAGAGTTCCTTCTTTCAAAGAGGCTCTGATACCATGTTAGTTTTTCTAGATACTATTAGCTTCATTAGGATATTTATCTGAAATAATAACATGTACAACAATATGCATAAGATAAAATAGATACACAAGACAAATATTTTTACCGGGGAAACCATAAAGGAGAAAACCCCACAAACTTCCTCAGAATAGTGTAGTCACAAAGACCGTATCATAAGATGAGCAAACCCAGTAATAAGAAGTATTATGTAGCTATCTTTATCTGCTCCTTCTCTCTCTCTCTCATGTAAACTTGAGTGAGTGTTAGGTGTGTATCAATGAGGGAGGAAACCTCCCTATTTATAAATTTCAAGTGACTGACCTATTACCTGAGTGGGGCTGACCTCTTACCCTATCCGGGCTGACTTCTCCTAGAGAGACTCCAAAAATACGTTACATGATGTTACACTGGGGACAGTTTCCTCCAATTACAGTGGAGGTTGTACATTGAGGTCTATACACAATAATGAAACCCCGAAAATAGGTAAACACATATCTGATGGGGGTACAACAACATACAATGATAATATACATCAAAATATCTTTCGAAGTTACAAATACATCAACATTATGTAGCCTTTTTTTCATTGAATTTAATCAGGTATTAGGATCCTATGCTTCACTAAATCAAGCATGGTATCAGAGAAGGTATCTAGTCTAGCTTCAAACCTTGGAAACTTCCATTGATGCACCATAAGCAATTGGGTTCCACATAATTCCTAGTATTCTTTCCTTTCTCCCTTTGGATTCTGTCCAGAGAAGTCTATCTAGGTGTGATGCACCTAGATAAAGTGCACATGTCGAAGTGGAGAGTGTTTGAATTGGTTTGATTACGATTTGAAGTGTTTTGTAGTGTTTTTGTAGGTACATTCAAATATTTTCTAGAGAATTAGTTGTTTTTGAAGCTGTAAGATGGAGAATTCAACATCTTTGACACCCCAAATCCTCACACCCTTCAACTATCTTGATTAGTGGAATGATATGTGTTTGTATTGTGCAACAAAGGTATGTATAGGTTCACCATGGGCAGATAGTTCAAACCCAAACAACCTCTTAAAAATTTGAAGCATCTAAACAAGCTGGATGAAGCATTTGGATTCATGTGCATCCACATCTCTAGGGAGTTTCTCTTCCATATTGATGGAATGAGAACTCCAAAATAAGTATGAGATAAGATCGAATCTTTATTTTCCAAGAAGGATGAGCTCAGGGGCCATATTGTGGAGAATGAGTTGATAGCACTACATCCCAACAACTTTGAAACTATACAACAGTTCTTCTCAAAATTCAAATCCCTTGTCATGCAATGCAAGTGATGTGGGATTGATAAGAAGGATGATCCATTGGTGCTCTCAATTCTGAGAAAACTTGGCCCAAAATTCTTAGTGTTCGTATCTACCTTTCACTTTGGGAGATCGACAACTCCTAATTGGCAAATGCCATCCCTTGATGCTTCACAAAATATCTAATCTAGGAACAATATAAGATGATATAGATCGAAGATCTCAAAGGCTCCAAGAATCAGGCTCTCTTAGTTGGGGAGACTAAGAATGCACAATCAAAGGGGAAGAAAAAAGGTAAAGAGAAGAAGAATGTCGATTTCAAGCCTAAGGATAAGAAAAATCCTTCAAAAGGAACCTTAATTTCCAAGAAGGACAAGCACAAGTGCTCTTACTGCAAGAAGGAAATCATCCAAAGAATCTATGTATGAAGAAAACCATATACCGAATGTCTAGGATCCTTGAAGAGAACAACATTGTTCTTCCTGAAGGAGCAAAGAAGCTCGATGCTAGAAACAAGACTGAAGAAAATGAGGGGTGTCATGCTCTGAAGGAAATATTTTCTTAGCCATAGAATTTTCTCGTTGATTCTGGAGCCTCCAATCACATGGTTTCCTCCAAGGAATCATTCACTTCTCTGGATCTCTCTAGAGGACCAAGCATCCACATGGGAGACGACTCACAAAGCCAAGCTATAGGAAAGTTTCAAAATTGAGCATGGAGAGTTCCATAATGTACTCTATGTTCCTTCCATGGAAACAAAATTGTTATCTGTATACAATATGACACATATTGGCTATCCCAAGCGAGTCACATTTCATTCCTGACACAGTGGAGATCAAGAAGTATCTACTGGAAATTTGATAGCAAAAGAAGTTACTAATCATGCCTTCAAGGCATATGAATTTTCTCACTTTATTCCTAACTCATATCCTAGTTCCTTATTGACTCATGCCAATAACACAAGCAAGTTGTGGCATGAAATATTTGGCCACTTGAACTTCAAGTATCTCCAACAGCTGCACAATGAAAAGATGGTTGAGGGGTTTCCTTTCATTAAATATTCTGAAGGTGTGTGCACTGGTTGCTTGGAAAGGAAGTATCCAAAGCAAAGGTATGAGGTTGGAAAGGAAATAAGAGTTACCTCCACATTGGATTTAATTCACAATGATGTCTTCGTACCGATTCATACAACATCTATGAATGGATCTAGATAATTTCTGACCTTCATTGGTAACTGTTCAAGGTATTGTTAGATCTATTTTATGAAGCAAAAGTCTGTGGTATTTGAGACCTTCAAAATTTTCAAATCCTTGTCTAAGAACACTCTTGGAAATAAGATAAAAGAACTTAGATATGATAATGGAGGTGAGTATGTCAAAAGAAAATTCCACTAGCTTTGTGCATCAACAAGATTTCAAATGCAACACTCAGTCCCATACACACTACAACATAATGGTGTAGTTGAGAAGAAAAACTTATCCTTGAAAGAGATGACTACATGCCTTCTAGAAGCAAGAAATATTCCTCCATATCTATGGGATGAGGCAGTAAATTGTGCTTCATACATCTAGAATAGTGTGCCTCACAAGTCAGTGATTGGGTCCACCCATTTCGAATCATTGATGGGACATAATCCTAATGTCTCACATCTAAGAGTTTTTGACTCTAGGGAATGGGCCAAAATTTCTACTTACAAAAATAAATCCTTCCAAGCCCAGAGTAGTGAATGCATACTAATGGGATATGCAGATGATGAAAATGCATACAAATTGATGGAGCTTGCAACCAAAATGTGCTTCATAGAGATTAATGTTCAATTTGAAGAAGATCAGGTTCATGATCCGCAACCAACCGAAGAAGAAGAAGGTATAATTTCTCATCCATTTCCATTTGCAGATGATGATGTATTAACTAATTTTTTAGATTCAGAAGATGAGGATCAAGATGATCAAGATATTGATATTGGGAATGGACCTCAAGTAGATCCATATCCAAATGCAACACATGCTCCCAATCAGAGGCCTAAATGGGACCAAAATCTCATTGAAGCAGTTGGGAACAGTGTTGGGGATCCAGATGACAGAAGAAGAACAAGATCTCAGTATCATGATGAAAACCTTGCACTATTCCATTCAGATCCACTTCTCCTAGAGAGGTACTCCATGCTTATGGGGTTAGATCCTAAGTCATACAAAAAGGATTTCCATGATCCAAGATGGACGGAAGCTATGCAAGATGAGTTTGATTTGCTACAAGACATCAAGACCTAGGAGCTTGTTACTTTTCCTCTTGGGAGGAAGTTAGTTCTATGCAAATGGATCTACAAGACCAAGCTAGAAGCTAATGGAACCACTACCAAGTACAAGGCTCGATTAGTGGCAAAGGGGTACTCACAAGTCCATGGGTTGGACTATAATGAGACATTCGCTCCTGTTGCAAGAATGGACTCCATAAGGATTGTATTGGCCATTGCAACTTCGAATAGGTGGGAGCTACATCACATGGATGTGAAGAGTAACTTCATCCATGGTGACCTAGAAGAGGAGATATATATGAGATAGCCTGACGGGTACATTGAATATTCCTCCTTGCTTTGAAAATTGAGGAAATCTCTCTATAGGATCAAGTAAGCCCCAAGGGAATGATATGCCAAGATGGATTGCTTCCAAATGTCACAGAAATTCGAGAGATGCAAGTCTAACTGCAGTATATACATGCAACAGAAAGGGGGATTCTTACTATTGGTTGTTCTATATGTGGATGACTTGCTCATTACTAGTGGCTCAACTATTGGATTGAGAGGCATTAAATAATCTTTGAGCAAAGCATTCTCCATGACTGATATAGGATTGTTAAGGCAGTTTATTGGTCTCAAAGTTAATCAAAAGGTTTCAAGAATCATGATTACATAGTCCAGATACATAGGAGACTTTCTCAAAATATTCCACATGACTAATTGTAAAGAAAAACCATTTCCCTTTCTATCTGGCATCAGGTTGGAAGAAGGCGGTTCCACACCATTGGTTGACATTACACTCTGTAGAAAAATGATTGGTATCCTATTGTACCTCACCCATTCGAGGCCATATTTATATTATGTTGTGAGTGCTGCTGCTAGATACACGCAAGATCCACATGAGTTGCATTGGAAAGCAACAATGCACATCTTGCATTATGTGCAAGGTATAAGGGAGTTTGGGATCCACTATTCTGCTGGTGCACAACTAAATCTGATTGGTTTTAATGATTCAGACTGGGTTGGTGATAATACTGACATGAAATCTACATCGGGATTTGTGTTCATGTTGGGATCTGGACCAATCTGTTGGTCAAGAAAGAAGCAAGAAACTCTTGCTCTCTCTTCAGCTGAATTATTGTATCGAGGGGGTTGTGAATGCATCTATTCAGGTAGTTTGGTTGCATGGGATACTGATAGAGTTTGACATCCACACTTCTCCTTTAGTAGACTTCTGTTGTGATAATCAGAGTACAATCAAGATATCCAATGATCTAGTTTAGAAGCAGCGGACCAAGCACATTGAATTCCACACGCACTACATCCAGGAACTAGTGCATAGTAAGGATATCACTCTACATTACTGCCATACATAGGAGAATATTGCAAACATATTCACCAATTCCTTCAATGAAAAGAGATTTGTCTATCTCATATCTCTTCTTGGTGTAAAGGCTTGATTCAGTTATTATTCCTGATTTTTCCTTCTTATTTTGAGGGGGGGGTTCCCATGAGGTTTTCCCCATTTCCTTGGTTGTTAAAAAATCATTTTTGCATTTTAATTGTATGGGTGACCTTTGGTCTTATTTTCCAAGGCTCAGGTTGTCCAAGTTAGAATTAACGGGGGTGTTAGATTAATTTATTTATCCTCCCTTGACCACCATAGTCTATTTGTAATTTCCTAGCTTAGGAGGTCATTTCCACTTGACTAGTGCCATGGAGGACTCATACGGGGCCCACCTAATACTCAATGCTCATGTCTGAATGAATTTAGGAGCTCCAGAGACCAATACCTATAATTTAGGAACCCACTCTGGGTGCCACCAACAGTCTCCAATAGTTGACCCTAGTTGATGTTTAATTATGTTTAATTATGTTATGTTTCTCATCAATTAGTTCACTATCAGTTATCCTAGAGCCAATTTACATGATTTAAGGGAGGTAGGGAACATTTCCTTACCTACCTAGATTAGTTAACTGATTATGAACTGATTCAGTGATCTGGAGTTTCCTTAGTGATCTCTAGTGGTGATTTTCCCACACAGAGTTAGCACCAGAGTCAGTTTGAGTTGCTGAATTCGAATCCCACCTAAGGAATTCAAATTTTTCCTATTGAAACACCATTGTATCACATATATATTAATTATAATTGATTTAAGATTACACTGACAAAATGTTTCCTCATGAGTGTGTAATTTCCATGAATCTTTTGATCAATTTACATTGAATTGTGTCTCTTATGCAACCTTTTTTCTTCATTGAATTGAATCAGGCATGAGGATCCTATGCTTCACTACAATAAACATCTTGAAAAAAATATACAAACCCATAAATAGGTCTATGATCAAACCAAAATTTATTGCGTTGAAATATTATGAAAACAAATGATGGTATAGTGATACACTGGCAATACTTTTTTTTTTGTTAATCAACTAGTGTAGTAATGGACCACTTATCGTACAATTGATTGTGGTTTCTCTTTATATGATAAAATTATATCAATTCCAAGTTAGATATAAAGGATAAGACTCTTTTTTTGGTTTCTCCCAACATCAATATCTTTCCTTTCCTGAATGTTGCACATTCTATTGATGACAATCCAAGAGTCCCTAAAGATAATCCATTTTGCTTGATTATTCATTTTTTTTCCCAATCCCCCGACATAAGAATAGATGATATTTACACTTGGATCAAAGATAACCTCTCCCTCAGCTGCCACCCCTATGTATTTTTAGTATTTAAGCAGTCTATAAAATGATTTATTAGATACTGTATGTGTAAAGTAATTAATTTTACCCTTCATTATTTGCTGCAGAAATCAATTTGGACCATTTGGATGCGAATCTAAAACCTTGGTTGGAAAGAGAAAAGAGATCAAAGTTTTTTACCAAAGTTTAGAATTTATGTAGTATTTATATAATGCCTTAATAAATAATCTATTTTTTCACTCTTGTTTCCCAATTAAGAGATCATGTGTAGGTAATTTTGGATTCCTGTTGTGATTGCAAAATTTTACTTCTTATAAATTTGATCAAGTTCGATATAGACCCTAATCCATCGCCACATAGAAAACAAAATTCATTCCCTCCAGAGGTTGTGGAAGATTAATCTTTTCAATTACTTCACAAAGAGGATGCTGAACGAGAAAAGAGACGAAAAATGAAGCAATAATTTTCTATACAACGACAAAAGTCATGAAAATTATATAGACTTGAAAAAATTGATTGTTGGAGTGACGATGATGTATCTATTGGTAACGATGTTGATAACCAACCAAATGATATGGAAATACCTTATCAACTCCGAGGTCGTTCAACTCTACAATATGTTAAGGGAAAGGTTCCAAACTCCGATATAGTTGCTCTTCTTAAAGGATAAACCGGTTTAGAAGTCATCATTATCTACAAAGTTATACATGAGTCACACACAAGAAATGCAGAGTTGACAATGTTGGATACTTGTGGTGATGATCCAATTCTTTACACTATTAGTACCAATGACACATGGACACATACTATGAATGATGTTCTTCCTGTTCAAATGGAGTATGTGAATGAAAGTGGCAAGATTATGTTGCAACATCCTTCACTTTCTGAAATAAACTCACAATTATCTTCAAGTGGGCCAAATTAAAATCATAAAAAGCACTCCAATGCAGTCATCAAGCGAGGGTTTTATATGGTATCTTGTTCATATGTGACTCTCCTATTGACTCAAAATGGTCGTTTTGTGAAGATTGGTAGAAATAAATTCATTCAAATGGATGGGATATTGGTGTGCATCACAAAACCATTTGATTTTACCATAAAGAGAGGGATGTATGTCCATATTTATTATGAAAAATTGCTTGGAATGTCTGAAGATGACTCATTTAAAATTCCATATCCTGTAGAAGTGTTGGATTGTTTAGTAGATGTTTCAACTAGTGGAACATTTTGTTGGGTAAGCATATTCAAAAATCACGTACATGTTTTTGAAATAGGTCACTATATTCCTAAAGGTGTGAATTTACATCCACATGAGGTGTTTTACACAAAACAAGGTCTGTTAATACCAAAATGAAATAATTGATGGTGAGTATACATGTGTATATTTTAATATATATTATTCAACTCATATATGAAAAAAATATTTAGAGTATTTAATGTTATATTATGTTGTGTTGTAGGAATTATTGATGTTTTATTTAATGTGAGATCTATTAAAAGGTGGGGCACTAGCAGTAAAAAAGGAGAACCTCTTTTGTCGTTTTACTGCTATGAATGAAGATACGCACACCACTTTTCAACTTCTTGCAACAAAAGGTGAAAATGAAGTTGTGACTGCTAGATTGACTGCCTCTACAGAATATGGAACACACAATGCATTGCCATCATATATATAGTAATGCAACCCAATCGAGTACATTGTCACAATATTCATCTTCTTTCCTACAAAGTTTTCAATCACATAAGGTCTCGAAAAATTATACACAATGAATCTTATGTGGAAATTCGTTGTTCAGATCAAAAGTTTCATGGTTACTTTTGAACTAATTACAATGCATTCCATACCTCCTGGGATTGTCAAGAAGAATAATTCTCTAGAGTTCAATATAGATGTATATGAGAATATTAAGAAGGGAATTTTCTATACATAGACAAAATTTCCTCATATATATCATCCAACTTCAAGATCAAGTGATCAGACTCAACCTCTTGGTAAATGGAGAGTGGGATCAAAATTTAGATTTCTCTATTTGTATAATAGCCTACAACATCGTGTACAAGTACACTTTTCATGTGATTCACACCAATGGGATCCTTCCCATAAATGTTATGGATTAGGGATGAGGACTGGTGTACCCCATTTGGATTTGTAAACATTTTTCCTTTCATTACTAAAATTTTATACTGATTGGTGTAATGATGTATGGTGAATTATATCATTTAGTATATATGAATTATTTATTTATTGCATTAAATTGTTTATGGTATTTTAATGTTATGTTATAAATGGTTTTTCTTTTCCATGAAAATTTTCTTTATATATGAAATTTGAATGTTTGAAATGATAATATACATTTTGTATCCTATGGGATATTGAGAATATGGTTTTGTACTTTCTTCAAACTGTCCTAAAAGATACTTATTTTAGTCTTCTACAATCATCAAAACATGCCCTATGAGGATTTGCACTTGCATAAACCATAAACCATAGAGTAGAACATTAAAAAAAAAACCTCACAAAAGTGGCATTTTCTTCATATTTCTGGGGAAACCCATCTAAACTTAACTCTGGATTGGTATAAATATTTTTTCTCCCTTCTTATTATTTAGTTATGTAGGCAATATTTCCTTTTGACAGTTACACGAAGTGCAATTTATATGTATATGCACTTTATTTCTATACATTAATAGCTTCTCCAAGATCAAATGTGTTGATCATTTTGAATTTCATCCCGTTGAAGAATCTTGGGATCTTTTGATAGACCAATTTATAGATTGTTGAAGAATATATTACATTTCTGCTTGAAATATAATATGATCTTTTCTGAGGAAAAAATTGAACGAGAGAGAAAATCATTCTGAAAGCACCATCCTATAGGTGGATGACTAATGCATTTGAATATAGTCTTTGTTTTGGAAAAAAGTCTCTGGTCAAGAATATATTGGCCTGCCAAAATAGCCACTCAGTCTGTTTTGCACCTAAAACTAGCCTAAATGGCCTTAGTAAAATGCCTACCATTTCTCATTTGTGAGGGATACAAAATTTTTGAGAGCATAAGCTTTCAGGTGGAGGATTTACACACTTAACCATTGACTCATTCTTAATAAAAATTCTATGGCCAATAATATAATGGCCTACCAAAATAACCAATCAACCTTTTTTTATCCATGCCAGAAAATGCTCGCCATTGACAAAATTGGTTCAAGTATTTAAAAACTGGCCTAAGTGGCCTTGGGAAAATGCCCTCCATTTTCTCCTTGAGAGAGAGAAAATTAGTATGAAGGCACCATCCTGTAAGTGGATGATTAATGTGCTTCACCATTGACTCAATTTTGATAAACAATCTCCGGTAAAGAATATATTGGCCTACCCAAAGAACCATTCAACCTATTTTGCACCTAAATGGATTTAGTAAAATGCTCTCCACTTTTCAACTGTGAGGGATAAAAAATTTCTGAAGCATTAGCTTGCAAGTGGATGATTTACAAACTTGACAATTGACTCATTATTGAAAATAGTTCTTTGGCAAAGAAGATAATGGCGTGCCAAAATAGCCAATCAACCTATTTTGTACCATGCCATAAAATGCCCCCATTGGAAAAATTTGCTAAGTATTAAAAAACTGGCCTGATTGGCCTTAGGAAAATGCTTGTCATTTCCTACCTGAGATAGAGAAAATTATTATGAAGGAACTATCCTATAGGTCGATGATTAATATGCTTCACCATTGACTCAATTTTGATAAAAGTCTCTAGTAAATAAAATATTGGCCTTCCAAAACAACCATTCATCCTGTTTTGCACCTAAATCTGACCTTAGAAAAATGCCCACCATTTCTTATCAGTGAGGGATAAAATTTGTTTTTAAAACATAAGATTGTAGGTGGATGATTTACACACTTGAAAATTAGCTCGGTTTTTAAAAAAAGTCTAAGTTCAAGAAAATATTGGCCTTCCAAAACAAACACTCAAGCTGTTTTGCACCATGCCAGAAAATGCCCTCATTGGCAAAATTCGACAAGTATTGAAAAATTGGCTCATGTGACATTGGAAAAATGCCCGCCATTTCCTAACTGAGAGAGAAAATTGTTATGAAGGCACCATCCTATAAGTGGATGATTAATGCACTTCACCATCGACTCAATTTTGATAAAAAGTATCTGGTAAATAATATATTGGCCTGCCAAAACAACTCGATTTGGTGAATTTTGAAATCTAAAATGGGCTTGATAAAAAATATAATAAATTAGGTATTTTGTGAGTAAAGTATATTTACAACTCATCTCTTATACTAAAATCAATACAACTATGCTTAAGTTAAATTGAAAAAATGCTATAAATAAAAATTGATTAAAATATATGTTTTGATGTGACTACAAATATATGTACTTTTTATACATTTAAATATCATATAATGAATATACTAAAGTACTCATAAAAGAAAATAAAGTATATTAGTTTTGAATTTTTAAATATAATTTATTTATTTAATATTCAAAATATTTTTCAACTTATAATATAAATTAAATTTATATAAGTAAATTATCATTAGTTTTATTTAAATATATATTTATTATATAAATATAACTTATATTTATGAAAAGTAGAAAACTAATTTTATATTTATATAAATGTAATTTATATTTAAATATTCAATATAAATATTTAGTACTAATAAAATAATGTTATAAATCTTATAAAATAAATTTAATTTATATTACATTAATCAATATAATAATTATTAATTATATATATAGTCGGTAATTGGGTATCGGGCTGGTACTTGTGTGACACGAGGTTAAGGGATCCATTCCCGCTATCACTATACCTTTAGGTGCCTCACAACAACTCGCAAGCATGGGACACGGGTAAGCCCGAGTGTGATTTGAAATCGTGACCTCTTTTACAACATGTAACTTTCTATCAAACGAATCACCAATAAACCACACCCATGCTTACTTAATATATTATATATATATATAATAATTTAATATAAATTAAATTATATTTACAAACAAATTTTATAATTTAATATTTAATAAAATTATTCATTATATGAGAAAAGCTTAGTATCCACGCAAAATTTTAGGACCCACTTATTTTTATATAGATTTTATATAATGAATATTATGTATTTTTTGAATTTTGAAAAGAGTACACTAAATAGTAATTGTAAATTTAATTTATTGTATTTTGAAAATTGATTATTAATTTGGAATAGAAGTTTAATTTCAAATTTCAAATATAAAGTATTTTTTTAAATATTTTTTATATATTTATATTATATTTAAAAGTAATTTATGAGTACTATTTTTATTATGAATACTTTTCTTACAACATTGATGTGGTTAACTATGAGTTTTTATTTACTATTTTGAATTTGACAAATAGTCATCTTTATGCCACCTCAACTATAAGGAATGATGTCATCCTCTAGAATATGATTAGGTTTTTTAAGTTGATTTTGATAGTACTTTTGTTTGTTTGTTTTGAGACCCATTTTTTACCTCAAATTTCCTTTAAGCAGTGACATTATATTCTAATACTCAAGAACTATGGCTTATTCGTGCATTGAAAAATGTTATTAACATATATTTGTCTACACATATCTATGCACTTTAAAGTTACGTTTCTCTAGTCTTGTAAATGCGTCTAATTTTGAAATGCATGTCTTTCTTATTGCTTAAGAGTTATGGCACATGCATGCATCTTTAAATAATAGCATTTATAAAATCAATAATGCATACATGTCTCGTCAATGTCTTAACTCGTTGGTTCAACACATTTTCAGAGACAAACATATTAGTATCTCACATTCTTTAACTCAATATATTAAAAACAACGACATACCTCAAACAAACAACAACCGGAATCTAAGAACACAAATCTTACTACCTGTTTTCCTTCCATCATTATTCATGATCTTATTCTTTGTAACATGAAAATGACAAGAAAATTAGAATATGTTCTATCTCTTTAAGGCCTTAGTCTCTAGCTGATACCAAATCCTGCTGCAATCTTCATGAAATTTGAGAAAATTTCTAATCTTAAATAACCGTAAGAATTCTCTTTTAACTAAACCAAGTTATGGATATTTATAAACTCTTACTTCTCTCAGTACTACTGCATGAACTCTTTTTGGTATTCTGATGACTAATCAAAAAATTATTTTATATTTTTGTTTTTATTTTTTACCATTCATACCACCATGCGTTCTTCTAGGAATGTTGAATTTAAGTTATTTAAATTCATATGTTTCTTCATAACATTTAAGAAGTTTAACTAAAACTCATAACTTTTACCATAAGATCACTTTAGACTAATCCAAGTTAAATGTCATAGATATCATCATCACAGTTTCTTTAGTTCTTGGATGTTCTATTGATTCATGTCTCTCTAATCATCTATGATACTCAACTATAGGACTATGTATTCAATTTAGCATATTAAATTTATGTAAATATATTACATACTTCTACTATTATCTTCATTGATCAAATAGATATTCGAATATGATGCTTCAATCTTACTTTCTACAACATGCATGTCCATAAGGTGAACAACTAGGAAAAAGTATTTGCATTCAACAACTAATATTAAATAGAAGAATACCACTTACCAACATGTAGGTGAATCCATAGGTCGCACATTGTTGCAACCTGAGCTCTGATACCACTTGTAACATACCCAAAATCCATAGAGACTTTTTAGGGAAATGGGTTCAAACTATTTTTTTTAAACACCTATTTTCGACAAGTCAAACATTAGTACTAATGAATAAGTGTCACCATAATCATTATACATTCTTCTAATATAAATGTGTAAATCATTTAATCGTCAATCATCTCTTTGTTTTGTTGGGTGTGGTTAATAATATGAGGTCTTAAATAATGTCTTTATATTTTCCCAAACCATCAATAGAGTAGAGTAAATAAATCCAAGCAACCATGATTCTCTTGCATTCCAAGATTATCTATCCTTTACAAAATAATCATTCTATGATAATTGTAATAATAAGTAATACATGATCTTAATAGTTCTCAAACATAGATCCAACATATCATTTTTCTCTATACAAATGTGAAGGAACACCTTCACTCGTCTATTATTACACACCAAATTATTTTAATTATGACCATTACTTATATAAACACCATTCTCTTTACTACATTATTTTTAACTACCAACTAATACATCGCCTAGCTTATGAAGCACATGGGAATATCAATGTATACCCCTATCTACAACAATTCATTATTCTTACCAACAATTTTAACATGAACCTCTTGTAGTTTATTCATACTTTATTAATGCTAAAGTGTGGTCAAACAAATAGGAATTTACTACCACCTGAAACATCATAGAGGAAAGGCTTATATACACCTATGTACACCATTCACCACCTTAACCATATAAGAGTACAAGATTACATATTCCTAAAATGAAACTTAGCATCTTGAAAGCCACATGCTAATCTTACAACCAGTAATAAAGTACACCTCTATGTTCAAACAACCATATGCTTCTTGTGTGCAAAGTCTTAAAATTATATGTACAGACAACATGTCCAACTCTCATTCATTGGGTACTACTTAAGGAAAGACTACAATATTTGCAAAGCATTACTTAGGGCAATTTGCAGAAATAAAAACATATAAGATATAAATGTAAGGGAGACACCATTATACGTGGTTCACCCCATCCTTGGGGCTACGTCCACCAAGAATTGTTAATCTTTTTATTAATTTATCTCATTACACATCTGCTGCTAATTTTTTTTCACAATGTCTCTTTTCTCAAATTACCAATAGACTTCACATCTCCTCCCTTTAAATATAAACAATATTTGACTAGATTATACACATTACTTCGAGAGTCCGTCTATAAAAACATATAAGCTTATCTTTCAATAAGCTTAGTTCTTGCATAATAAACTTGGTTTAACTTGCAATAGTTAACCATTAACAAAACAATTAATTATAGATTTCATAAACTCGATTTTTAATTAAACATAAAGTTGTCTCTTTAAATATTAAAGTTTTACATGTAATATTTAATTCAAGTTAATCATTAACAAAAACAATTAATTATAGATTTCATAAAACTCAATTTTTAATTAAACATAAAGTTGAGTCTTTAAATATTAAAGTTCTACATGTAATATTTAATTCAAGTTTAGTTCCCAAAGTTAAAAGAAGACCCTAAGATTTTAATAATGTATAAGATGGAGTGCCTTGATTAGAAAAGGTTGTTCCCTCCACAAGATTACTAAAGTATGCTTACTGTTCATAAAAGTAATATCATAATGTTCATATGAAATACTGAAGTATATTAACGAGTATTGTTAGAAATTCCTTACTATATATATTTGTATATGAAAGTCATTTCTCCAATCAAGAGAATCCACATATATATATATATATATATTATAAGAAACTTGGTTTTTACGAAGAAGAATCATTTTAAACACATCACTTGAACACATAAAAGCGATTTGGATATTAGCTATTAATGATTAGAACCAAAGCCTTGATTCTAAACTAATTAAGTGTGAAAGGGTTCAATTCTCGTGTAAATAGGTCATCCTTTTCTTCTTTAAATTAAGGACAAATAAAATTAAAGGAATTCGTTCTGTTGAGAGACCCCAGTTCATTGCAATTTCTGGTTCTTTATTAAGAGAAAGCCATTGTAATTGGTATGTTAAGTACATAACAACTTCTAGTTATGGTGGTTGGATTTTTGTTTAGAGGTTGATATTTGTGAGATGCATACAAAAATATAAACATATTATTATCTGTAAGATATTTATGCTATGTATAAATATTTTCTACCCTGTAGATATTGTAGGATATCTATGTATTAAAATCATGGCTTTTAGATGAATGTTAACGTTTAGATATGGAATTTGGCTCTCCATCCTGGAAGTCGCTTCACCTTCCACAAGGATCATTCAAAAAGGATATAAAATGAATGAGAAAGGTCGTTCTCCATCTTGGAGGCCGATCCTCATGTACAACAAATTTAAAACTAAACATATATATAAAGAGGATCTAAATTAGTTAATTGAATTATTTAAATGATCACAAAAAACTCTTTAAAGTATTTACAAATAAAGTACAATTTGATAATGGATTATTTATGAACAAAGTAAAATTCAAAAATGGATTAAAACTTATAAAATATGTTTAAGACATATATATAACTACATGTAATGATATTGTGAAATAAATACAATGATACGAATATGAACAAAATGAACTTTGAAACTATTCTTTCCTATGTAAAAGATGAAACCAGTGGCTCAAACCTTTTTTGTTTTTCTTTGCATGACACCGCAATTTTTTTTTGGTATTAGTGCCAAAATCATGAATTTCGTTCTTCATTTAAGAATACATTATTTAAATGAACACAAAAACTCTTTAAACTACATACAAATAAAGTACAATTCGATAATGGATTATTTATGAATAAAGCAAAATTCAAAATGGATTAAAACTTATAAAATATGTTTAAGACATATATAACTGCATGTAATGATACTGTCCAATAAATACAATGATACGAAAATGAACAAACTGAACTTTCAAGCTATTATTTTCCTAGGTAGAGGATGAAAAGAGTGGCTCAATTTTATTTTATTTTTTCTTGTCATGACACTACAAATTTTCTTCTCTTTTCTCATGGTTAGGTTCATATTTTATTGCATCCTCTAGCTTGTCATATATCAAACCATATTTTAGGTTCATATGTACGAAAACCATAAATAAATATTTTTTGTATATCAGTAATGTTGAATTTATTCTCTATCTCCTTTTGAATTTCAGGCTTGGAAAGGTTTCCTC
Organism: Pseudotsuga menziesii; assembly: GCA_001517045.1. Taxonomy (NCBI): domain Eukaryota; kingdom Viridiplantae; phylum Streptophyta; class Pinopsida; order Pinales; family Pinaceae; genus Pseudotsuga; species Pseudotsuga menziesii. The sequence goes on from LPNX010114018.1 coordinate 300,026, forward strand.
TTCCAGGATGTAGAACATTGATTTGAAATTGACGTCTCAATCTTGGTTCATCTATAAGGTGTTTGATGCACACAATTGGACGGTGCTTGAATTTTTTAACATCCATTTTTCTTTGGATTTTAGGGAAAGCTCCGAAAAAAGAAAAAACAACAACAACAACATATATGGTATCATGAATTTAAACATCATCATAAGCAAATAATACAATCAATAACAATGGAGGAAATGTGGCATTGCAAACAAAACTATAACATATCAATAATACTTAAATTATAGAAAATAACAAAACGTGAGTTGCATAACGCATACAATTGTTACATGCATGTTCATAGTTTCATATATTCAGATCATTGTCATGTCCTCTGTTAACCTATCGTTTAATAATATTTATGTAGCACAGTTTGTCATTCCATTCACATTTAATCGATATAACTAAAAATTTCAATAAATACATTTACTTGTCGGGAGAAATACTTGATATACATTTAGATACGATCTTTACATAAGATAAAGATGATAAATGGTTAAATTACTATACATATTACCAATTTCAATATATTAGCAACCATTTCATTTATGTATGTAATATCGATATAAGTATGGATTACAAAAAAATCAAATTTATTTATTTAATTACAACACCTATAAAAAATGCTCACAACACAGGGGCATGCCAAGAATTTTTGTACTACATATATATAATGTTTTCAACACATGAAAATGCCAATAATGTTTAAGATGAATCCATAATGAAACATGTAAATAGATCTATTTATACAATAAGACAATCAAGTCACCTAGTTATTTCAGAGTTGTGATGGTTATGTTGAAATGGATTGCAACCTTTGTTATTCTTTCTTCTTGATTGTAGCATATGCACTTTTGGCTATCACATACCTTTCAAATGTAAAAGGCGGAGATATCTGTAAACCATCAATAGATTTGACCCTTTAAATTGTTGTGAAAGTTAAACCTTGCCTCTTTGCATTATCGATATCAATTGTTTCCCTTTGTAAAGTCAAACCTTGTGATTTGTGTATAGTGAGAGCCCAAGCCATACGCAATGGGATATGCTTGTGATTTCTTCTGAAAAGTCAAACTAGTACAAATTGGGTTTTAAGCCTAGACCATATAGAATTTCATGCCCATGAAACCTTCCACAAACTACCACACCCCCTTGAAAGAATAAACCACTTGGAAAACACAACTCTTCACCACCAAAACCTTGACTACCATCTTGATTCGGATTTATGTGTGAACAAAATGAAAGAACAAATACAGAATCATAATCACAAACATTTTGCAAAGATAACAGAGATACAATAATCACATATTCTATTAAATGATAGAAATATAACAGACTGTAATACAATAGCTAGAATGGTGGTAGCTATCTCTGAGAAGAGATGTGGCTGTTATGCTCATCCGTGCAAAGATGAATACAAAATGAGGCCAAAGGGGCCTATTTATAGTAAGAATGTGGGCAAGAACCCCAAAACTCCAAAATGTAACCCTAGAAGATGAACTGTCATAAAATTAGAGGAAATTTTAACTCAAAATAGGCCTTTCAACCCTAATTCAAATTCCATGTCATCATGTGTTAGCCAATGAAATTGCTATAAATTTGAAATACCGTATAGGTCTTAAACATTTTTTTAATATAAATTTGGCAATAGGTATCATAAAAAAAACTATTTTTTTTGTTTGTATTTTTGACATATCTCCTTGTGTTTTTACTCAAATTTCGATCAGGAGAGCTCACTGGATGCAGAATTGAATTCTGCATCCAACGAGTATCCACCTGACATACTTTTGACAGACCCCGCTACCCCAAAAACAAGAAATACCTAAAAAAAATGTGATGATGATGTTTCTTGTTTTTGGGGTAGCAAGGTTTGTCAAAAGTATGCCGAGTGGGTACTCATTGGATGCGTAATTTAATTCCGCATCCAAAGAGCTCTCCTGATCGAAATTTGAGTAAAAACATAGGGAGATATGTCGAAAATACGAACAAAAAAAGTAGTTTTTTTTCTTTTCTTCCTCCAAAATTAATAAATATTATTTTATCATTTTAACTATTATTTTATTATTTTCCTTAGGAGGCCTATTTTGTGTTGAAATTTCCTCTAATGGTTTGCGGCCCCAAGCTGGTAAGTTGAACGGTCAACTTCCCGGGGTCATAACTTTTGCATACGATCTCCGATTTGGGCGCTCGATATCACATTGGAAAGGTCTATCCGATCTTTACAACTTTTGAATGTGGCTAAATTAATGTCAAAGGAAACCATTTGGCCACTCCAATCACCAAAAGACTTTGTTTAGGGCCTCAAAATGGCCACGAAAGTTTGGGACCCAAAAAAACCGTAGAAAAATAACTAGGAAACTGCCACAATGGACAATGGTTTTAAGCTAGTGGAAAAGGTGGGTGGCCACCGATCTCCATCTGGATCACATCCTTAGTTATTGCTTGGAGCCTTAACATTGAACCTCCAATTGCCACATATAGAAAATATTAATTATAGACAGTCTTGAAAAAAACTAATTTTTCAGAAAATGTAAAAGAGCGGAAAAATTGGAAATAGCAATAGTCTATCTTTCTTGCAGAAAAGAAAAAAAGAAAAAAAATAGCCTTTGTAAAATTTTCAACTCATTCCCCAACTCGGTTTCATGCCACAATTTTCATTGTTTTATGCCCAACCCAATTTACTTTCAGCTGCAAATTAGTTCATTGTCTCATAAACAATTTTGGCAAAACATGTGAAGAATATTTAAAACTTCAATGAGCAGAAATAAAGCATAGTCACACATAAATATCATACACACTTATTTTTGGTCAAATTGAACCAGGAAAAACCCCAACCTCCGGGGAAAACCTGTTCTTGGGAGAGGGAATTTTATTTTCTTCTATAAAATTAAAGTACAACAATTTCAAAACAGAGATGAACTTATCTCTTCCATAGTGCTCAGCAAAAAATGACCGAATTCAGAAATTTTACAGTATGGAATTTTCTGCTAACAAGTTGCCTCAAAAACCATGCCACAACCTGATTGTACATATTGTCTCAATTTTTGTGCCCACTGTTGTACAGTACGGCATGTACAGACCTCGATTTCTATGCTCACTACTGTATGGAATCACCTCAATTTGTGTCTCTCTTAAAATGTATGGGCTGCTTCTAAATTCGTGCCCAATGCTGTACAAAGCAATCTCAGTTTTCGTGCCTAGAACAATCTCAAAACTCATCCCTCTGTTGTACGGAATTAACAATAAATGTTGTTGTACAAACCTTGATCTTTGTTCTCAGAAAATGGCTAGGTATTTGTTCTGTATGGAAATCCCTTTAATGTTATTGTACGGTCATTGGGAATCGTGCCCATAGTTGCTCTCTCTCAGTCTGTGATTTTCTCCTTCTCATCTCTCCAACTCTTATGGAAAAAAAAAGAATGAGTCTCTCTTGCCTTCCCTTGTTTTTTTGGTGTATAATGAGGAAGTTGAATGGTCATAGAATCCAAGGGCCCAAATTTACTTAGATCAATGGATGAGAAATAATGTGCACTTTATTTCTCTCCAAAATTAATTTCACTCAACTTAAAATTAATTTTCTCAAAAAGTCACTTTCAGCACTAAAGTGAAAATTAAAAACTCATCTCAAGTCATTAATTTCAAGGGTCATGTTATTTTCCTCTTTTAAGTGACTTAGGCAAAAAATCACTATGGGAACACTTTCCTAGGGACAAAAAACAACACACCCTCTTACAGAAGAAGGCATTCTGCACCACACCCAACTTGTCTCTGAAGTGAATGAACTTACCTCTTCCAAGATACTTCTCAACATATCTGTAACCTGCTCATTAGTGGAAATGTACTGCAACTCCACAGCTCCTCTCTGAACATAATCACAGATGAAATGGTACCTAATCTCAATATGCTTTTACCTGTTGTGAAATACCGGATTCTCAGAGAGCTGGATGCAACCTTGATTGTCACAATAAATCATCGTAGGATTTAGCTCCTGATCAAATAAATCCACCAACAACTTGTGAAGCCACAGTGCCTCGTAACTAGCCTGACTGGCTGCCATGTACTCAGCCTCTGCAGAACTCAAAGCAATGAAATTTTTATTCTGACTGAACCATGACACTGCTACCGATCCCAAACTGAAGCAACATCTTGAAGTTCTCTTCTAGTTTGACACACTACCTGCCCAATCTGAATCCATGAAGCCAATCAAACTAACCATTCGATCTCCTATAATCCATACCATAATCCATTGTACCTACAAGGTATTTCAACACATGTTTTGTGACAACCCAATGCACTCTCCTAGGCTCCACCATGAACTGACTAATATTTTTCACTGCAAAACATAAATATGGCCTAGAGTTGACCAGATACATCAATGAACCTTCGAGCTGACAATATAATGTAGTATCCACCAACTCTCCCTCAAAATAATGAAGCTTATTCTAGTTGGTGACCATAGGTTTAGACATCGACCTACAATCCTCCATCTAAAATATCCTCATAATATCCACTGCATACTTTCCATGTCCCAAGAAAATATGACCAGGATCCTTCCAAACCTGCAATCCCAAAAATAGTGCATCAACCCAATGCCATTCATCTCATACTATGAAGCAAGATCTCTCTTGCAAACTGCAATAGGTCTCTCATCACTTGTGATAAAAAAATCATCCACATACAACATAAGAATGAGCGGATCATCTCCGACCATGATGAAGTAGAGATTTGGATTAGTCTCACTCTTCTGAAAACCCATTGACAACAACTAAGAGTCTATCCTAGAATACCAAGCTCAAGGGGCTTGCTTCAGCCCATACAACGATTTCTTCATCCTACAAACATGAAACTCTCTCCCATGAATCTAAAATCCATGTGGTTTCTCCATATAAATCTCCTCCTATATGATTCCATTGAGAAATACAGTATTCACATCCATCAGATGGATCTTCCAACCCATTTCCGCAACAATGGAAATAAATGACCTGATAGAAGTGTAACGAGCAACTGGTGCAAAGGTCTCATCATAATCAACTCCCTCTACCTATGAAAATCCCCACGCCACAAAACGAGCTTTGTATTTCTCCACACTGTCATCTGCAACATGCTTTACCTTGTAAATCCATCGAGAAGTCTCCATGGATTTCCCCTTAGGTCTCGAAACAATATCCCAAACATAGTTCTTCATGATGTAACAGTATTCTTCCATCATATCATCTCTCCAAACATGATTATGGGAATCCTGCTAAAAAGTAGATGGCTCTTAATCACAAAGACTAGCAATCAAGGCCATACCCAACCTATATGGTATCAGTATAGTCCTCATTGGTTCCCTGGGTTCTCCAAAATCCTTTTCTTCCTTAAATGTCTCACGAAGCCATTTAGGCTTCCTCTTCCCTGCAGGTTTCTCCCAAACTAGTTTTTCATCATCAAAAGAAATCCCAGAAGTAGAATTCCTAGAAACCTGTGTATCAGGATCTCGTGAACCAACCCGTGGTGAGATCTGTGATCCGGTAGTTGTAAATGGTGAACATGTGACCTAAGAACCAAAACATGTCCCCGAAGCACCTACTGGTTGAACCATTGAACCATTGAACCTGTGCCTGTAACCTGTGGTTCAGTAACCCAGGAAAATTGTGAACTTGTACTCTATACTGAAGGTACATGTGAAGCTTCCTGAGGAGTCAAAACTTGTTGATCCTCCTGCACTGAGTCTCTGAAATTCATGAAGGCCCACTCCTTCTCAAATATCACTTCCCACCTCACAACAACCTTCCTCTGGGCATGATGATAAATGCAAAATACCTTCAAAGTCTCATCATAGCCCACACATATGCCTCTCTCTGTTGTTGGTTCAAGCTTTGTCCCCTTCTCAAAAGGGACATGTGAAAAAGTCAGGAAACTAAATATGTGAAATGATTAACATTTGGATTCTTCCCTATGAACATCTCTTCAGGATTCTTGCTCCACAAGGCACAATGGGGACTCATGTTCTGAAGGTATACAATTGTACTACATGCCTCTAACCAAAGAAAGAAAGGAAGTGACTGATCATGTAACATGGTTCTCATTGCTCCAAAAATAGATCAGTTCTTCCTTTCTGCCACTCCATTCTGCTAAGGAGTGTGTGGTACTGTCAAATGTATCTATATGCCCTCCTTTCCAGAATACTCATCGAACTCCTTGGAGGTATACTTAGCCCTGTTGTCTAATCTAAGTGCCTAGATGTTCCTCCCAGTATGGTTCTCCACAGGAGCTTTGAAATCTTGGAACCTCTACAATACCTCCTCATATTTCTTGCCCCTCTTGAAGTATATCCAATCCTTCCTAGAATGATCACTGATGAATGTCACATAATACTCAAAACCTCTTAGAGAAACATATGGCATAGGACCACATAAATTAGAATGTATCAAATCAAACACTCTAGCTGACATGCTATCATTGCTTGGAAAAGCAGTCTTAGTGTACTTTCCCAAATCACACCCTCTGCATACATCATTGTGCTCAGTGTTGAACTCAGGAAATCATGTAACCATGTCCCTCAACATCCTCAAAGTTGTATGACGCAGATGAGCCATCCTCTTATGCCATAGCTCACAAATATCAATGTTGCTTCTATGTGTCAAAGATGGGGCTGAAATAAGAGTTTGTACAACTTCCCACATCTAACTCCAATAGTGTAAGAATAAAATGGTCCTACATTCTTGAAGAAAATGCACACATGTCCTACCAGAAAAGACACCCCAAGTCCCCTGTCCTCAATCATGGAAACTGAAATCAAATTATTTTCAGCTTAGGTACAAACAACGCGTCCCTCAAAGTCATGGGACTCATGGACTTTCTCTGAAAGATAATGGTCCCATGCCCAATACCTATGACAAGTGTGTCATCCCCCAACACTACCTCCACATATATACCTTCTTGTGAAATCTCAGAGAACATCTCTCAAGCACCTTTCATGTAGCTCGAAGCTCCACTATCAATATACCAAGTGTTGGTGCTGGATACACTGAAAGAATATTCAATCAACAAAGATTGCTCCCTCTCAATCTCAATGTATATATTGGTGATGATGGATTCTCTCTCTCTCTCAACATTCCCAACACAGAGAGAAAAATCTCTCTCGAATCTAGGTATAAACTCATCAATCCCCATCAAATCTATTATTGATTACTTCTTCTTCTTCTTCTTATGTGGGAACTATCCAACATAGTGCCCAAACTTCTGACAAGCAAAGCACTTTATAGTGCTCAAGTCCTTAATTTTTCCACCCTTTTGCTTATCCCCACCCTACTTGGGGCCCTTCTTTAACTTCTTCATTCTCTTGGCAATCAAAGCCACATTCTCCTCCTCATCCCTACTAGTAGAATAAATCCCATCCACAATACCTCTATGGGACTCCTCCTGCAAGAAATCATCCCATAGTTTGTTTGAAGAGGGTAAGTTCTCCCTGGATACTATAGCCTCCACAAAAACATCCCAAGGCTTTGCAACCCCATTCACAACTGATTGCACTAGATCAGTGTCAGAAATAACCTCCCCCAATGTTGCAAGCTCATCTCTCACATGTGATATCCTAGTAAGGTAGGAAGTAACTCCCTCTGCTTTAGCCATCTTAATAGTCTTCATCCCCCCCCCCACCAACACCAATTTACATTTCTCATTAGAACTTTGATACAAGCTGGTCAAATAATCCCACATCTTATACGCGCGATCTTTGCTTGAGATATGTGGGATCACATGGTCTTTAATCGCATCTAGAATACTCCTAGATTTTATATCCTTCTTGTTGAAGGTTGCAAGTGTTTGTGGATCGGTGGATGCATGAGCCTAAATAGGATTCTCTTGTGTACTATGAACCACTTCATCCCAAATTTCATTTCCTCCCATATAAACACCAATCTAGATTTCCATGGGACAAAATTCTCAGCCCCATCTAGCCTATCCTACTGCAAATTCAAGTTTCAACAAGGTGTTTCCCACAAAATAAAGAATTTCACTGACAATATGAAATTATCATTGTATTAATTCTTCTCCTTCTCTAACAAATTTATGATACCATGTAGATTTTTCAGCTCACTCCCCAACCCAGTTTGATGCCACCATTTTTATTGTTTAATGCCCAACCCAAGTTACTTCCAGCTGCAAATTAGTTCATTTTCCCACAAACAATTTTGACAGTAACACATGAAGACTTTTTACAACTTCAATGAGTAGAAATAAAGCAAAGTCACACATAAAAATCAGACACACTTATATTTGGTCAAATTGACCAAGGTAAAACCCCAACCTCCGGGGAAAACCTATTCTTGAGAGAGAGAATTTTATTCTCTTCTATAAAATTAAAGTACAACAATTTCGAAATGGAGATGAAATTATCTCTTCCACAGTGCTCAACAAATTGTCTCATTTTTTGTGCCCATTGCTGTACCGTAGAACATGTATGGACCTCGATTTCCATGCCTCTAAAACTATACGGTTTGCCTCGAAATTCATTCCCACTACTATACAAAATGGTCTTGATTTTAATTCCCAAAACAATCTCGAAACTTGTGCCTCTACTGTACGGACTCAAGAATAAATGTTGATGTACAAACCTCGATTTTTGTGCTCAAAAAATGCCTCGAGATTCGTGATGTATGAAAATGCCATTAATACAGTCATTGGGAATCATGACCATTATTTCTCTCTCTCGATCTGTTATTTTCTCCTTCTCAAATCTCCAACTCTCATGGAACAAAAAGAATGTCTATCTTGCCTTCCCTTGCCTTTTTGGTGTTTAATGAGGAAGTTGAATTGTCATCTAAGCCAAGGGCCCAAATTTCCTTAGATCAATGTATGAGAAATAATGAGCACTTTATTTCTGTCCAAAATTAATTTCACTCGACTTAAAATTAATTTTTTCCTAAAAAAGTCACTTTAATCACTAAAGTGAAATTTAAAAACTCATCTCAAGTAATTAATTGCATGGGTCATGTTATTTTCCCATTTTAAGTGACTTAGGTAAAATATCACTAGGGGAACACTTTCCTAGGTACAAAAATCAACAACCTCAATGGGTTTTCTTTTACAAAAAATCTGAATGCATGAGTGATGTGTCATGTGTCCCCCATCGATCTATGGTTCCCCAAAAAAGGAAACTACTAAAAATAGTAGTCTCAAATTCTAATGGCTTTTGCAAGAAACCCTAACAATATGTATACTTGGATTAATGGATGATGTAACTAGCTTGATGGAATCTCATTGGATATTAACCCTCTGGTAGTATAAGCACACTTGGGGGTTAGAAATGCAAAAAATGATTTGATGTCGATCACGAATGAAGGTCATATGATCAAAACCCAATGATGTTCGGTCTAATACATGCAAGACAATAACCAATGAGGCTAACAATCGTTAAGGTGCTCTAGCTTCTAGGTCAATCCTTGAATGATGTGTTGAATTCAATGAAGAATAAGCTGCTAAAAGATAAGCAATGATGGAAACCTTTCTCCTAGATTTAAGTAAGAATCAAGTAGCAAGACCTCAAGGTGTCACATCCATAGTGTTGGATGAGGCGATTATAAACATGGTTTGGCTTAAGAGAAAGACATCAAGAGACATGCCAATAGTAAGACTCAAGACTAAGCATAATGTCTCTTTGATCCTACCAACACCTAACATACTTCAGGCTTTAGTGTAAAAAAATAAAATGCTAGTGCAAATAACCCCATTCAGAATTGACCTTGAACAAATATGCGAAGGATAAAGAAACTATTACACGACATAATATTTGAAAATACTAAACTGGATTCCAATATTGGGTAAACACACAAAGAAAGAACAAATAAAGGACCTATGATTACTTGAGTAGATAAAACACTAGTCTACTAGAACTACTGGAATTTGCTTGATTTTTTGTTTAGGATCTGCTTGATTTTCCTTAGATTATGTTGTTTGGATTCTAGGGACAACCATAGTAGTGGGAATCACAGTGCTTTTACATGCATCGAATTGGCCAAAATTTAAAGAAAAAAGTATGGAACGACTTCCCTCTTATTAGCCTGACAATAGGTATAAATGTGGGGTGAAATCTTCATCAATTAAGGATAGCATGTTCAAGAAATCTTCTTGATGTGTCAAAAATTCTTTCAGTTGATTTGGGATAAACATGTATGTTGTTTGGGAAAAACCCCTACAACCCTCTTCTTTATGAGGTAAATCAACTTCCTTTTTAGCCTGACAATTCCTCCAAGGAGGATGAGGCCAAAATAATCGTTGATTTACAGGGAAAACCTACTAATTATGATAGATTTTTCTCTAAACATATCGTTTTGTTTCCAAGTCTCACAACATATCCATGAACCTTGTTAACATCTCATTATTTTCACTCTCCCCTTCCTTCTATGGGTTTTGAATTGTTCTTCCTTGTGGATCTATATGCATCACATCATGTTATTTTCAATATGCATCATAGTAGCAAGGGAACCCTCCAAGGTCCTCGTGTCCTTTTCCATAAGTAAAAAACTAAAGGATTCATCAAATGCTTTCAAGAAATAAAGCAAATTGGATCCTTCATTAGGACATACATGCCTAGGAATTTTAGTATAAATCTTAATGAAACGATTATTGAACTTGGACATAGATTCATTTTCACTTTTTTGGATTGAGTGAAAATCATCAAACAAGAAAGCATTATCTTATTTGTAATCCATTTTTTAGTGAATATCCTTTTAAAACATTCCCATCCATTGATGGAGGCCTTGAGCAAAGACTTATACAATGTTCATGCATCGCCTTCAAGGGTTTGCAAAAGTGTTTTCATTACCACATCTTCATATTTGACCTCCAAATCATCCATGAATTCCAAAAATACAAGTTTTGGAAGCTAATTTTGGTAGTCACCTGTAGGTATGTCATGGGACTGATCAAAAGAAAATACATTCAAGGAAATTTGGGGTCTAAAATGGACCTTATATGAAAATGAGCCATCATATAAGAAAACGAGCCAGCCATAATTTGTTTATGAGTTGGAATTCAAGAACAAATAGAATTTTAATAAAATGAGTCAACCATAATGGTTGACTTGACATATTTCTCATTAAAAAACTATTTTTTGTTCGTATTTTCAACATATATCCTTGTGTTTTTAGTCAAATTACGAGCGGGAGCACTCGTTGGATGTGGAATTAAATTCTGCATCCAACAAGTACTCACAACACAGTTTTGATGGACCTTGCTACCCCAAAATTAAAAAATACCTGAAAAACATGATGATGGCATCATCATCACGTATTTTCCAAGTATTTCATCATCACGTTTTTTTTCTCCAAGTATTTCATAATTTTGGGGCAGGGCAGTCCATCAAAAGTATGTAGCATGGGTACTTGTTGGATGCATAATTTAATTCCACATCCAACGAGTGCTCCTACTCGAAATTTGAGTAAAAACACAAGGAGATATGTTGAAAATATGAACAAAAAATAGTTTTTTTCTTTCTTCCTCCAAAATTATTAAATATTATTTTATCATTTTCCTTAGGAGGCCCATTTTAGACCCCAAATTTCCTCTAATGTCAAGGGAGCATAAAACACAAGTGTAAATCTAACAGTTGGAAGTGGCTAAAAGTGAAAAAGATGAACTTATCACAATATTAGAACTTACTATATATGAAATTACCGCAACACTTGTAGTAGACGATCACAAAGTGACTACCCGAGAGGCACTCATAACACTAGAATCACCTTCAAAAGTTGGCAAAGTTAGAGATAATTTTTTTTTTTGTTATGGAAAAATGTTGTGGTTCGTTAAGGCTCGAAACTATACCTTATGTAGGATCGAATCACAACAATCTTATGGTATTGTCTAGAATGATTAAATCCTACAAATAGTGGAGTCACTTAGTGAGATGAAAAAAATAAAGTAAATAAAACAAATCTCACACATTTCATTGTAGTATAGTGTTGAGTATCTATGCCTGTCATGTGGGTAAAATGGGGATTTCATCAATCCTTGTAAATATAAATGATATTGGTGATATTTACTTTGAGGGGAAGCAAAGGTTACCGATATCACCCCTTGATCGAGTCATAGTGTAAGCCCTTTCCAACAATGGGGTCCAATTCCCAATCAATATTTTAGTAATGGATTCAATTGTATTCTTGTGGCCACTAATTACTTTACTACATGGGTGGAGGTTGTACCATTGAATACATATTCAAGTATATTGATTGTTAGGTTCTTAGAGGAGAGCACCCTTACACACTTTAAAGTGCCTAATAAGAACACCATAGATAATGATAGTGTTTTCATATCATGAGATTTGATGACATGTTGTTCATAGTATGGCATCAAATTGGCCCATTCAACCAACTCCTACCCACAAGGGAATGACCTAGCATATTCCAAAATCAAAAATCTCATTTAGATAATTATGGAAGTGGCTGATGATAGTAAAATATATTTGGATGCTTGTCTAAACTTCACATTGTGGGTTCATTGCATCACCAAGAAAAGTGCAACTAGTAAAACCCCTTTTGAGGCAGTTTATGGACTAGATGTGGTCTTGGCGATGAACTTGAGGTTATCAATCACAGAATGCATAAATTATGATGGTCATTAGAATGTCAAAAAACATTTGGCAATATAAAAGAGAAATCAATGCCAACCCATGTTTTGTAGGTCCCCTAAATGGGATATGTCATTTAATATTCACACAAATGCCTCTAATGAAGTATTGGAATAGTTCTGGAGAACACGAGTTTAAGTAGCCATTTTCCATTTACTACATTAATAAAAATATATCAAGAATAGAGGTCAACTACATAGTTGTGGAGAAAGAATTTTTGTTGTAGTCTATCCAATAAATAAATTTACACATTACATCACTAGTTACCTAATCTTTACACATATTAACCATTCAACAATAAGATATTTGAAGAACAAAACATTCTTAAATGAAAGGATCATTAGACATTAGCTAGTTTTGAAATAAATTGACCTAATCATATTTGACAAAATTGGAAAACGTAGTTTTGTTGCAAAATTTTTATCAAGATTAACAAACAATGCAGATTACACAATTGTTGATCATTAATTTTTGGATGAGCACCTATTTGTAATTTCTTTGCAAACCCTATGGTTTTTGAAAATTATCTCACTATAGAAAAATTTCCTCAAGACATTTTCCACGGAGAGCAATGCAAGATTGTTAGAAAAAGCGCCACATACACATGCATCAAAGGCTACTTATTCAAAGTTGGGCTAGACCACATTCTATCACTAGAATAGGAAAGATGAAGTGCATTAAATCCTACTGTATTTCCATAATGAACCATTTGGGCACCACTTTGTTGCAAAGAGGACAACCTAAAAATTTCTTCAAGTGGGGTACTATTGGCCAACATTTCACAAGGACACTACAAAATATGTATCACACTGTGATGAGTGAAAAAAATAGGGAAGCCTACAAAAAGGGACGATATTCTACTACACATGAAAGTATCAAATAGAACCATTTGAAAAGTGTGGATTATACTACACATGGCCCACTAACCCACCATCCAACCAAAATGATCACATACTAGTTTGTATAGACTACTTGACAATTTAAGTGGTCATAAGTAAAATCAATGAAAAATGTTAAAAGAGGAAAAGGTGGAAATTTGTTTGCATGAGAATATCTTCATAAGATTTAGGTTGCCTAAATAAATTGTAAAATCAAAGACCTTAGTTTACCTCCAATTTCATTGAAAATCTCATGGAGTTATACAAGGTTTGTCACAAGAAATTAACTACTTATCACCCCTAGGTAAATGCTCAAGTAGAAGTCACAAATAGAGAAAGAGAGAATATCCTAAAGCAACATATAAAATACTGGGAAAACATGTTACTGAGAAGTTGTTTGGGCATATAACACTACATAGAAGATAACTACAAGGTTTACACCCTATGAGTGGGTTTATGGAAGTGCGGTTATGCTCCCAATTGAATTTGAAACTTGATCACTTATGATGGATCTTGACCTACGATTGGACCTATTTGAAGCACAAGCAAAGAGACTAAAACAACTTAATTAATTGGATGAGTGCAAACATCAAGCTTTGTTTCAAACTAGGATAATTCAACAACAAAGAGTAATATGTCATGACAAGTACATCAAGACAGAAATGTCCAAAATGAGAGATTGACCCTTACTTTATGGTTTAAAATTTAAGGATTTCAAACGTTAGTTAAGCCTATAAGATGATTGGAGCCTTACAAAGATGAAGAAAAATGACCTATTTTGGTCAATTAACACAGCGTCAAGCTATACAAGAATCCATTATTAAAGGAGGAATTTACTTTCTAGCTTCAAGGACATCATTTGGATTTGATTGAAAAAAGCAATACTTTCAAATTAGACTAATTAATCATGTATGAACCTTGTCTTGCTCTTATTTGAAAATTCTCATGTGTCAAATTAAGAGTTAAAAGTGAAGTTATTATATATGCTTAGGTAGGCATGTCTAGACCTCTTCTTGCCCCTTTTAAAATGCATGTGTACACAAATGATGTCAATTTGGAATGATTACAATAAGGTTTGAAATACTTTTTTACCGTGTTCTTTTTGTTCAAGCGTGTTGTTAATACAACAATGGGAATATATACGTTTATATTATAGTTTAGGTCAATATCATTTGCGTATTTGGTTTACCTTGTTCTTTTTGTTCATGCATGTTGTTAACTATCGAATTATGTCTTTAACATGTGAGAATATATATCAGGTTATAATATGTTGGTTGTAATATGATTTTGTAACATTTTGGAGGGAACTCTACACAATCTTCTTCTCCTTATTCTTATAGTGTAGAGGTTTCCATTGACATAAAATTCCCCTTCAATATTCTTAAGTTATTTTTGTTGACCACTATTTCATACTATCTACTTTTTCTTATCATACTCAGACCATGGGAAATGATGAATTTGAATATGTGTGTGTGTGTTATTTTCCAACTTACACTTATAGATATGTCTTCATAGCTACCAATTTCACTCACCGCTCTACACAAGACTACCATTTCTTAAGAACTTTTAGGGGTCATTAACTCGTGTGTTGAAAATGGCCAACCATCATTGGGGTTATGTCAATGGTTTAACTATAAGAAAAGGCACAATAGTGGACATGGATACAAAGAGTCATTGGTCACCAACTATGATGAATAAAACACAGGTTTTTTGGGTCCAAAATAATAAACATCATCATTATGGCAAAGGCCATTGATGGTATGACCTATTTGAGATCTTGACTTTTAATGGCAATATTAACCAAGATAATCAATTATTTACTCTTGAATCCATTATGTATGCAAGTAGAGGTGCCTTAAACAAAAGTGGGCACAATTCAAGATATCTCTTTGGGATTATTCTTTGATATTGCACCATATGGTTAATTAATGTTATAAGTTTCAAACTGGACAGTAGGTTATTGAGAATTTTTTGCCAATAATACACATACTGTAACACACCAATAATACACATACTGCAACACACAACCATAAGCCTTCCACCAACTACAAAAGTATAAGAAAACAATAGAAACTAGTAAAAAGTATGACTCTTGTATCAATTTTTTTTTCCCCACCGCACTTCCCATGCACATGAAAAATAACAATTTAGTGAGTTCTTTTTGGCTTGCAACCAACAATATGCATTGTAGTATAACAACACTAAACTTATATATATAAACAATTCAAATATCCATAGAGATGGACAATTTGAGTGCACTACTCAAGATTAGAACAACTTAATGCTGAGCTAAACAAGGAACTTGAAGAACTTAGTAAAGAGGTGAAGTAGTTGGCTAGTTGTTCCTCTCCTTGAATCCAATCAAGATTTGACTTCACTAACAAAATGAGAAATTGAAATAACAAAGCAATTTCTCTAACCATAAGATAGAAAACCAAATATACTTATTGCCACATGTAGTATTGAATCTATCATCATTCTTGATTTAGTTGTTAAAATAATCCATGTAAGATAAGGAAGTTCAAGAATAAGAGAAAAGTAAAAAGCACTCACAAAAGCATGTTGAAATTCCTCAAAGTAGACGTTCCATTCCAAAAGTGAGCATATTTGGACATATGTATTGCGGGACATCACATACAAATGAAATCAAACTTGGAAGATCGCATCCATGTTAGATCAGATTGGACACTAAAATGATGTCCTATAGTATAGTAGTTTTACAAGACATACATTGCTAAGTTACCAGTAATTTTTTCTAAGTTTGTTTTTTGTACGAGGTTTGTGAGGCCAAGATTGGATCTTTGTTTTGTATATTGGAGATGTTATCCAAAAAACCGTATGGGTAAACTATGCTTTAAAAGAATTAGCTCACTCTATACACTTTAATAGGTTCAACTTTTTTTTTAAACCTTGACGTTACTTGAGGAACATCTGCAATGTCGATCTAGTGTTGTAAGAACCCCAAATGTTAGCTTAAGGTCTCTTAAGTGATGTCTAGCATGCCAATGTAACATCACAAGTCTAGCATAAACATCGACTTAGCATCACTGAAGTGACGACATACACAATAACTTTCTTCACTAAATTATTTTGCCTACATTTGAGAAAGTTGGTAAATCATCATTGAGATGTCGATGTAGTGTATAAAAAATATGTATAATGATTATTTTTTCCCAATCATCCAATATTGTATTATCTCATGTTCGACAACTTAAAAATGTTATTATCTCAACATTTATTCAAGAGAGGAATATTCCTTTTCAATGTTTAACTGATGTTTTAAACTTCGAATTGATGTCAAATTTCAACCCCAAATGTAGTAGTGTGAATTTCATGTTATTCTCCAGTAATTACATGCATATCACAAACCTTAATATCACATAAGCACAAATTCTCCATGAGCATTCAAGACGTCATTCTCTTTCTCCTTATCTTCCCCTAAAGTTTCCTCATGCACCCTAGCATCTTTCTCCCTACAAGATGTGTCTTTCTCTAGGTTTCCTCATGAAACCTAACATCTTGCTCCAAGCTATGAGATGTATCTTCTAGGGTCACCGAACGAATGCAACCATATGGAGTCTTAATGGCAAGAGCATGGGATGGAATTATGTGTCTTAAATAGACTACACATAGAACAACACAACCCCAAAACTAGGTTTGCATCCCCCTTGGTTGAGAGAGAGCAAAAGGAGATTTGAGTCATTGCCACAGTGGTGGAGGAGAGTTGTTACCATTGAAGGGATGAAAACTCGTAGGGTCAAGAAGTAGGGAGCCAAAGCCTTGAGCAAGGAAGCCTCCAGGGATCTGAAAATGGCTTGCAAAACAGTTCATTACTATGATAGGCACTTCCCTAAGGAAGTTAAGAACGAAATCAAGGTAGAACTGGAGGTTTAAGAGGAAAAAGAATTGGTGTTGAAGGAGCAACTAGTAGAAGAATTCAAACACTAGATCATTGGCCCAAGTAATACTTGTGCTCGAATGGCCCTCTTCCATCGAACCTTGGATTTTTATTGGTTTGTAAAGGTGCTCATGGGCAAGGTAATAGTCGAACATGGAGAGATGAAGTGTCAATTGAACATTAGGGCACAAATGGCTCCCCCACGCTCATTTCACCACCATTTCAAGATCATTGAGGCCAAGCAAAGTCTCCTAACCAATTATGTAGGCGCCAAATTCAAGATTAGCCATATGAATGAAGCTCCTCCAAACAACAAGCCCAAGATCATCAACCTGGACAAGGATGAGGAACAAAGCGTGACCCAAGCCAAGGCAACCTCTTCCACCCTCCCAACTTTGAGTTAATTGGTTTTTTCATTACTATATTCTTTCATGGTTTCAACATGTCTATGAAGTCCTCAATATGTATATCAAGGTAACGGTTATAAGTAGTCTATTGTCCCTAGTTTAATGTATTTTGTCTAATTTTGAACTCATTGGCTATGAACCTAGAGAACACCAGTTTCTTACAAGGAAGTACCTCAAGTTGTATGACAAACACTGGTTTTGTCTAGTCAAAATTTTGATGGTTAGATACTAGTTTATTTGTTGTATGCTCTAGGTCTTGGCTCTGGCTTCCTATTTGGAAGAGTGATTTGAAAGCATCCTTTTGTAACACTGTGTATATTAATAGAAATAACAAGTCCTCTCTTATTAAAAAAAACAATATTAATATTTATATGCTTCATCTAGAGGAATTACTAGTGTTGGCTTCGATTTCAGACTTGGCTCTTTATCTCCGTATGAGGAAGTCATCTCAGCTTTTTGGCTTTGACTTGGTTCGTGCTTCACGACCATGAGCTCAATTCCCCTCGTGGCTTTAGCCAGGTTGCTAATTTTTGCATCCAAGGTTCTAATTTGGATCTATATCTCATCCAATTGAAACATTATCTCCTAGTGAGCCTCCATCCAAGACCGAGACACTATCTCATCCCCAATTGCAATGATTGGCTACCTTGAGTTGTGATTGCTCTACCAAGCTTTTGTCTCTCCTTCCAAGTTGATTGTGCCTTCCTCCCATCATTAAAACAATGATACAACCCTCCTCTTCAAGATGTAAACTCACGCACAACAGAAAGGGAGCCTCTCCAAGATGTAAACGCACACACAATATAAAGGGAGACTAAGAAGTCAGACTGACTAGAAGGCTTTCACCTATGTTTCCCCTAGCTATTTTTGAAGTATCCAACACAAAACAAGTAAAGTTGTGAAGATATGCAAAGTCAATTTGATCTACCGACTTGTTGGGATAAGACTACATTCCATTTCTTGATTAGCCATCACCATCATTGTTGGGTTAATGTACTTCCCTCATCCCCGTTCTTGGCATTCATATTCCACGACATTCATTAATGTCAAGGAGTCCTTCAAGTAGAACACCCACTTGAACTCTCGACAATTGTCCTCTCGAGTATTGTACGTAAGGTGCCTACATTGGATGGTGATGATATGTGGGCATCATACTCACTCCTACCTCTTATCTAATTAAAGGAATAATATAATGGTAATTGTGAACAACTGTAGTGGTAATTGCTAATTGAACATTAAAGACAATAATATATGACAAAGCACCCACCGTAATGACATTGCCTAGATCATTATCTATTATCTAATTTAAGGAATAATCTAATGGTAATTCTTAATCGAGAATTAAACAAAATTGTGATCTAAAATGATAACCACTAAATTTAATATATTATTTTCATGATAAATGTAAAACAATCTTTAAAAGGCCAAACTACTCTTAAGAGTCTTACATGTGAACAAGGACAATAAAAAGGCTTTGCTGCATCCATTTCATAGGATCTTTTGAATCCATTCTATCACAACATAATTATTAGTGACGAAAAGCAAACCAATCATTCTTTAAATTTAGATTTAGATATACAAACTATAGTTCCTCTTCTGGCAAACAACCCACATGAAAGGCCATTACCGAATCTGTACTCTGAACATCTGTACTTGTTGCCAACTGGCTTGACGGATTCTTATTTACAAGTAGCTGGTTATAGGGACGAATCACAGGAGGCAATAATAAAGCGGAAACCTGATCCATTGCCAGAACTCGTCCACATTTACTGCAGTAGGAAAATATTGGAAAAACATAATAAAAAATTTGTTTTCAAATGTAGGCTATGAATAATCATATCAAACTATTACACCAAAAATGCACAACTCTCACCCTTACAGATACAACAGTAGCAAATGCATAAACTTACTTGCAAGGTTTTGTGTATAGTGTTTCGTATGTCTGTAACCAATGCTGCAAAAAAAATATAGTTTGTTTCAACACAGAATCAAAAAATAGTAAAACCTTGAAGTAGCTAAGTCCCTCAACCATTTTTGAATTTCAAATAACTCTTACAGACATCGTATAGAAAGAAACAGAAAATAAGAGCGAAAAGCTTATTATAAAAGTACCTACAAGTTAAATTTCTTAAGCATAAATCTTCCCTTAAAATGACTACACCATATTAAACCAATGCCCTAACCTCACCTCCAGAAAATATCACCCCTTAACTGAAACCTTTATCTTTTCAGCCATTATTTTCAAAAAGAAGAAATTGCAAGGATATAATATTGTGTGTGTATTAGTCCATCTGACTGTGGTCTAGCAGCAACTTGGAGCAGTTGCTGTGAGGAAGACTCAGGTTCAAATCCCAGCGGACTTGTTCCCACCTTGCATGGTGTATTGCCAAGTATGGTGTCTTAGTGGTTGCAGTACTTGTGAGTGACAGAATGTAATTAATATAATTTGAGTCGGCTTAGTCTTGGCATCCTCCTCGCCAATAAAAATGCTTGAGAAAGAGGAAACTCCCCCTCATATTTGGGAAATAGCACAATGGAGCAAAAACCCAAGGGAAAACTCCACTTCTTTCTCAAGCATTTTTATTGGCGAGGAGGATGCCATGCGTGTGTGTGTGTGTAATGCATGTTTATCAGGCTATAGTCTAGCGGAAATTTGGGGTGGTTGATGTCGAAGGAACTCAAGTTCAAATCTTGGGAGAAACGCTCCTCCCCTACATGGGGTTTGCCGAATGTGGCTATTAATCTTGAGCCTCGTGCCAATTATTGTGGTCTGCCCCACCCGAATAGCATGTTAAAAAGGGAGAAGGCTGGGTACAAGTCCAGGAAAATTTTATTGGCGAGGAAGATGCTGTGTGTGTGTATATATATATATACATGTCTATCAGGCTATGGTCTAGTGGAAACTTGGGGTGGTTGTTGTCATAAGAACTCAGGTTCAAATCTTGGCAGGCATGCTCCTCCCCTACATGGGGTTTTCCGGATGTGGCTATTAATCTTGGGCATCGTGCCAATTATTGTGGTCTGCCCCACTTGAATGGCATTTTAAAAAGGGAGAAGGCTGGGTGCAAGTCCAGGCAAATTTTACAGAATAGATACCCCTTAGACCTTGCATCTAAGCTAAAGGAAGTCAGAACTCCATGTTATGTGGAAAACTCAACCTCTTTCTCAAGCATTTTTATTGGCGAAGAGGATGCTGTGTGTGTGTGTATATATATATAATGCATGTTTATCAGGCTATGGTCTAGCAGAAACTTGGGGTGGTTGATGTCAAAAGAACTCAGGTTCAAATCTTGGCAGGCATGCTCCTCCCCTGCATGGGGTTTGCCGGATGTGGCTATTAATCTTGGGCCATGTGCCAACTATTGTGGTCTGCCCCACCCGAATAGCATGTTAAAAAGGGAGAAGGCTGGGTGCAAGTCCAGGAAAATTTTATTGGCGAGGAGGATGCTGTGTTTGTGTATATATATATGCATGTCTATCAGGGTATGGTCTAGTGGAAACTTGGGTGGTTGTTGTCAAATGAACTCAGGTTCAAATCTTGGCAGGCATGCTCCTCCCCTACATGGGGTTTTCCGGATGTGGCTATTAATCTTGGGCATCGTGCCAATTATTGTGGTCTGCCC
>LPNX010114018.1:321649-349061 GCA_001517045.1 Pseudotsuga menziesii
AGAGGTATAATCTGAGAGCTTCAAGAATCCAAATAGAGCAACATATTCTAGAAGAGTTCGCATTAATGGAAGCATTTCTAGTGCTCCAACTGTTCTATATTCTCTGGTTCACTTAATGAAAGGCTATGTTCTTCACAATGGTATGTTACTACTACTTGTTTAGTATATAAGCTTAGACATTTACTTTTTGTTACTTTGTATGGTTATTAATTGGTGGTTCATCTTCTTGTTGGATTGGATGCATTTGTTGTAGGTGTTCAAGTTACTATGGAATCTTCTTGCTTTGATTAGTTGAGCTCTATCACTAACAAGCAATCACAGAACCAACAATGGCCCAACTTTTTGGGGAGCATTCCACTGGAACTCACCTCCTGTAGCAATTAACGATAGCATTTAGAAACTGTAATGATTACTTGAGTCCATGTGGTTGTCAAGAACCCACAGAGACATTGTAGTTGTTGGGAAGTAACTGGAAAATTGTGAAAGATCTAGAAACCATCTTGAGGTTTGGTCCCTGTTACTGGATGAACTAGAAGGGCTAGTCACCGATAAGCATATGCGAGGGAAAGTGACCACTGTCACCTTAGTCACTCCTCCAAAAATACTTTGGAAGTCGGAACCTACTAGGGGAGAGCCCTAATAGTAAGTCTATAAGGACACTTAAAAGAAACATAATGGGTCAAGTGGTTTCCCTTAGCAGAATGGTCACCAAAAATGTCACAATTTATGGCACTTTGCGGCTATCAGTCTCCTTCCATCACATCATCCTTGAAAGAGAAAGCTAAGGTTCAAGCAGTGGAGGATCACATAGAGCACCAACAAGAGGTTCTCCAACTATTGAAAGATAACTTGGCTATAGCACAAAATAGGATGAAACAAGAAGCAGATCAACATCGTAGTGAATGGAGATTTGCAGTGGGGGATTGGGTATTTTTTAGGCTATAACCATACAAACATGTCCCTCAAGCAACGAAAGGACAATAAATTAGCAGTGCACCCAAGTACTATGGTCCCTATAGGGTGTTGTAGAGGATTGGAAGGCTTACAAATTGGAGTTGCATCCATCTTCACGTGTACATCCAATCTCCCATGTTTCTTGCCTAAAAAAGCTAATTGGTGACAAGATCCCAATCCATACTATTTCACTAGAGATTGATGAAGAATGAATATTGATATTAGAACATAAAAAAATCCTTGACATAAGGATCATGCAACTACGAAACCGAGTAATTGCTGAGTACCTCATCAAGTGGAAGAATTTGCCAATAGAAGATATGACATGCAAAGAGAATCCTCTAAATATAAACAAAAGTCCAAATTGATAGATGTAATGAACCAAATGATTCACTAACAAAACATCCACAAAAAAGAGTACAAGGACTCATACATATTATGTGTAAAGGAAAAATATAAATAATAAAATATGATTGGCATGAACATTGATGATAGAAACCACAGTGTTTGCATGATATATATAGTGGTGTAGTTGAATAATCACAACTTTAGAATAATTGTGGCACTCGGTAACTAGGGTTAATTAGGTTGAGCATGTTCATTATATGCCACCCCTACTCAAGATGCTTCGTCCTCAAAGAATGGACAAAACCAAAATGCTAGAGATCTACTTCAACCATAAGTCAAGAATAGATCGTATTCTTGGTCTGGTACAAAAAAAATGTGTCATGAAGATAGGAAATTGAATTCCTCAAGCAACTACAATAATGTTACATACTGTTAAAATTAGTGCAGCTAAGAGACCCATTCTCAAGGAGGATGGTACCCTAGTTAGTTAACTAGGGTAGAGTAAGACCCTAGAAGGTACCCTAGGGCCCCCAGTAGTCTCCTGGGGTTTTTGGTTTGGGACCAAGCAGGTTGATGTCATGGCAAAGCCCCTAGCATTTGGCTAGGGCCCCTATATGCCTCTAGGGTATTCTGGTCTGGACCACGGACATGATGTCCAAGTAGATCCTGCAAGTAGAGGTAGAGACATATTCTAGTTTGGGACCAGGGACATGATGTCCAAGTAGGTCCTACAAGTAATTGATCAACTTTCATTCTGGGACCAAAGCTCGGCTTAGTACTGAGGACCATTCTTCGAGAGAATGGAGGACCCGATTGTGGTCCAAGAGTCGATCAACATGATTCAGTCTGGGACTGAAGCTCAGCTTAGTACTGAGAGCCATTCTCTGGGGGAATGGAGGCACTTGGTCGGTTACCAGGAATTTGATTCAAAGTGGGACTGAAACTCAGCCTAGAGCTGAGAGCCATTCTTTAAGAATGGAAGATGATGATGTGTGATGTCCTCTCTCCTAATCATTAGTGCTAAGTTGCTTCTCAAGGGACTGGCCACCCCTTGATGATGTCACTTGCACCTAACTCTTAGCAACAGTATTGAGGACCAAAGGATCGTACCATCCGGTTTGGATCTTCCCCTTATACAGTGATGACAAAAATATATAAAACAATGTACCTTGAGAGAGAGAGAAGAATTACTAATCTTGTTTGTCCTAAAGGAGTTGTTTTGTCCACCTTTTATGGTTCACCTTATCTTGTGGGTATGTGTTGTTCTATTGTGAACCCCTTGGTTGACTCATGGTCCTTTATCTTACTTGGTCCTAGCACTCCTATTGTGTGTGCACCTTTGACTCTTATCTTATGGGTTTTATTCAAAGTCATATTTTTACTTTATGTTTTTATTAATAAAACATTTTATAGTTTTATTAATAACCCCTTTTATTTTATGATTTTACTTTATGATCATTGGACCTTTAATTTTATTTGGACTTTGATACTACCCTAAGTTATTTTATTTTATTAAAACCTTTGGACCATTTTATTAATGTTTAAACCTTTTGTAATGTCCTCTTTTGCCTAGGCATTGAGGACCAACCCGCTAACCTATGTGATTCCTGTGGGTTCGAGCGGGTACTGACAGTCAAGGAATCAGCTAAAGACTAATGCCATCTACAGAAGATCGAGGGCATCAATATTATATCACCATTGGGTCAAAGAGGGCCACCAGAGCCAAAGGCCACTTGCATGCATGACATTTGAGCATTATTTAATGATGCATGCAAGTCAACTACAAATTAGAAGTTAAACTAACCTAATTAGGTCAAAGGTTAGGGTTTTCGCAGTTGAAAGTTATAAAAGAAAGATAAAGTGAATGGAGAAGACACTTATGTGATAATTGATTTGTGGAGTCGAATTGGAGAGCTCGGCGAGCTAAGTTGGGGTTGAGCGCATGCTCAGCTAACTGGTGTATTTCGACAGTGAAAATTATCTGCCCTAGTTCATCATCAGGTTGGATCATACATGTTCAACACTAGTTCATCATCAGGTTACATTCAACAGTTATTCTGGGAGGTTGATTATTCATCCAGCCAAAGGGCTTCACCGTCACACCGTGTCACCATGATCAGAGACAAAGCAAGCACATCATCCGGGCTCCCAGCAGCAGCTTATTTATTTGAGCTATATACGGGTATGTACATGCATTGATTTCTCCTATTTTATAGCATCTCTGTATTTTTCTAGGGCACATATTTGCATGCAAAGTTCGAGGTTTGCTTTCCTATTATATCAGTTTGGGATATTACACCTTTGATACCCTGTCTTAAGGAGTATCAAGATTATAAATTAAGGTTTAATTTAAAACTTCACTCATGGATTTGATTCCTTGTCAGTTCCTCCCCGTGACGCTTCAGTGTGGTTTCTCCTCGCGTGATGTTCCTTCGCGTGATTGTCCCCTCATGTGTTGCTTCCTGTGCGTGACTCTCTATGTGACTGCACCAACATTTTGATTGTTGCACGACCGTTCTCCCTTTGCCAGCACCTGTAGCGTGAACCTCTACTCCGCGTGATTGGTCTATGACTTGTCTATCTCGGCTCTTCATCGGTCCGCGTGACTGTACTTTGATTCCATCTACATGATTATGCATTGGGTACTCTGCCTGATGCTCTATTTAACTGCTACGTGCTGCTACCCGCGTTTCGCTTCCTCCAAGTACCTCCTTTGTGTGTGTGTGACTGCTACCCACTAACTGTGCCTCGTGACCACTTCCAACGTGACTGCTACCCGCTGAATGTTCCTCGTGCTCCCTACGTGACTGCTACCTGCGAGACTGTTTTCTTCTTTGCTACACCAGCATGCCAGTAGTTCTTGCCCTAGCATTGACTGTGTCTTCCTCTGATGTAACATGGTGTCTAGCATGACTCTGTGTCACTATCATGATCGTGTTCCTTCCTGCAGCGTTAGCGTGATTGTGTCACTAAGTGTGACCGTATTTCTTCCAGCAGCTTGATTAAGTGGTTTTTCCTACCCGCATTGCTAAGTGTGATTGTGTGTCTCTACCCAGTATAACTGTGTGTGCCTATTGCATGATAGTGTGTCTCTACCCAGCAGCGTGATTGTGAGCCTGTGTGGACGTTGGGTCTTCCCTAGCGTGACCATGTGCCTGTGTGTGACTATGGATTCATCTTCATGTACGGACTGTGGCTCTTCCCTGTGTGGCCATGATCTTGTTTTCCTGGGTGGACTGTGGGTTTCTTCCCAACATGACCGTGATTTTCACTTTATGTGTGGATTGTGGTTTTTCCAGTATGACTCTGAAAGCATCACTGTGTGTCTTTGACAATGTGACTGCATCCTTACTCAGCATGACTGAGTGTCCTTTGTCAGCATGACTGTACTAGGTATGACTGTGCTTGTTGAATAAGAAGTCTGGGTTAGTATGCTTCTGCTTTAACTCTCTTAGGCTCTCTCTCAAGGTACGTAAATTGTTTGCCTAGTTGTCTTGTCCCTTCGGTGACAAGATCGAATCTAAAATATCCGAGTATAAGGTTGATACAAATATTGGTTATGATTCTTTACTGCTGATATCTATTGTACATTATTTTATCATGTTGTTACTGTACATGGCATTTGATGATTCTCGAGGACCAATTTTAACGCAGTGACTAATGGAGCGTTAAGTTGAAAGAGATGAAAATTATGTTTGTTTTATTATAGTTCAAATTTTATTAGAGTAGTACTATTCTGAATCTAATTTTATACGTTCATGCATTAAAGTTTGCTACTTTTGTTAAAAACTCCTCTAACCCTAAATTTCAACACATACAACATGGACCAAAGAAATAGTGGGTAGAAGATGATGCAACAAAAGTAATGCAGCACGAAACTCAATCCAAGGATTCACATTGGATCTCTAATGAAGGTTGTCTCGATTTTTTGAGAATTATCATGGACATAAAAAATGGAGTGATCAAGACTTCCTTCATGCTTGTTGATTTATCTTCTAGTTCTGATGTAATTGTTTGAAGTTTACTTTTATCATCACTTTGGTCCTCAAAGAAAGTCTCTTCAATCCATTGAGAATCATCAATTTGAGAAGAAGGGACAAGAGCTTCATCAATGGATGCACTGCTTATTAACTTACCTTCTATAATAATGCTTTGAACTTGTTTAATCATCAACTTTATTGAATTCTTCTATTTGGAAAATGGATTGATCTTGATTCTGATCCTTGATATCATTTTTCATTCCCTTAAAATATGCTTGGATATCTTGTATTGATAA
Source organism: Pseudotsuga menziesii (assembly GCA_001517045.1). Lineage (NCBI taxonomy): Eukaryota > Viridiplantae > Streptophyta > Pinopsida > Pinales > Pinaceae > Pseudotsuga > Pseudotsuga menziesii. Next base: position 327,228 of record LPNX010114018.1, read on the forward strand.
GTATATATTTGATAATTTGCACTCTTTTATTTTCCTCCCCTCATTATGCTTCTAGCTCTAGCGCCCCATTAGATGCCCCCTTGTTCTTCTTCTTTAGTTGGGGATGGGTAGTTGAGTTTTGTTTTGGTGTTAGCATATTAGATTTGATGTAGACATTGTGCCTATACCTATGTTGCATGGGAGCGCACAGATTCTATCATGTATGAGGGTATGAAATTGGCATTTAATCAAGCACATCAACACATGTATGTACCTTGATGTTGGTGGTGTTGATTGTTGAACTCTTCTGGCAAGACCTTAATAAAAATGTACTCTTCACTCAAGCAAAATCGCTACTTATTAAGCATGAGAATCTTTGTCTACCTTATCTTAAGGATTGGATTAGGAAGTTTCATAAAAAATGTTGGAGTTTAGAGTTAGTTTAAAGAAAATTAAAAATTTATACTTTAATGCATAAAACAAAAATAAAACGGAGCTAGATCCATAACAATACAGTTGTAATAAACTTGAAACATAATTTTCATCTCTTTCAACTTTAACACTCTTCTGGTCACTGCGTTAAAGTTGGTCCTTGAGATACAATTCATCTTCTGGTCACTGCGTTAAAGTTGGTCCTTGAGATACAATTCATCAAATGCAATGCACAGAACATAAATTCTAATAGTAGCAGTAGTACAGACTAATGAACAGCAAGTAATAAAATGTTAGTTGAGATCTGGTTTGGATTTGCCTTATACTCGGACAATTTTGGAATCAGCTCTTGTCATTGTAAGGACAAGCTACCAAAAGGAACAAATGACATATCTTGAGAGAGAGAGTTAGAGTGTTGTAGATTAAGGTTAAACATATACGGTAGCAGTCAATATGACCCAATCACCAAAAGTGAAGACCCCAACAGTGACACTCAACCCCAAACACAAGTAGGCACCAATAGGATTACAACCAGTTCAAGAAGATTAACACAAGTCACAACACATATCTTAGCAACCCAATAAGGTCAAGCCTGAGTCCTATCAATCCACAAGAATCATATCTTTGTCCAAGCATTCCACGGCCCATAGAGATCACAACTCTGTCCAAACACCTCATAAAGGTGATAACTCAAGTTCAATGAGCACACACAAGGTCACAACCCAGCACAAGAGGCATTTAAATCTAAACAACCCCAAGAGTCACTTCCCACTCTAGTAAACAACAGAAGGTTCACAGCCCAAGTCTGCAACCAACAGTGATCATGACCCAACCCTAGGGGCTTATAGCAGTCATGGCCCAACCTTAGGGGATTATAACAGTCATGGCCCAACCCTAGGGGCTTATAGCAGTCATGGCCCAACCTTAGGGGATTATAACAGTCATGGCCCAACCCTAGGGGCTTATAATAGTCACAACCTGCTAAGAAGAGGCCAATAAAGTCATGGCCAACCCACAAGGTGCTCTAGATAAGTCACGATCTGCTAGAGGAGTAGATCACAGTCATGGTCAACTAAAGGAGAGATAACAGAGTCCCAAGCCAGCCCAAAGTATAGTCACAAACCAACAAGAGAGACAACCCACAGTCACATCTCAGCCTGTGAAGGTTGTTAACAAACACGGCCTAGTCAAAATAGGTTTAGCAGACCTAAAATAATGACGCCTAAGCTAACAATCCAAGAGCATCCCACAAAGATGAACACGAGAAACATAACCGACAACAAAATGGTCATGGATCAACCCAATACAGTCACGGCCTGCTAAAGGTCACCAAGGATAGACACGGCCTAGTGCACAAGAAGGATGAAGCAGTAAGAACCCAAAACGTCCACTCAAAGCAATAGTAACCCTAGGCGTCAATCACAAACCAGTAGCAATAGCTTGAACAGGGAGACGACGGCATTAACCAGTTGAGTGGAGAGGTGGCAACAACTCAAAGATAGTAGCAAAACCCTAGACACCAATCTAAATATCAGCAATGAACCCTAGAGCAGGTGTAAGATCAGGCCTTCAATCTTCTCTTGTGAATACACTCTAAAATGAAATTCAAGACTTGAATTTATAAGCTTAACAAGCCTTCTAGAAGGGTCAATCCATTAACCCCTAGCTTTTAGGGTTGTTACCAAACATACATAAAGTAATGTTAGGTTGACTTAGGATAGGGTACTAACGGGTGGTCATATAAAATAAAACAATAAATCTAAGTTGACTTAGGATAGTGTACCAATGGTCAAATGGTCTTACAAAATAAAAACAATAAATTTAAGTCATCATACCAAAGGTGGTCATGGTACCACATATACAACAAGGGTGCTAGGACCAAGAGGACCATAAGTCAACTAAGGGTCACAACAAGGTGGTAAGGAAACCCCCATACCCATAAGACCAAGGTGTACCATGAAGGTGGGGAAACAACTCCTTTTTACCCATAGGACCAACAAGACCAAGGACTTTAATCTTTTATCTCTCAAGGTAGATTGTCACATGTGTTCCATATATATTTTTATCATCACAAGATAAGGAAGAAGATCCAAATTGGATGATGTGATTCTATGGTCCTCAATGCTACTCCTAGGGGTTAGGTACTAGTGACATCATCAAGGGGTGGTCAATCCCTTGAGAAACAACCTAGAAATAACCGAATAGGAGAGAGGACATCATACATCATCATCTTGGTCAGCTTGACCAAGATCCACCTGGTTAACTGACCAAGAATGTACTTGCATGAACTGCTTGGTCCCAAACCAAGAACCTGCCTGGTCCCAGACCAAGAATGTCTCTACCTCAACCTGCTAGATCTGATTAGTCTCGGACCAAGAAATTGGTTGGTCCCAAACCAAGAACCCTAGAGGCATATAGGGGCCCTAACCATTTGTTAGGGACTTTGCCATGGCATCAACCTGCTTGGTCCCAGACCAAGAACACTAGGAGACTACTAGGGGCCCTAGGGTACCTTCTAGGGTCTTCCTCTGCCCTAGTTAATTGGCTAGGGTACCATCCTCCCTGAGAATGGAGACTACTAGGGGCCCTAGGGTACCTTCTAGGGTCTTCCTCTGCCCTAGTTAATTGGCTAGGGTACCATCCTCCCTGAGAATGGGTCTCGTAGTTGCACTAGTATCTTTAACAAAAATTGTAGGGTGTTGAGTTGTAAACTAATGTCCTTGGAGGATCAAATTTGAGATTCAAGTTAGAGTCGAGCACTAGAGCCTAGAGGAGGGAAGCATAGGGTGCTTTTGATGAATAGGATCCCAATATAGGCAATGATTGGCCAACATGTATGATTTATGATTTATGTTTCACAATCATTTTTTAAATGTCATTGCTCATTTATTAATTTATAATACACACACACATATCACGTTTCCCCATTTCCAACGCACCCCGGTTTATTGCAACTTAGGAACATTGAAGTAACCTGAAATCCACCCATCCTATGATTTCAAAAAGTGACATCCCCATTCCCACCCCCATGTACCTTCACAACTTAGTTGTGAAGAAAGTAAATCTGAAATTCATCGTGGGATTTAAGTTCTGTAATTATTGGATTGTTATCTTCGATATCTATCTAATTATCAGAAGACAGTGTCTTTTATGGACTTTGAGATGAAAATGTTTCGACAAGGCTAGACATTTGATTCTTCATCCAAGGGTGGTGTCTTGGTACTTTGTTATTGACAAAAACTTCCTCCAATCTGCTACCACATTTTCTTCTTTTCCGGAGTCATGTTGGTATGGGTTGAATGTGTTCTTATATCTACACAATGAGAAATGCTTACGGTCTCATAAAGTTTGGAATATGCAAGCAGTACTGCTCATAACTTGTTTAAAACCTTTTTACGTTTCATTTATCACTCTTACACATCTCTTTTGATTCATCACTTGTTTCTTTATTCCAATTTTCCATCTCGGGACACCACCTTCCTCTGCTCTAGCCAAGCTAGAACTATCCCTCCCTAAAAGTTGCTGCAAGATGTGAGTCTCAAGTTTCAACCCTAAAAGTAAACATTTAACTAGTTTTAATCTTCAATGATGATTGATTTTGAACCCTGGAGCCCAGGATCAATGATGATCATGTTTATCTCAGAACTCTTTTTATAAGATCGGTGGCCTTACTCTAAGAGAAAAATGCTGTAAAACAATAATGAAAAATAGGGGAGTGGGAGCACGATAGGAAGAATAGGAAATTATTATTTGTACTATGCAACATATGTTTTCCATTAATATGCAATGTAAAATTGATGGAGTCTCATTTTAAACTTTAAATGATTTACTCTACTAGGAGTGGAAGCATTGATCAGACTATAAACATTTGTCCATTATGAACCATAACTGTCAGTAATCACTAAACTAAGGTAGACTTTACATGAAATTTCCATGAAATAAGTTGACTGACAACTGAAATTGAGTTGCATGGAACAAAGCATAGCCTAGACAGAATCCATAGCCTTCCTATTGAAATAGATGAAATTAAGAAACAAACAGTTTAAATCACACCAAAAAAAATTCTCAAATAACTTCTAAAATAAGTACCAAAATAAAAAGATGTTGCACACTAATTTCTCAGTCTGGCAAAATTCCCCCCTACAAGGCACAATAAATAAGATAACCAATTACCAGCAGGAGATCCAATGATGAGCGTGGGCGAACACGAAGAAAATGTTGCAATGTCTTCCCCGCATATTTCTGCATCAATACAAATAGAAAAGATAGACCCATTTAATAAAAAAAAGATCAGTAAATGTGTATGCTTGACATTAAAATAGTATGTAGTGATTGCTCATAAATAAATTTCAAAACATTAAACTACTGTCATTCCATACCGAAATCTGTAGGTACACATTATGTATTGAGAATCCCCTTGCATGGATATGGTTTCCCACCTGGGCCAGCATCAGAAAAATTATGAATTCTAAAAGAATACACTAACTGGAAATTCAATCAGAAACAGCTTTCAAATACTAATAAATAAATTACAGAACAACCGGTACATGAAATCCATGTTCATGGCTCATGACAATTTCAAAATGCAATCAGGAGATAAAGCAAAATAATTTAGTTGACTAACTACTATGACCCAGACCAGTTTGAGAATAATTAACGGAATCACAAAGTACAGGTCAATCAATCTTTCAGATAGAGGCTGATGTAGGGATTGTAGCGCCCTTTTAATAAAGCCAACATATATTGTAATAATAGATTCAATCCAAGAAATGTCCATATTGGACAAAAATATAAACATCTTTAAAAAAGGTGCCAAGAAAATAATCAAATAATTGGTGAAAATAAGCAGTCAAGAAGATCGCCATATACAGAATACAAGGGAACATGGATTTCATGTACCGGTTGTTCTGTAATTTATTCATTAGTTTTTGAAAGCTGTTTCTAATTGAATTTCAAAATGCAATCAGGCGATAAAGCAAAATAATTTAGTTGACTAACTACTATGACCCAGCCCAGTTTGAGAATAATTAACAGAATCACAAAGTACAGTTCAATCAATCTTTCAAATAGAGGCTGATGTAGGGATTGTAGCTCCCTTTTAAAAAAGCCAACATATATTGTAATAAAAGATTCAATCCAAGAAATGTCCATATTGGACAAAAATATAAATATCTTTAAAAAAGGGGTCAAGAAAATAATCAAATAATTGGTGAAAATAAGCAGTCAAGAAGATTGCCATATACAGAATACAAGGGTTAGGTCACAAAAAAAGGGCATGCCCATTAGCAAGTAAGAATTTATTGAACAAAAAGCCTTAAGTGATAACTTGGTTGGTTCAACCCTTTCTGCTAAGGCTAATGCCCAGGGAGGTTGTGGAGTGCATTCCCATCAAATCCTATGGGGTTAACCCCCACTAATGCTATTGGCAGTCAATAGTAAATACCACCCTCCATACAGGGCACTGGAAACGTACCAGCTTACTCACTTTGAACACTAGTCTGGGAGGGTAAGGGGCCTTATTTCTCCCGTTAGAATAACAATAATTTTAAAAAATTATTGAACAAATATAAATTAAATTAAGCAATAAATATAAACTTAAGATGTTTGTACACAACATGCTGAGACATGGCTTTCTGTTTTTGTATGAAGGAATTGTTAGTCCTGTTTTGAAGAATGTTTTGGGAGGAAGAATTCTGATGCTTGAAGTGGTTGTAAGATCTACTCAGTAAAACTGTTTATGGTCGCGCAATAGCACCTGAAGATTGTATTTATCTTCTACTTGAATATAAATAGTAAATACTTTTTAATCCCAAGGAGCCATGGAGTATGCGTGTCAACCTTGAGGAGCTAATTTTTCAATTTTAGAGTCATTTTATTAGAAGGAAGGAAGTATTGAACTTGTTATCAATCGGAAATTCTCACCCTACAAAACTTAAGGGAGTCCAGATAACACCACTGTCACATCACTTACTTGCTCTCACTTTGAAGTTAGTGCTTGCTAACTTCAAGGGGGTATTCCTATATAATCTTAGGAGTCAATTGTGTCAAACACTGATTAGTAACACCTTAAACCAAAACAAACACCTGTCGTCCTAAAGAAATCTGCAACTAAATATGAAAAATAACAGGCTGAATATATCCCTAAATGCTAAGATAATGCATGGAAAACAATGCAGAAATTTCTCCTAAATTATGGGCACAAATTCCAATACAAACATATGCTAAAAACACACTAATTCAAGTACGAAAAATAAATTCCAGCAAACTGTTATGACTATTTCTAATGTTGTAAACACTAATTCCAATGCATATATTTTTATATTTTCTAATGAGAACACAACCCAATGCAATTATAGTATTAAATGCTTAATTAAATTAAGAAAACAGCAAAAACAGAAAGTTGTTATGAATATAAATGCAATTAAATTACTGTTTAATGTGTTTTTAGTATATTTTATGCTTCCTAATACACAGAAATCTAAAAAAAAACATAAGGTTTCTCTCTCTTTAGGCACAAAAAAAGAGAAAAGGGCAAGCTAATCTTGTTGTTTTCTAACAGAAAATTGATAAAGACAAGTTAAGAATGCCTAATCTATATGCCTAAGATGCACAAAAATTGTAATAAATAAATGGTTTTTATCTTATAGGACTAATGTAATAACTAAAACACATCAACGAGTGCCTGGAGTCAAGAAGATGAAGAGAAGAAAAGCAAATAGGGGAGACGAATTATCTAAATCCTACTACTAAGAATCTATCAAGATGAAAACGAAAGCAATTATAAGTCTACAAAAATATAGACTCTCTTACACATGGAAAGCAATAGATAATAATCAAAAGAAAACTTGAATGTCTTTATTACCAAGGGCTGTAGGATGAAAAAGATACTTGACAGGTCTAGATAGAAATAAATACCCAAAGATATATGATCCTCCTTTGGAGTATATGATATGATTATGATAGGTACAATCACAATGCTGCAAACTCACATCAATTTTCACATCACAATCACAATGTATATATATATATATATATATATATATATATATATATATATATAACGTGTCCTACGTGTCCTGATCCCGAGNCCCCATGTCCTTCGTGTCCCGTGTTCTCGTGTCAGGTGACTTAGATGCTATCTTAATATGTTTACTCAACTTTGAGAAAAAAAATTGGATCATGCTATACACTATTCTAGCAGAAAATTGATGTGAAGATAACATATTTTCTTTGTCGATGGAATAGAAGGATTAGGTATTATATATATATATATATATTTAAAAAATTATATATATTAAAAATATAGACATATAGATCCAAATTTTTACAAATATTCAATAGAAATCAAAAGCAATGCACATTTTTTTAAACAAAAACCAGAGAAAGAAAATATATATAAAAAGGTTGAGCACAGCCATCCTTACAAAGTGTGTTGAAGAAGAGAAACTGAGATAGCTATACTGATAACTGAGAAATATATAGTTCTAGAGAGGCTGCTGAAATAACTTAAAGTCTTACCATTGAAGGGTATTGTCTAACAAACAACTATTTAACAGTATACAAAAAAACATTAAGCAAACATGATGGTGTGACCTATTTCTTCGTTCCGTCTTTCCCACAAGCTGGTTGAGCAACCGAGGTTTCTTCCATTTGATAATCACCAATGGCTGGAGTTTCTTGACAGTGATTGCACTGGTTCATGCTATTCAATTTTTGCACTTCTTCTTTTATTATGTCTACCGTTTCCATCAATTCGTGGAGGTCACAGGTGTTGTCATCTATCCTTGATTCATGGCAAGCCATCTGGTTTGCCATGTACTTAATCTACAGCAGTGGCCCTGTTTTCGTTGACATCGATGCCAACCATTTTGTAAATCCAACGTAAATTGTCTTTCATTTTAGACAATGTTGCTTTGATCTCATTGATGTCCTTTGAAGTCGCCATTGGAACCTGAGTGCAGACGGGAGGGAAATCCTGCAAAGAAAAAGGAAATCCAGCACTGTGAAGACTAACAGAGGGAGTTTTGCACGAGGAAACCTTACCACCTTGAGAAATTGCTGAGGGAGTTTTGCGCGAGTCCTCCAGATGCTAAGAGACGAGAGGAGGCGCTTCACCTTTGGAAATGCTGGAAGACGAGAGCGCCAAGTCGCGCTTGATGGTCTAAGTGCTGAGAAGGTCTGGAAACAGAATACCAATATCTTCCTCTGGAGAGCTATAACCAAGAAATAACAAACGTCTGGGCTCCTCTAACTCGCAAAAGAAGGTCGAATACGGGGAAGAGGAATTCATCATTTCGGGCGGATCCATTAAGTGTGCAAATGATCCTACATTAACCTCGAAGGGCCAGATATAAGGACTAGCCACTAACTTCTTCACGTGACCGAGAAAGCTACGAGCCCAGTGCGGTCGTGTCAAAGGACACATGTTTAACATGCAACGGTGGAGTGAGTCGAGGGTAGGTGTGCGTGGAGACCAAGTCATAAACCCCCAAAAGAACATAAGGGCTAAGAAACATGCTTGTGATAGTTGTGATGACCTTTAAAAGAAACCAATCCCAAGCTATTTTTTACCCCTTGATTGGCCAACTTATCAACAATGAAATTATTTTTTCTGAGAATGTGATAATAAGAGTTAAGTTTTTCTAGCTTAGTAAAGGAAACCTGCTTGGACGCCATCTTTTCAGAGATCATATTGTGTATTTTGATAGCGAGTCTTTGAGGTTCCATTTTCTTCCCATCAAAGATGGATTTGTTTCTGGCAATCCAAATCTGCCAACATGTGTTTTGAGGAATAGTGTTCCAAATTCTAATCATGGTTGTCTTTTTCTTTGTATGGCCTGGGAGTAAGGTTTTCCAATTTATAACCAAATCTCGGATTTTGTTAGGAAGGCGAAAGCTTCCTACTAGAGGGCCCAAAGTGTGTTTCCACGGCAGTAGGACAATTCAGAAAAAGATGAAGGGCAGATTTTTCATGAGAGGAACAAAGAGAACATCTAGAGGGACCTTCAAACCCTCTTTTTCTTAAATTGTCTACAGTCAGAAGCTTATTCTGAACTAATAACCAATAAAAAATATTAACTTTAGGAATGCAGTCAGTATTCCATACCTTTTTCCAGAAGCTAGCTTGAGTATTATTATCTTTGCTTTTCAGGATCTTGTACCCTTCGTTGACTGTGTAGCAGCCATGAACAACCCATCCTTTGGTTTCTCGAGTCCTAATATTAGAAGGGGCTATGCCATGTAGATAAGAAGTAAAGAGTACATAATCATTATGAAGATGAGGAGGTAGACGCAAGACCTTCCAGCCTCCCATTCCCCACTGCTATGCCAATTTGAAATGTCTTTGATCTTTATCAAATCCTGCCCTTGCATCCAGCTTCGAAGATTGGCTAAATTTGACTTAGTAGCTATGGGTGGATGTCCCAGAATTTTGTTGGTCCAGATATTGTTTTTCCTGTCGTTACCTGGAATCCAATATAGATTGTCTTTAATTAAACCAGTTGAGAGTTTGCATAGACTCCATATGGAAGTACCTTTGCCATTCCATGTAGGGCCAATACATTTTGATCTTGGCGTTTTTATATATTTTTTCCTAAGCACCTCTTTCCACCATTATTTTTCTCCAGCAATAAATCTCCAAACCATCTTGGCACCCAAGGCTAAGTTCATCAAGTCAGGATCCCTGATTCCCAACCTGCCTTTTGTTTTATCTTCCATAACTCTGTCCCAATTGACTAGATGAACTTTTTTCCCTACGTCTTCCCTCCTTGCCAAAGAAAATTTCTGAGTTCTTTGCTAATGTTATTGACTATGTACTTGGGAGCGAGGAGAATGGCACTCATGAAAATTGGGTAGGAGGCTAGAATGGATTTGATTATGATAAGCTTGCCAGCTAGACTGAGCCATCTTGATCCCCAAGCTTGCATTTTGGCTTTCAAGTTTTGAATAATGGCGCTCCATGCTATGGAATTGTTTACGCGCTTGGTGATTGGAATTCCCAAGTATATGAAAGAGGTCCAGTCAAGGCTTACTTTGATGCCTAATATACGTGCTATCTCTCTTAAAATGCAAGGATTACTATTCCAACCATAGAGCCAGGACTTTGTGGAGTTTATTCGACTACCAGTGACTCTGAGGAAAAGATCGAGAGAGAGTTTGATCCTCCTGGCAATTTGGGTGGAAGCACTTCCAAGCAAAATTGTATCATCAACAAATTGAGCATGGTTTGATAGGTTGAACTCCCCTAACAAATTATATGTTGAAAAGGTTCCCTTCTGTTTTCAGTCTATTTAACCTTTTGCTGAGTGAGTCTGCTACTAAAATGTAGAGAAAGGGGGACATTGGATAGCCTTGCTGAATTCCTCTTTGGGCTTCGAAAAAGGTGGTAGGTCGACCATTAACCAGAGGAGCGATCCAAGGGCTACTAATGCAAGCTTTAATCCATCTGATAAAGTTAAGTGGGAAACCAAACCTTTCCAATACTTGGTAGATGAAGGCGTGCCTTAACCTATCAAGGGCATTTGCAAGATCAAGCTTAATCGCCATACCTGCTTCCTTTCGTTCTTGATTGGAATGGATTGCCTCCTGTACTAGGAGGATGTTGTCATAAATCTTCCTGCTAGCTATAAATCCTCCTTGATTTTCTGATATGAGATGAGGAATTACCTTTTTAAGCTTAGTAGAAATGATCTTGGAGATGATTTTGTAAGAGGAGTTGCAGAGGGAGATTGGCCTATAACGCTTGATGGAGGCACCTCGATTGCAGCCTCGTCTTCGTTGGTGTAAAGATCCTCAAAGAAGATTTTGATCTCTGCGTTTATTTTCTCAGGGTTGGTTAACTTCTCCCCATTTTCAGAGGTGATCTCCTTGATGGTGTTCTTCCTGTTTCGCTCTTTGCATTGGGAATGAAAGAATTTTGTGTTCTGATCTCCTGCTTTTAACCAAAGGTTCCTAGATCTTAGGCGCCATTCTTCTTCTTCTCTGCAAAGCAGGGTCTGGATTTTCCTGTTGATCTCTCTTTCTTGCATAAGCATCTCTTTGGTGATCTCAGTTTTTCCATTTGGTCCTGAATATCTTCAAGAGTTATGAGGAGAGCCACTTTCTCTTTCCTAGGATTATAGTCTTGAGTTGTTATCCAGTTGTTATGCCCTTTTTTGACATTTTTAAGTTTTTGCTCCCAAACGTAGCTTGGAGATCCCTGTATGAAGATGTTCCAGGATTGTTGGACAACATCAAAGAAGCCTAGATCTTTGATCCAAGTGGAAGAGAATCTGAAAGGAAGTGGTCCAAGATCTCCAATTGGGAAAAGATTAAGGGAGATAGGGCAATGATCAGAAATAGCAGAAGCCAAAATGTTAGAGATAGGTAGAAGAGGCTTGCAGAGAAGGGAGGAACTTACCAGAACTCTATCCAGTCGAGCAACAATATGACCCAAGCCTAGGTGCTTATTGCTCCAAATGTACTTGCCTTTTTTGGGTTTGATATCAGTTATCCCCTAGGAATTCATAAAATCTTCTAGCCTTTCTCCAAAGGGGTCTCTAACTTTGGATCCTCCCTTTTTCTCTTCAGGACAGATGGTAGTGTTGAAGTCTCGCAATAATACAAGGATGTTGCATCTTCCCATATTTTTGGTTATCCAGTTGTGTCCAAAAGTCATCTTTCTGGCCATGGATTGTAGGTCCATAAACACTTTCTATCCAGAAGATCTCTTGAGAGCTAAGATCTTTGAGCTCTACAAACAGCTAATGACGATTTTCTGTTTAAGAATTGAGTTTGTAAGTATTGGAACGCCACCATGTTGCTATACCTCCTGAGGCTCCTTGGGAGCTTATTGCTATGCCTTCACCTGTTTTCCAAATTTTTTTCATAACTATTATACAATCTTATTTTTGCATTTTTGTCTCCTGAATTGCGAGGATGGACATAGATTCACTTTGCTTTAGTCTTTTTAGCTCTTCTATCTTTTGATTTCCTCCAAGTCCTCCACAATTCCAAGAGACAAGTTTCATTATTTCTTATTTGATTGGGGTAGTGCTCTCTCCTTTTTGCTTTCAACTACTTCTCCTTCTTGCTTTTTTATTATGTCTGACCTAACCAAGTGATCTAAGCTGGACTGTTTCCCTACTGCCTTTTCTTTTGTCATGAGATTTATTGCCTCTGGGAGGCCTTTCTCCAAATCTACCTCAACACATATCCTTGCACATGAAAACATGAGAGGCTTGGGCTCCGATTTGTCGATATATTTCCCTAAAGTGTTCCCAATGGTTTTGAGATCTTCATCGTTCTAGCAGTGCAGTGGGAGATGAGGAAGTTTAACCCATACAGGAACATAGGAAGGTATGTCTTTTTTGGATGAAAGGCTAAATCCCATTTGTTTAAATGCATGCCCCTTGGTCCCATGAAGTACGACCCATTCTTAAAAATGAGATCCCTATCCTCTTTCTTTGCAAACAGGAATACAAAAAACATCTGCCACAAAAGTTTTGTTGTACTTCACCTTGAATGAGGGGTCTCCAGTTCTTGTTTAGCCAAATCTCGATGGAACGCGGGGAGGGCCAAAGTCCAGTGAAGTGCCCTACCAAGCCTCTTTCATACAAGGCGATTGCTTTGAATTTGGAAGCTGAGGAGGATAGCTTAACCTTAGGAGCTTCTACGTGTTTAAGGAATCTCGAGTCATTCGGAGGAGGTTTGCAGGAAGGCTGCAAGGTTACCACCTGTCTGAAGCATGCATCCAAGCAAGCCCGACAGTCATCCGGATCTAGATTGGGCGAATCCATGGTTGGGGCGCCCACAAACCCTAAGCAGCAGCAGCGCAGAGCAGCGGCTAGGGTTTAGAAAAAAAGTTGGCTTTTTCCGAGCATCAACTCAGATCTAGTCATTTTCCAGTTCAGAATCAATGCACATTTAACATTAGTAATTACACATTTAAATCCTTCAAATCTTCTTCACTTGCACAACAAACACACTTTAGAGCCCTCTCCACACTTGCAAATGATAATAAGAAAGTGAAAATTTTGATTTAAAGCAATTCTAGGCATCTCTTCCATAGAAAATGTGTCCTGGAATCAGAACACGTTGGTGATAGCCTAGGACATGTTGGTGATAGCGTGGGACACGCATGTCCTAAATCAGGACACATTGAAAAGTCGTGTCTGACAAGCTCTGTCAGCATGTCCGTGTCGGACACGCGGACATAGGACACAGAGGCCATTTTGGACGTGACCGGTATCAGAGGATAGCATACAGAGAGGCATAACTTATTGCTATCAAACTTGAGTAGAAACCAAAGGGGTAGTACATCACAGTTTCAATATGAAATGTTTCATTTTACATTAGTTACTACTTTGTTATTAAGTTTCAAAAAAGGTTTTGATTTAGACGAAATGTAGATTGCTCTAAACAAAATCAAATTCTAAAGCATGCCTAATAGAGTAGCACCTTGTTTAGACTAAGCATTCGAATTGCTGCGTGGAGGGGGTCCCTTATGTTATATACATTTCACAATGATTAAATAAGAATATAAAAATATAAAAAAATAACAATATATAAAATAATAAATATATATATATAACAAAATTAGTAAGATCCAAAGTGACTACGAACAGTCACTCAAAAGCGTATATAAGCCAAAACTTATTGTAAATTTTCATATCTGATATTTTTACTAAATACAATTAAATTTTTTATCTCTTCACGTTCTTCTCGACTTCAGTGGTATCAGAGTAGTGACGACTTGCTACACCTGTCACCGGCATGCAGATTTTCCATTGCTCCTCGCTCCTATCTGTCTGCTCCCACACTCCCGCACCGTCCACCCCTTCGCCCCATGTCCCCCGTCATCGCCTGTCCCCTCCATTCTACATCTCGACAACCACGGCTACTCGCGCAAGCTCCTCTGCCTTTTCCTTCGCAGTCGTCTACCACCCCCACCTGTCTCCACGCATCCTTCTAGTCGTGGCTTCCCCCAACATGTGTGCCATCTCCTGTACTCCTCTCCCCTCTCCCGCACTCCACCACCTCCTCTTCCGCACCCTCTGTCCTCCCAGGCGCCACCACCTCCTCTTCTGCACTCATCGTCCTCCTCACTTCTGCGCCTTGCAACCTACATCCACCAGCTCCACTGCTCGTCATCCACGCTCTCCCTCTCTACACACGCTCTTCCTGTGAGCCCCGCCAAGCCACCCACCTCCCCCTTCGTGCTCCTCCTGTGTTTCTTCATCCCACCACGCACACCCCAACACTCTATTCTGCCAACACTCCCGCCTCGCAACTTGCACTCCACGCCCCTGCATCAATCTCTGCTAGCTCTCTTCCGCACTCCCTCCACCTCTCCCTCACGTCGTCACCTTCCACCACTGCCTCCATGTCATCCCTGCACACTTATTCTAATAATATTTTTTTATTAATAGTTTATTACTTAAAGAAAAAAACTTTATAATATATATATTATTATTATTATTGTATAGAAATAATAAATAAATAAATAATCGTGGTTGGTTGGCTTCAGATCGCCAATAAGAATAAATCAAGGTTCAGCATAGAGAAAATCCTAGTAGTCTCCAGAATGGGAGATATCAATGCCAGATTGGACCAACTGGACAAAAAGGTCAACAAAACGTATGCAGAACTCAAGGTGGACATCAAAAAAATAATAATGCATTAACGGGACTCAAGGCAGGGATAGAGCAAGGCATCAGTGTATTGAAGGCGGATCAAAAGAAAACGCAAGAGTCTCTCGACAATATCTTGGCCAGATTACCACCATGCACTTCGTTTCCCCCACCTAGCCATAATCCACCTCTAGACCCATTCAACACACCTTCCCCAAATGCACCTAAAACGCCAGGACAACACGACACGACGCTACCGCATGAAGTTCCCTTCTTTAACATTCTGTCAATATCAATCCCCCAAGCACATGGATACCAGATAAGGGTAAAACTAGAGTTACCCAAATTTGATGGTGACAAAAAGCAATGCATCGCATGGATCAATAAAGCAAAATAATACTTTGACATCCATAACATACCTTATGATAGAGAAAAGATTAAATACGTTGCCATGCAACTGGAAGGGAATGCCTACAATTGGTACATGTGGTGGAAGACGACAACCCGAGTCTGTTCCTTTAGTTGGAATAACTTTAAAAATGATCTTCTTAAGAGGTTTCAAGGCATAACCGAGAAAGACTTCTTTGCCAAGATCACCAGGTTGCAGCAGAAAGGCGATGTAGATGAGTACACATGTGAATGGGAAGCTTTGGCAACTTGAGTTCCAGAACTAATTGATAACCAACGTCTACAAACATACATACATGGACTAAAACCGCACATTCGAGATGAGTTAAAGTTACATAACAATTCTATCATGGAGAAGGCAAGACGTAAGACCAAGATCATCGAGAACAAGTTTAAACGATCCACTCAAAGTAGCTTCGACAAAAACTATCCAAGAGGAATCCTACCCAATCAGCGAATATAGGAACTTCAAGATATACGCCGCCTCATCTAAGGGAAGGAGCAGAACTCAGTTTAGAAACCCAAGGGATGAGGGAAGGAAAGTGCAAATATTGTGGAGAGAAATGGGATCCTAAGCATAAATGTTTGCAAAGGAGCAACCCCCAAAAATTGTATGCTTGTGAAGCTGAAGAAGAAGAAAAAGTCTTAGAATGTGAAGAGTCAAGTGAGAAGGATACAAGAAACCAGCATGATTGCCACTCAGAACTAGAAGATGACACACCAAAGATATCATTAGTCGCCATTATAGGGATATCCCAACCACAAGCACTGAAGCTAAAGGGACATATCAAAAACAACAATGTGTCGATTCCCATAGATATCGACACTACCCATAACTTTATTAATGTTAATCTTGCTAAAATATTCAACTTATTTTTTTTCCCAATGCATAACATGAAGGTTATGGTAGCAGACGGCAAGAAGATTGAAAATGTGGGAAATTGTTACAAGGTTAAATTACAAATGCAAGAGTATAACCTAGGATCCAACTTATTTGCAGTACCTCTTTGAGTAAACATTGTGTTGGGAATCCAAGGTTGCAAACATTGGGTACTTACTCCGCTAACCATCAAGAGAACTTCATCAAGTTGAAATGGCTAGGGAAAATGTACAAATTGTACGGTTTCCAACCACCCCAAACTCAATTGGTTACATCACATTAGATGGAACGGTTGATTCGAAAAGGAGCACCTGCTTACATAATTTAGTGTCAAGAGATGGAGTTGCTAACATGTGAAGGAGATGAGTACAAACCCCTAGAGATACAAGAGCTAATCCAAAAACACCACAAGGTGTTCCAAGAGCTTTCGATGGAGCTCCCACCAAATAGGAAGACTGAGCACCTGATTGAGCTAGAACCAGGGGCAAAACCTATCAATATCAAACCGTACAGATATCCCCATCACCATAAAACAAAGATCGAGAGGTTAACCCAAGATTTGTTAATATGTGGAGTCATTTCAAAGAGCAGAAGCCCTCATATAGCTCCGGTAGTGCTAGTTCGAAAAAAGGATGGATCTTTCAGATTGTGCATAGACTACAGAGGACTCAACAACGTAACAATTAAGAATAAATTCCCTATCCCATCCATCAATGAGATGATGGATGAACTTCATGGAGCTAAGTACTTTTCGAAATTAGACTTGAGATTAAGATATTACCAAATCAGGGTTAGATTAGAAGACGTAGCCAAAACTGCTTTCTGTACTCATGAGGGCCATTATGAGTTCAAGGTAATGCCCATCGGGCTAACCAATGCTCCATCCACCTTCCAAGCCGCAATGAACAAAGTGTTCCAGCCATATTTGTGAAAGTTCGTATTAGTATTTTAAATTTTTTGATGATATCCTCATATATAGCAAAACTTGGAGAGAGCATGTCCGACACTCAGATCAAGTACTAACCATCTTGGAAGAACATCAATTTTTTGCAAAAATGTCAAAATGCACTTTTGGAAAAGAAGAAGTGGACTATCTTGGCCACATCATATCGAGGGAAGGAGTCAAAGTAGATCCCAGTAAGATCAAGGCAATCACCGAGTGGCCCAAACCAAATAACATCTAAAATTAAGAGGGATTCTAGGCTTAACAGGGTACTATTGAAGATATGTGAAAAATTACGCCCATAAGACTGCCCTCTAACAGATTTATTAAAGAAAAATTCATTCCGATGGAATGACGAAGCCAAAAATTGTTTTGAAGCATTGAAAAACATTATGTCAACAACACCAGTATTAGCAACCCTAGATTTCACAAAACCCTTTCTAGTTGAGCGCGATGCTTTAGGATTCAGGATAGGAGCCGTCTTGATGCAAGAAGGTCATCCAATAGCATTTGAAAGCCAAAAGTTCAATAAGAGGGAGAGTTTAAAGTCCATGTATGATAAGGAAATGCTTGCCATTATATACGCTCTATCAAAATGGAGACAATACCTCCTAGGGAGCAAAATCTTGATAAGAATAGACCACAATAGTCTTCAATATCTCCTACAACAACAAATATTGTCAACTGAACAACATAAATGGATAGAAAAAATTGTTACATTTGACATGGAGATACTACATAAGTAAGGAAAAAACAATGTAGTTGTTATAAATGGATAGAAAAAATTGTTACATTTGACATGGAGATACTACATAAGTAAGGAAAAAACAATGTAGTTGTTAATGCCCTTTCCTGAAAAAGATGAAGAAGTCAAGGCTTATGCAATCTCAATGGCAGTTCCAAACTAGTTAGATGAAATCCGAGGAGAATATGCCAAAGATAAAGACACCTTCACCCTAATTAATGATCCTAATCAAGGTCCAAAACTCAAATGGAAGAATGGCATCCTTTGGTATAAAGGAAGAATCTACTTAAGCCCAACATCTAGGTTTAAGACCAAGGTGTTGAAAGAATATCATGATTCTTCAGCCGCAGGACATGTAGGTTTTTTCAAAACTTATTACAACACCATGCAATCCTTCTATTGGAAAGGAATGTATAAGGCATTCAAAAGTACGTAGTTGAGTGTGACACCTGTCAAAGAAACAAAAGCCAAAATGTCGTGACTCCAGGGCTACTCCATCCACTTCACATTCCAAACCAGAAATGGGAGGAAATATCGATGAACTTTATTGAAGGGTTACCCTTATCCGAAGGCAAGGACAAAATCTTCGTGGTAGTGGACCGGGTAACTAAATACGCCCATTTCATGGGAATTAAGAAAATTGACTCCGCTAAACAAATTATTGATGTGTTCTGTAAAAATATTTATAAATTACATGGATTTCCAAAAATCATCGTTAATGACAAAGATGCCAAATTCAAAAGCAATTTTGGAAGGAATTTTGCAAACAAGTTGGGATCACTCTTAACATGAGCTCAGCTTATCATCCCCAAACAGATGGACAAACGGAAGTTGTTAACAAATGTTTGGAAACCTATCTTCAAAGTTTCGTTACTGACAAGCAGAACAAATGGTTACAGTGGTTACATCTTGCAGAATGGTGGTATAACTCCACCTATCATCCATCCGCCAAGATCACACATTTTCAAGCATTGTATGGTTATGCGCCTCCCTGATGGAAGGAAATCGTTCAAGGTGATGCAAAAGTACCTGCAATAAAAAGTCAACTCGAAGAAAATCAGAAAATAATGCAAGTCCTCAAGGATAATTTAACTATGGCACAAAATCGTATGAAGCAACAAGCAGATCTACATAGAACAAAACGAGAGTTTGAAGTAGTAGATTGGGTATTTGTAAGACTTTATCCATACAAGCAATTGTCACTTAAGCAACAAGGGAAAAATAAACTGGCTCCCAAGTTTTATGGACCATATCAAATTATCCAGAAAGATTAGCCCCATAGCATAATAATTGAAGCTACCAAATAAGAGTCGAATTCAAAACGTTTTCCATGTCTTGAATCTTAAAAAATTATTTGGTCAACATCAAACTGCTCAAACGACACTTCCTACATTGGACGAAGAAGGGAAACTTGTATTAGAACCAAAAACCATCATCAATGTCAGAGAAAGAAGACTACGTTCTTGCATCATCAAAGAGTACCTTATTAAGTGGAAGGGTTGGCCAGAAGAAGATGCTTCATGGGAAACCAAGAAGTTCATTCAACAATATCCATCCTTGCCCTACTTTGAGGACAAAGCATCTTAGAAGAAGAGGGCAATGTTATAAACATTTCATAATGATTAAATAAAATATAAAAGATATAAATAAATAGCAATATATAAGAGAATAAATATATATATAACAAAATTAGTAAAAACCAACGTGACTCTACAAACAGTCACTCAAAGGCGTATATAAGCCAAAACTTATTGTAAATTTTCATATCGGATATTTTTACTGAATACAATTAATTTTTTTTATCTCTTCACGTTCTTCTCGACTTCACCTTATCCCACAGGTAAGGGGGTATCATACAGCAATTTGGTGTCTGATTAGGTAATGACCTTAAAAAGATTAGATTATTATCATTATTATTATTATAGGCTGCAGACTCTACAAAAACGGATCTAACCACATTTTATATTGTCATGTCCTACAAATGGACAAAAAGTGATAAAAAAGTCAATAAATTTACAACAAGAAAACACGTTGAAAGAGACATGAGGTATGTGAGCTGGTTTCAGGCTTCAGATCATAAAACGAGAAATAAATACATTTCAGAGTAGCAGGACAAGTAACAATCACCTCAGATGGTTTTGCAGTAAGAATATATCTATCTCTGCATTGAGCAGATATTTTCCTCCCTAATCAGATGGTCCATCAGTCCTTTCTCCCTCTCTCACCCATCTCCTCTTGGTTGGCAACATGGCATCACGCCTCCCAATGCTTGAGTATGCCACCACTTCAGATCTGGTAGGGTGGCGTCAGATACTAAAGGATGAATTTGGGGAAATCCTTGTTCCAATCAGACTATGGGATAGTGAGCTGGCTAGACCTAAAACACTGCCTATTTCTGCATCTGTGACGGAGTTGGCCTCCAAACTTTCGTATGTCACTGTTATGTACTGAGGCATGTATGTAGTTTTTGAAGTTTGAGTAAACAGAGCATTGGCTCTGACCTGGACATATTCAATTCTATCATTACTCAAGGCCAGGATAGAAATCTAGCAATAATTCAGTCACCTCATAGATTTGCAGGCAATGCGGATTTTGAGGATGCTATTGTATGTTGGTCGTAAATATTGATCAGTTTTTCGAGTTTTTGTTTAAAAACAAAAGATAGTGTATTATTAAACAAGTTGAATAAGCAACAAAGTCGCTTAGTACCTGCCGCTTAAGAAAAGTTTGGAAAAAGTAATAATAAGCTAAGTTAGCTTAGTTTTTTTTGTCTAATCTGTGGATTCGTTAAATCGTTGTGAAATTCGTTGGCCTGTGAGACTTTGTGATAGACTTGCAATGTAACTAGACCTCCAGATAGCCAAGCATATTGCTGGATGCACTTGGTGATTATTGGATGTGTTGTGTCGAGTCCCGATAGTGACACCTCACGATGTTGTGTGCTGGAACATGTATGTTTCGATCATAAAACTGCTTTAAGGTCGGATTAACGTTGATAAATTTTTCTAGACGATAGGCAGAAGATATGAATCAAACACCCAATGCAATGAAAATGGAATGTGTCATCCGTGGATCATATGTATGTCCGGTAAATTTGCCACTTTGAGAATTGGTTGGTAACATGCAATTTTTTTTTTTTTAGTTCCTATAAATCAACACAAACTTAAAGATGTTCTGTAAAGTAATGGCTACAATAAGTGTTCTCACTTTGAGAACTTTTGCATGAGAGGATCAAATTGTGGAGCTTATTTAACATTTTAAAATATTTTCTTCTTCTTTTAAATATTTTAATTGCAAAATATAATTATGAAATATATGTTTCTTATTATCTAAATTTAATAAAAAAATAGAAAAAAGTATTTTAATTGTAAAATATAATTATAAAAACTATATTTCTTATTATCTAAATTTAATAAAAAAAAATCTAACAATAATTAGAGGAAAAATATTTCAATAGAATTGTTTTTTGTTTTTTTTAATATCTAAATTTAGTGAAAAAATCTATCTTTCTTATTATCTAAATTGAATAAAATATAATTATAAAATCTATGTTTCTTATTATCTAAATTGAATAAAAATTGAATAATAATTAGAAAAAAATATATTTTAATTATAAAATTAACTTAGGTTTGTTTAATGTGAAGAGACGAAGGTTATGTTGGAGCTGTTGAAATTTTGAATGCTTGTAAAAAGCACTAATTGTAGAAATGGAAATGAATTGGTTTTATCTTGCATATGGTATTTGTTTCAATAGCAATAGCAAGATGGATCTTGCAATAACAAGATGGAAATGTTACATCATGTCAGCCTATTCATAAAAGTAAATGTGACCCATTAA
>LPNX010114018.1:359422-384862 GCA_001517045.1 Pseudotsuga menziesii
AAAGTAGTCTTTTAACAAAATTAAAAAAAATATTTTACAAATCCCTAAGTTATACTTTACAAAACAGATTTTAATTTTTTTGATAGAGAGCAACTAATACAAAGTCAAANATGCAACCTTAAAATCTTTCTTGCAAAGTCTGCGGTTTTTCCCCAAGTCTCTCAAGTCTTTCTATAAATTGCCTGTGGCTCCCAAAACTCCTTACCTCTTAAGATGTTGGTTTGCCGTTGGAAATTCCACCGAAACTTCACGATTGCCCATTAGTTTCGCTTTGTCTATTGAGACACCGGGTATGTTGAATATGATAAACCTAAACATTTCGACTACCATGTCGGGACATGTTGAAAAAATCTTTGCTAGTTCTGGCAATGTGCTGTATGTTTGCTTGATCAGAACCTCTGAGACTGATTTTCCGTTTATCAATGCTATCGAGTTGAGGACCCTCCGAGATGGCATGTATGGACAGGCTCAGCCAGGAACAATGTTGAGCTTAGAAACAAGAGTTGATATTGGTTCAAATTCGTCGGTCAGGTGATCATTCTGAATGATATAAAATGCTTTACGCAGTAAACTCTCAGCTAGTAGTCGTGTTGAAATTCATTGCAATTCATTTGCTTATGTATTTCCAGAAACTGTATGTCTATTTGAACAGTGGGGAGAGATTATGGAAGTCATGACAAATCGAGCTCAGTTCTCACTTCTTACATCTCAGATTTTTGTGTTTTCGTTGTAATTCTTAAAAGTTCGAGCCGTGATATGTGAAGTACTATTTCAATGCATTACTCTTGTGCCGTTGCGCTATTGTTAATAGGTGATGTTCGACCTCGATGACAGCACCTTTCCTGTGCACCCTCGTCTCATGGCCCGAGGTCTGAAAAAAACCAGAACAGCTGGCTCCGATGGTACCACTTGCTATAACAGATGGCAATGGGATATAATTTTTATTTTTTTAATTTTATTATTATGATGTCATTGTTGCCACATGTCAACTCAAATCCAGATACCAAATTCCAAAGTTTACATCATCTTCTATCCACCAATAAGTTGTTTACAAAGTAGTCTTTTAACAAAATTAAAAAAAATATTTTACAAATCCCTAAGTTATACTTTACAAAACAGATTTTAATTTTTTTGATAGAGAGCAACTAATACAAAGTCAAAAGACTTGCAGCCGATTACAATATACCTTGCCTGCGGCAGGTATAAATATCATATTATATAGATACATTTCTTATGAGTATTTTAATATTTCTAATTTGTTGCAATATATTATATATAACAAAGCTCACATTCTATTAAATAAAATGCAAAGCTATAACAATTAAAAATAAAAAAAATCAAAGAATCAACAGTGGCTTGCCCGGTCGGTCAAAGTGGGTAGTTCATATAGCCCCCACCAAAGTTCAAGCCGTACCAAATGACATGCTACTACTATTGCTCGCGTTTGTTGATGGCCACCAGCAGTTGGGGCCAAGTGCAAGTCTTGGGCAACTTTGACGGAATAGATTTCACTCTCTCACGGCTGCTTAGCCGAAGGCAGCTAAAATGAATGGTGCTAATTGTGTGTGATGCTGAATGAGTATCGAATAACATTTAGAATGGGTATCACTGATCAATGAAAAATACTAGTTTGGACTCTGGAGTGTATATTTGGTCAACGACCATTAGCACCTCACAGCCTTCAAAAAATTAGAAATGTGTTTAAATTGTTCACATACCCCATGTTGACTAGGTTTGCCAGTGGCTTTGAAAACTTTTACACTGATACAGAGCTCATTTGGTAATCAGAATCAAGATTGAGATGCATAGATTAAGGTTCAATTAATTACCTCGTCAGGTGAGAAGAATGCTACAGCATCAGGAATAGTAGAACCTGCCGGTGTCAACGACACAACAGCTCTATAAACAGAAGGAACCAACACATCTAAAACTCCCACCTGCTCTAATGGCACAGAACCTGAGGTTGATTGCCCTCCTGGTGCAGGTGGTTTACCGAATGTCAGCTTTGAAGAAGCTTTTTTGAACCATTGTAGTCGTTGATATGTAGATATTTTCATGCTAGGTGCTTCTGCGTCCAGACATTTAAGCACATCTGACAAAGTAGTTTGCTCATCTGATTTATCAAGCATATCTTGTCTTTGATTACTTAGACTTGGAAAAGAATGGCAAGCTTTCGTTGTAGAACCCAATTCACCATTTGAAGCATTCCCCGAAATATGCTCTTCAAGATGAGGAAAGAAACGTCTCTTTTGATCAGTAAATGCTTTCAGGGCTAATCTGTAAAAGAAAAACAATATATTCAGCACAGCCTTTAGCACTATAAATCACTCAATCAATTGTGTCATAGCAAGCCATGTCAGTTAAATGCTCTTATAAAAGTTCATGAAATTTCATAGGATAGAATTCACGTTTTGTGCTAATCTAACATCCAAACCACCTCTAACACATTATGCAGAAGCTACCACAATTACTTCTGCTATGGAAAACAAATAAAATAGTTCTAAAAAAAGGTGCAGAGTAACATAATCATGAATCTAGCAAAGTTAGTTCTGCTTTTGAAAATAAATAAAATAGTTCTAAAAAAGGGTGCAGGGCAACATAATCATGAATCTAGGTAGTTGCAAGTTGGATATACCTGCTTCTGTCTACAGCTGATGCAGCAGCTTGACCTGCAAGTTGGCGCTTCCAGGCATATGCAACAATAGCACCATCAGGGCAAACAAGAGGCATATGCAAGCCCCATGAACTTTCTTGCAGTCGCTGTTGAGAGCCAATCAACACTCCTGATGCCTCTAACATCCTTCCTACACGCAAAACCAAAATACAAGGGTATAAATTGATCTCTGAATAAGACATGTGATATATTTTACAAATCGTCTACAAATTGAACTGTTAGCAAACTGAAGAATAAATATCAGTGTTGAAAAACTCTCCGAAAAATCACCGACTTTTTAAAAAGTCGCGATTTTTTCCCTAAGCTGAAAAATCAGCTGGAAAAAATTGCGATTTTTTTAGTTTTTCAAAAAGTTCTCATTTTGGCTAAAATGACTATTTTTCAAAATATTAGTCATTTTAGCCATTTTGTTGTGTACTAACACCTATCCTCTACTGTATAAATGTTTCGAAACTTTGGTGTATTTGAAGATCAAACAATGCAAGGATAAGCTATACAAAAATTGTATCCATTTATCAAAGATCATAATGGTAATTGAAGTACTTTTTTTCACTTTTAGAGAATATTTTGAGCAAACATATTTTGAGTGATCATCATAGCACATTGTAGGAAAAAAAGAGCAATGTTTCAAGTGGTAGATGAATTAGGACTAAATGTGGGGCTCATGTTGGAAATTCAATTTGGGAGGAAAGAATACATCTATGATTTATTACCAATACAAAACAAGAAATACATTTAATGGTTGACAACCCAATCAATATAATATACCTTTCAAAAATTACGTTTCAGTCATAAGATGGGGGGGAAAATAAAGAGCTTTTATGAAAATCTTATCTAAACCTAGTCATTGGAGTACGGAAAAATGTGAAGTATGAATGGAAAATATAATAAAGTGTGAAGTAAAGATATAATGAAAACGAGAAACAAGTAATAAGTAATAAAGAAACTTGGGAAGAGGGCATTGATATTAGACAGCCATCTGCTACTTTTCTTTAGATACATTTATATATGTGATGTCATTTTGTATTGGTTATCCACTTTTGATTCCTTGACTGGACAACTAAGATGTTTCAGGATTCAGTATCGACTTTGATGTATCATGTTATATTTGGCATGACTACATAATGATGATATATATCAGTGCTTTCTCCATATTTATGTTCCAATGTGTTTTTCTGATGTTATTGTTGCTTTATATGTTTAAAATTATGAAAAAAATGAATGTATTTTGTATTTTTTAATGTTCGTCGACTTTTGCCGATTTTTCCAGTTTTTTCGCCGATGTTGTCGAGAAGTTGTATTTAAAACCCTTGCCGACTTTTAGTCGATGCTGACTTTTTCAACATTGATAAATATAGACAGCTGCAAAATAACACAAATAAAAACCTAAGTTACCAAGATACGGATAAGGATCTGTCAAATTTTTTAAAAGCCAGGATCTAGATACGGCATGGAAACGCCTGGTACAAACGATATAAATAATTTCTTTAATTTTTAAATTAAGCTAGTATAAAAATTTAAAAATATATATAATTTTTATATAAATATTAAAGTTAGATACATTTTTTAACTTTTATAGTTTAAATCTTAAATACATTATAAACTTTTATACAACTCAAGTATGTAACGAAATTTTTCATTTTTTAATATATATATATATATATATTGATTTTTTAATGAATATATGAATTTGTGAAGATAAAACCGATTATACATTAATCACTATATTAAATTTAAGAGAAATTTTATAATTCATAGTTTAAATTGAAAACGGAAAACCCTTAGACTATGTCCACCTAGCTTGGTGCTCGTGGACCCTCTAGATCATAAAATGTAATTCGTGTTTGTTGTGGTTACATTGAACCTCCACGCATCGTTAGATCGAGACCTGCTCGCAACGGAAGCATCGGAAGCATGTCGATACATTTAACTCAACTCACGTGAGAGAAAATGTTTTGATAGAACTCGAGCGAGATGAAATCAAATTGGGATTCCGTATTTTGGCATCGACCCACTTCATTTTCCACTTATAGCGAGTGGTGATTGTAAATATCTTCGACACATGGCGATTCCATCCGATTAAGTTTCATAATCGACACAGGTACCTTTCCAAGCGGATCTTGGGCGGATACAGGCAAATCCAGATCCGAATCCGTTTTAGATCCGGGGATCCGCGGATCCATCCTCCAAGCCTCACGGATCTGGTAACACAGATGAAAACAAATAATCACCATCATAATATTGAACAATGTTACTTTCATATTATTTTATGTACTAAATTTTGTGTGGTTTTTCAGTACTATAATGCGTCTCCTTTTTTCCTTATACTTCTAATTTGGGGTCAAATATTTAAAATCACCTATTACCTTATATTGTATTTTCTTTACGGGAGATTGGTTAATCCTCCCACATGCATAACATATCATTGTAACCAACAGTCCCGTTGACCTACTTTGTGGTCATTAGTGGACATTGATAAAATTATCTAAATTATTATCTCCTCTGTCACCCGACCTGGACCCTGCTTCCATGTTCACCCATACCTCCAAGCTTTATGACATTCCCGGCCAGGCTAACATTCATGTTGCCTCCCTCCCCCCCCCTCCTACGACCTCTTCACCAACAATGATGTTACGGAAGTCATCCGAGCAATGAGCAGCGACAAATCAGCTGACGAGGAAGGCCACCAAGCAAAGTTCTTCAAGCATGGACTTTGGGTTCTAGTCAACTACTTGATTGATCTCTTCAACCACGTGGTGCGGGAAGGATTTCCACCAGTCAAGTCCCACCACATCATCCATCTGATCCACAAGTTAGGAGCCACCTTTGACCCAAACAACTACAGAACGATCATGGTAGGACACACGTCCTCAAAACTTTATGCCACAGTTCTCCATATAAAGCTTTCCAATGATCTCGAACAGAGAACTCTAAGAGCTCGTGGTCAGGCATGATTCAGACTAGCACATCAAACCATTGACCACATTTTTACTCTCTGAGCCATGATTGAGGAGGCACAACACCGCTCCTCAAAAGTCTACTGTTGTTTTGTAGATTTTCGAAAAGCCTTCGACTCAGTCCCGAGGGAGGATTTATTGCAGCGACTCGGAGATATTGGCATCTCAACGATCCTATTGACGGCTATTATGAGTCTTTAAGAGTCTGTTCAGGGTCGCCTTCGCACAGCTCGAGGATTATCCGAGTTCATCCACAACACCATTGGGGTGAAACAAGGTTGACCACTCTCCCCCACCCTGTTTGGAATCTACATTGACGAGTTGGAGGCCTTCCTCCGTGAGCATACCCAAGAGACAGACGGGTGCCTCCTCCACTAGGTCCTGATCTCCATCCTACTTTTTGTTGATGACATTGTACTCCTATCTTCTTCTCCCGAAGGTATGCAGAGATAGCTTGATGTCCTAGCGCTGTTCTATGAACTCCGGAAGTTGACTGTGAATCTGAGCAAAACTAAGGTTATGATCTTCAATGGGGTGAAGAAAAATTCAGACTTTTGCTTCTTATTCAAAGGGGAGGAGGTTGAGATCACCAGTACTTACACTTATTTAGGAGTGCATTTCGCTGGCCAGGAGTGCATTTCGCTGGCCCCCGCTTCAGTCTACAACCAGCTCTCCATCCTTGAATCAACAAGGGGTACGAGTCCCTAACCCTCCTCGAGAGACAGTGTTTTCGTCACCATTTCCAGGAATCTCATCCAAGATGGATCTGCTAAACACCTTGATTCGTCCTACTGTTCTTTATGGATCAAAGATCTGGGGACCCTCCCTACTCGAAGTAGATTAGGCATCAAACGAAAGAGTCCAAATCCTTCTTCTCTGACGTATCATCAGATGTAAACAGACAGTACCATAGCACATCATCCTTGCCGAGTTTGGAGCCTAGCCCTTCCGCCTCAAGACGGTTTTCACACTGGTTTCCTTCTTGCATCAGATCTGAGGGTTAGCCGACTCAACCAAAGGCCGAGACACGTATCCCTTTCTAGCTTATTGTTCTGCTTAGACTATATCTAGTGCACCTCACCCAGGCAGAACCAAATGTTGGCTCACAGGGGTCTCGATCCTTCTTGCTTCAATAGGGATCGAGTCAGATCGTCTTCCCCCGTTCCAGTACTCTTTGGATGCTCTTGGACACCTTCTGCCAACCAGACAAGAGTTAAACAAGATCATCAAGGATGATATCTACAAGCAGTTTGTACAAGTTACTTGGATTAATCCTCCAGGAGGATTGCGACCAAAAATGGCCTTTTATGCTGAGCACTTCTTGGAGATCAGAGTCGAGCTCATTTCTCGGCCCCAATATACGTTCCGCCATTGGATGCATGCTCTTTGAATCCCCCTTGGACAATTCAGAGTAGGCTATCATAGACTCCGGGTCGAATCAGACCATCAGATTGATAGATCAAAGAGGATCTGCTAGCTATGTCACCTTCAGGAAGTGGAAACCGAGTCACATTTTATCTTCAGATGTCCTGTCTACTATGAGATCAGAGGACGCTTCCACTGTTTGTTTAGGGGCCTCCAAAATTTAGCCGCTTTCTTCAGGTGCACTGATCAAAGATGTCTAGCGCTCTATATCCAGGAGGCCCTTAGACTTCGTGCGCAGCTCCTCCATCCTCCCACCAGACCAGACACCACATAGCTAATCACGGCATTCCTTAGTAGGCTACCATCTTTCAGAGGCACCAAGAGATCTACTGACCTTGACATCGACCCAGCTCCCAGATCAGTAAGGGATGGAGGTTCCCGACCCACAAGATCTCAACGGCAGCTCAGAACCAGACCCCCCTCTGTGAGGTGCTCGAGACCCTGCCAACATCGTTCCAGAGGGCGCCCTGCACCTACTAGTTCCGGATCAGGGCAACAGACACTTCTGCAGTTCCCGCAATTCTACTCGTTCAGCCTCAGATGTTAGGAGCACCAGACCCTCCTTGGTTACTCTGGCTCCTGGATCTTGCCCACCTGGGCTCCTTCGCCCCCAGGCAGGGTTACAGGGTTGGAACTGGAGCAAGTGCTCTCCCATGCTACAGACTAGCTCGCCTTACACAGCTTTACTTCTCTCTTCTCTCCATCTCACTTGCATTGTTTATGTTTATATTTATATTGTATTTCCTTTACAGGAGATCGGTTGATCCTCCCACTTGCATAACATGTCATTGTAACTGACAGTCCCATTGACCTACTTTGTGGTCATTAGTAGACATTAATAAAATTATCTTATCTCATCTAATGATCATTGAACTTGCTTGTTTTAACGGGTTGTAATTTTTCAAGAATTAAATGTGGAGCAAAATATTAGATTTTAGAAATTGACTCCTAGTCAGGAGTTGCAAAAAGCATGCAAAGGTTGTAAAGCAATTAGTGTGAAGTTGGCATATATACACATGATCTGATTCCCATGAGAAATCAAGAGACAGGCTGTCAAATATATAACTGCCCATAATGCTCTAGACAAATGCAGGAACAATCACACATGAGAAAGCAATTAATAGAATAGCTAAAATAGTTGCACATTGGTGAGGCGATGTTCTTCTGCCTTCCATTGTCATGAATAACATGTATAGGTTGTCCTTCCACCAAAACTTGGCATGGAACAGTCTCTCATTCTTTTTCCTCCTCTGGCACTGTGACAAGCAGTTATTGGGCTTGTTGTCTCAATGGAACGTTGTGCACAAAGATACATAATTGAAGGTTTGTTGTATTGGATCAGTGCACCAGAGCTAGCATCATGACATCTGAGAGGTGTTAACCCCCAGATTTTCCCATATGCAAATAGAAAAGTTAAGAGCCAGCTTATTTCATCAGGCTGGTATTTAGACTTGTTCCAAAGAGACAACTTTCATAGGTCAAAGGTTGGCTACCATAGCTTTCATAGGTCAAAGGTTGGTTCCCATAGGCTTCAGATCAGGTTGTTTCAATGATCTGATATGTTGAAATTTAGCATTAGCATGAATAGTTTAAAAAAATTGCAGACTAACAGATAACAAATGACAAGTGCAGTAAAACATCAACACATCAAAAACACTGAACACTAAGGGTCCTTATGTATTTTAGACTTTTACTTTAGCCTTCTTCAAGTCCCCTGTGGTCAAAACAAGTGGTCAAGGTGGTCCTTCATCCCCATTCACAGTACATCATCATAAACAGAGAGAATTACTAATGCTTTTATCTCACACTCCATGTGCCACTAAGATCGGGTACTAAGGTGTCTTAACCAGGGGTAGTTAATCCCTAGAGAAGATCGCAAAGCCCATAGGTCGAGGGAGGAGTGTCACACATGCCCAGACTCGGTCTAGGGCTAATAGTGTTATTCTGGTAACAGACCAGGTGCCTCAGCCATAGGCTGCATAATTTGACCTAAGGTCAAATACCTGGTAACAGACCAAGCGCCTCCATTCTCCCGGAGAGAGGCCCTCGGGCCCGGGCTGAGTCCCTAGTCCTAGACTAGGTTAAATTCCTACTAACTGACCAGGTGCCTCCATTCAAAGAATGGCCACTCAACTCTAGCAGAGTCCCCCAATGCTAGACTAGTTCCACATCCTAGTCCCTGACCAGATGTCCCCATTCAACAGATTGGTCACTCAGCTCTAGGTTGAGTCCCCCAGTGTTGGACTAGTTCCACATCCTGGTCCCTGACCAGATGTCTCCATTCAATAGAATGGTTACTCAACTCTAGGTTGAGTCCCCCAGTGCTGTATTGGTTCCACATACTCGTCTTGGACCAGATGTCCCCATTCTCCTCAGAGAATGGCTCTCGATGTTGCTCAGGAAAAATCAACATGATACTAGTTCAGAGTCAAAAACATTGCACAAATTTTTCATTGGCATTGGAGGAGGTGTCTATTTTTAGTAGTTTTCCTATTTTTTAGGAGACAGAGTTCAGAGGCTTACACAGCAGAGATGATCACATTTTTGGCATCTTTGTGAGCTCAGGATTCTAGTGAGCTTTTTTTGGATGACATTCTATTTTTGGCAATTAGGGTTTCATTTGCATGGCGTTCCATGGCACTTTTAGGGGCATGTATGGACTTGTATGTTTTTGCATGCCAAATATTCAAACATTCAAGCACTTTTCTATTTTTAGTAGTGGGTCGTGCATGTGTGACATGTGGCATCCATGCATGAAAGACATGTGGCAGCATGCATGGACACATGCAAGAGACTGGAGTGAACTAGACTTGAACAAAATGCATGCATGAGACTTGCTCCACTTAACTCAGAGCTCTTCCACTTAAGTAAGCCATGTAATTCAAGGGAAGTACACGAGGTCAAGGGTGAAGTGCACAAGGACAAGTTCAGTTGAACTGAGAACTTAACTCGCGCATGAGATTTAGATGAACTCCAGCAAAAGGGGGGAAAATTCTCTCATGCAAGAGAACTCCATGCAAAGGGGGCACATTCCCTCATTTCCGATGTTATCTAGAGAAATGCTTCCCTCTGTGCATGTCTAATCGATTGGTGGGGGGTGCATGAGGACCTCTAGGCCAAGCAATTTAGTGAGGTTTGAGGAGAGGAAGAGGGTTAGAATTTCTTCTTAGCAACAACAACATATTGCTCCTCTATTCTTCTTAATTTCTCTCTTGGCTTCTTTATTTTTGTGCAGGGATTGTTGTTGGATCAGCTTTGTTAGTGTCTCTATTCTTTTGGCTAATGCAAAGCAAAGTTTGACTATGCTATTCTTCTAGCTCTTTGATTTGTTGATGCATTAATGTATGTGTATGGATTTTAAAAGTAATAGGCCTTTATTTTGATAATTAGTTGTCATTTAGAGCACTCTTCTACCATTCATTTCCCTTTAAACATTGTTGCATGTGGTAATTTCCACCATAAAATATCAAAAGACTAATTTGTATCTCTTTGGTAGCTTAATTTGTATCTCTTATCGATAGCTTAATTTACCCTAGAAAAACCCTTGCGGGAAAACCAGTGAGAGAGTAGAAGTTATTTATTGTGTCAAGTAGATATAGACAGAATTTCTTCTAGAAAACACACAGACTTATCTCTGAACCTGTAACACCCCGTTTGCATTAAATGTATGTGATGTATATATATATTGTAATGAATCATGGTGTGGAGCTAAAGGCAAAAGCCCCACCATCGATTTGGTTGTGTTATGGTTTGACAATTGGAATTGTTGCCAATGGTATATCATGAGATACGGCCCATATTAATTTTGGCAAATATGCATTTTTTTAATTAAATGAACCCCAACCAGCTATGTCACTGCAACCATATTGAAAAGGGCATGATTTTCCTAAGGATAAGGGGGAGAAATTGTTAAACTTTGAACCAATGGGAAAAAGGGCCATGTGTCAACCACCCATTTAAAAATGTTGATGTTAGTTGAGGGCAGTTATTGCTGGGAAGTGGTGGGTGGCAGGACTGTCAGTCCTTGCCCACACGCCCACTCCACCAGCAGACTTTCCATCTCCACATAGGCAGGAAAACCACGACGGGATTCACTCCATTCTTGCTCATCCTCACGCGCCGATTGGGATTCACTATCATTTTCCTCACTCAGGGAGACAACCGCCATACTCCATTGTCTTGCTCATTCTCACACACAGGATTCTTCCTGGTTTTTACTCACGCAGCGAGCTGGGAGCCGTGTTCTGTCACCCACGATTTCCCTGTGAAGGGCCATTCACGTTTTTCTGTTGTGTGTATGTTTTCCTTACCGATTTGTGGCCTGTGTATATGTTTTTCCCCTGCCCAGCTGAGAACCTGGCTTTCCTCTTCCATCTTCGGACTGTGTAATTTTCCCCGGTGGCTTCATTGTTGAGAACGGGCTCTTGTTTTCCCACATTGGTTGGCTGTGTCTGCCTTTACGTTTTGGGGCTGTTGTAGGTTGTTTTGGAGTCATTTTGGCCACGATAGGGCCAAGAACGGCTCAGGAATTGTTTTCCCTATCCAAGCTGTGAATTGCTTGTTTGACTGCGTGTATGCAGTGGTTGGTCTTCGGACTGTGTTGGAGTAGGGATGAGGGCTTGGTTTACTTGATAAACCTGGTGCGTTTGGGAACCACACAGACAGAGCTAGAGGGTTGGCTTTCTTCTCCACAACCCCTGAATAGCACTGGAAGGGAAGTCAGGGCCTGAGGGACTGTATAGCAGAGAAGGGACTGATTCCTTGTGTTGGGTGTGTGTGGGTGTCTTAGAAGTCAGGCTAGCTCTGGTGTAGGTGTCCCTAGCTCTATAATGAGCTCACCAACTTAGCATTTAGCCTTTCCCAGCTCCTGGATGGCCTGATAAACCCAACTGTGTTGGCTTGGCTATGTTTTGTGTATCCTTGGCTATGTGTAAGCCTACTTGTTCCTTATTCCTTGGGGAATCATGCCCAGCTCAGGGGTGGCAGCGTTGCTGAGAGATTAAGGAGCACGCTGGCCTATGGTTGGGTGGAACGTTGCAGCAACGTAGCTGGTTGCGGGACAAGTTCTTTATAAGATAAGTAATTTTGTCTATTTTACTTCTACAATTATATTTACTGTTAATAAATTATGATGAACATGTTGAATGAATGAATGTATGTTTGCTTCCGCTGTGTATGTGAATGATTATGCATCTTAGCATGTTTTATGTTCAAGCATTTCAATTTTTATGAATGCACATGTTCATGGGGCTGGTTGCCTGGATGTTTAATAGCAAGGTAGCGTCCTCTTCGTCGGTCGGAGGGTCGGGGACGTTACAGAACCTCTTGCCTCGAAGTTCATGCCTAATTTCAACTAAATGTTTTCTTGGGAATCACACCCTCTTCTTATGTTGGATGTCTTGGGATTCACGCCCCTCTATGTCTTCCTTCTATTGTGGGTTTTGCACCCGTCTTCTACTGCTTAAGAATTACCCTCTCAGCAATTTGCCCTCTCTCTCAATAGTTAGTGAATTCACTCTCTGAATTCTCCTTCTCACCCCTCGAGTTAGTTCGCCCTCTTCCAATTGCAAACTCTGCTTTTGCAAATCATCCTATCCACTCCTCTCTCCAACTGCTCATGGAGAATGATACAACACCATGCCTTTTTGCCTCAAGTCACCTTTTCTATTATCTCATTATGAATTTAACTCAAACCCTAGGATCCGACGACATAGATTAGATCTTGTATAATCAAGATCAATGGTTGTGTTGTAATTCTCCATTGACACAACTTAAAACACCTTAAGTCACTTTAAAGTTTATTCAAAAATATTAAACTGAAAAGTTACTTTAACTTTATCTCCCATAAAGTCAAACAACATGAGGTCCTCCTTGGACACTTTTCCCAGGCTAGGCACCAAGCCCAAGAAACTGTTGAGCACGGTTGTCATTGATGACAAGCCATTAATGACAAAGGAGTAACAAAGGTTGATGACATGGCAAGCATGACTTGGTTGTTTGGGCATTGGAAAACCATTCATAATTGGCTTGTGCATTGGAGCACTAGGTGGTCCAAATGACCCATTTTGTGGTCATTTGAGGCTTGATGGGGTCATGAAGCCCAGACACTTGGTTGCTTGTTGATCTTTCACCCACAAGCTAAATGGAGGTACGTTGATGATGTTGATGTAGCCCATGCTCATGTGGATGGTTTGAAAAGCCCATGCACATGATGAAGAAGCCCCCAAACGATTGAAGAAGCCCATATGCTTGAAGACCTTGATGCATTGTTGATTGATGACATAAAAGAGCCCTTACTTTGTCATGGATGCACAATGTTGACATGGAGCTCTTGAACCAATTGAATGATGACATGACAAACACATTACACTTTGAATTGATTAAATGATGACATAGTAAACATTTATTGTGAGAACATTAGGCAAGAAAAATAGTACATAAAATATATAAAACAGATATATAGCAGGTCGGCCTTAGTAAGAGGTAAAAGGAGAACCTTAAGGAACATATGCTATGTCGGCTCCATAAAATACTCCAAAGTGTTTTAAAATAAAAATCCATTTAAGGATAGCTCGGCCCAAAAAAATCATGAAAAATATGTATAAATAGCAGGTCATGTTCTCATTTATAAAAACGCAAAAAAAGGGAAAGAGATATACACCTCTGAAGTTCGGATTAGACGAAGGCAGCAGCAGTCAAGGTGTGATATCCTCTCTGAAATTTTTGGTTCACTGAGGCAGGAATTTGGTCATTGAGGAGCAGCAATAAATCATGGAGGATAGCAACAGTTTTGAAGCTTAACATCTTATGATTTTTCTCTCTCCATTTTCAGACCGTCACTGAGAAGAACTTTGTGGAGAATACCAATTCGTTGACCTTACTGAGGCTGCCTAAGCACCCAAAATTCTCAGCAGAATATCTTTGGTTTATACTGTGTATACGTGGAGCTAACTCCTCACTGAGGCTGCCTCAGTACCTGAACCTTTCAGCAGGAAAATCTCTTGGTTTACAAAAGTCACAGCTATAAAATAATTGAAGTTTATAACAGTTCAGAGGTCTTGTGCCATCTCCATCACAGATCCAAGGTCAACTCTATCAAATTTGTGGAGTCCACTTCTCACAGTACCAAGCAGTCAAAGTTCTGAAGTTGTTGAGGGTCTCAAAAGCCACAGTTTTGGAGGTCACAATTAAGAAGTTGTTTGAAAAATACATCTCTCAGGTTTAAGATATGACAATGAGTGAGC
This sequence comes from Pseudotsuga menziesii, assembly GCA_001517045.1. Classification (NCBI taxonomy): domain Eukaryota; kingdom Viridiplantae; phylum Streptophyta; class Pinopsida; order Pinales; family Pinaceae; genus Pseudotsuga; species Pseudotsuga menziesii. Next base: position 373,723 of record LPNX010114018.1, read on the forward strand.
ACTGCACAGTGAATTGACAAAAGGCGATATGTTTGATTTGATATTGAAGTAACAGTGACAGTCATAACAGTGACACTTTCTGTGATGACAGTGAGGGAGGAATGCTTGATGTATGCACAGCTAAGTCACCTTGTTCGAGTTCGTGTTCGAATTCGGAGACCTTGACCTTGAAATTTGACAAAAAAATCGGCAAGAAAAAAATTGGTAATAAAATTCGACAAAAAATTCGGCAATAAGTTTTATTATAAATTTTGAAAATTAAAAATATTTTATATTATATGTAAATATTAAATATAATAATAATATTTATAATATTAACTAATAAATATATTAAAGATATAATAAAAAAACATTTCATTTTATATGTATTATTAATTAAAAATATTTTATATTATATATAAGTATTAAATATTATAATGATATGTACTAATAAAATATACTAAAGATATAATAAAAAACATTTCATTTTATATATATTATTAACTATAATATTATATATGATTGTTAAATATAATAATTAAATATTAAATATAAATCACACAAACAATGCTGATAATCACACCAACAAACAAAAATGATAGAGCGATCGCTGCCAAATTGAAATTGAATATCCATGTTCTACCCGCTTGACTGATCACTGGCAAAATAAACCTGGTCAATTTTCGAACTAATCGAACATCCAGGATAACTAAGTCTGTCTCACGCTTACAGTTACTTCGCATGACCCATCCATCCATCCATCGATTGACATACCCGTCCCAAACCATGATGTACAGACTGCCAGGAACCGACCAAAAACGTGGGTACAAAACCCTTAAGGTGGTCGTGAGATCACACCACTACGAAATACTCAAGTGCAGAAACAAAAATATAGGCGGCAAAATTTAGGCTACGGTTTACCATGAAAATCGGCGAATTTTTTGAACAAATTCAGGCTGCCACAAAAATCGGCAAATTTCGATTTTGAAGGCGAAAATTCGCTGAATCCGGTGACTCAGATGCACAGTAATGACTGTGTTACCATAATGACAGTGACATGCCAATGCTTGACACTAACATGACAATGCTTGACAGTGACATGACAGATAACAGTGACATGCTAGTTCCTTCCTTGACCCATTGACATTGAAATGATGTGTTGACTTGACATCTACCTTGAAACTGATATACACAGTAAGTGTTGAAGACAGTGTTGGCAGGCTTACTAGATAGTGGAGAGAGTTGATGACAGTGATCAGTATGTGAAGGCAAGCTTAGTCTTGCATTTGAGGTTTGGATACTTCACACCTTCTTAATTGGAGTTAAGAAAACCTGGTTGGGCCCTGTTGATGGAGTTGGTGCTCTTTAGTCAGTTGGTGTTGATGTAATAGCAGAGATTGAAGTCTTCCATTGTACTTCACATCAAATCATAAATAAAGTTTACTAGACTAGTCTTGTGATGTGTCTCTTATGATCTATGTTGATATGCCTATGTAGTTATATGATAATTGTGATTAGTTGATGGATGATTATGTACTAGGTAGTGTTATGCTGATGATGAACTATGTCTAAGTTTTGATACGTGAAAATTACTAGAAGTGTGTGCACACTAATTCACCCCCCCCCTCTCATTGTCGCATTGTGTCCAACAAAAACCACTTGTCTGAGTTAATTTTTTCAACACTCCCTCTTAACGAGTAAAGTGTTCTTTGTCACTCCCATATTGTCCCTGAAATAAACAAACTTTCCCTCCATCAGTGACTCCGTGAGAATGTCTGCTACATGCTCATCTATAGACACATACTGAAACTTAACTGCCTACCTCTGAACATGATCTCGAATGAAATGGTATCTGATCGGTCATGAAATGTTGGATTCTTCGTGAGTTTCATGCTACTCTAATTGTCACAGTAAATCACAATTGCCCTCAACAACTCATCAAATAAGTTCGCTAGCATCTTGCAAAGCCAAATAGCCTCACAACTAGCCAAACTGGTCGCCATGTATTCTGCCTTTGCAGAACTCAGTGCCACTGACTTTTGTTTCCTGTTGAGGCATGAAACCATTGTCGAACCCAAGCTGAAACAACACCCATAGGTGCTTTTCATGCCCACTGCGCTATTTTCCCAATGAGAATTTGTATAGCCAATCAACTGTACTCCATCCTCTCTCTCATAGTTCATCCCATAGCCCATTGTACCTCTAAGATACCCAAGCACGTGCTTTGTTGCCACCTAGTGCACTCTCCTGGGCTCAACCATATACCGATTCAGTGTGTTTATAGCATACATAGCACATATCTGGCCTAGTGTTGACCAAATATATAAAAGATCCAATAAGTTGATGGTACCTAGTGGGATCAACCAACTCACTCTCAGAAGCCACCAACTTCTTCCAGCTGGTTGTCATAGGTGTGGCCATAGGCCTACAATCCTCCATCTAAACTCTCTTAAAAAAGTCAACTACTTAACTACATTGTACCAGAAAGATATGCCCATCCTTTTGTCAAACCTCCATACCCAAGAAGTAATGCATCAATCCTATGTCTTTCATCTCGAACTCTAAAGCAAGATCGCTCTTGTAGTTGGCTATAAGTTCTTTGCTCCTCTAATAAACAAATCATCCACATACAATACCTAAATGAGTATAGATCCCCATCAACCACAATGAAGTAGAGGTTGGAATCTACGTCATACTTCTGGAAACCCATCTGCTGCAAGCAAGTATCTATCCTTGAATACCAAGCTCTCGAAGCTTGCTTTAGTCCATACAGTGCCTTTCTCAATCTGCATACACGAGAATCTCTCCCATGCACCTCAAAGCTCTTTGGTTGCTCTATGTACACCTCCTCTTGTATAATTCCATTGAGAAATGTTGTCTTCACATCCATCTGGTGGATCTTCCAACCTATCTCTGTTGCAATGGAGATCAATGCTCTGATTGAACGCAACTGGAGCAAAAGTCTCATCATAGTCAACACCCTCTACCTATGAGAACTCCTCGCCACAAACTGAGCCTTGTACTTCTCAATGTTTCCATCCACAACATATTTTATATTGTAAAGCCACTTGGAAATCACCACTAACTTCCTCTCAGGTCTTGGCACAACCTCTTAGACATCACATTCTTCATGATGGAAGCATACTCTTCCATCATGGCATCTCTCTCGACTTGCTCGCTTGTTGCCTGCTCATAAGAAGATGGCCCAAACTAACTAATACTTCTCACCATATCTAAATAACTACAAAATCTCTCTTGCACCTTACTCTCTCTCATAGTCCTCTTAAGAGTCTCCACAAGCTCCTGAGCTTTCTTCAAGGTATCTTGAAGCCACTTAGCCTTCCTCATCCCTGAAGTAACCTCCTGTGGAGGGAATTGCTCTTGCTCATCCCAATCAACTACCTAAGACTCTGTGCCTGATGAAGTAGCACAAGTGGTCTGCGACTTTGAAGATCGTGAACCTAAAACTAGGGAACCATTGCCCTATGATCATGTACCTATACCTGGGGAACTTGTAACCTATGAACCTGTCACCCTTGATACCTGTGATCCTAAACTCTGTGAAGTTAAACTCTACAATGTACCATCCTGTGTTGGAAAATGATAACTCTAAAGGTCCTTTCTCATATTTTTGGTGTGAGTGTGATGAGGACTTAAGGCTTTATCATTTGTATTTATGTAAAAAATGTCTTTTATATAAATAAAGTGAGTTTTGCCTTATACTTTTTAAAGTGATGTGTTTAATTATTAAAAATGTATGTTCATTAATTATTAAAAGTGAGTTTTTATGATGACCCTTGATCTTGTAATTAATTCTCAACCCTAGATTAGGGTAGTTAGTGTTGATTTTTCCTAAGCAGCATCGAGATCCATTCTCTTGGAGAATGGAGACACCTGGTCAGTCACCAAGATGTGGAACCAGTCCAGCACTTGGGGAACTCATCCTAGAGTTGAGCAGGCATTCTTTGAATGGAGACATCCGGTTAGTTACCAGGATGTGGAACCAGTCCAGCACTGGGGCAACTCATCCTAGAGCTGAGTAGTCATTCTTTGAATGGAGACATCTGGTTAGTTACCAAGATGTGGAACTAGTCTAGCACTATGGGAACTCAGGCTAGAGTTGAGTGGCCATTCTTTGAATGGAGGCACCTGATCAGTTACCAAGGAGATGAATCGGTCTAGGACTGGGGGACTCAGCCTAGGGCTGAGGGCCATTCTCCGGGAGAATGGAGGCGCTTGGTCAATTACCAAGTATTTGACATTGAGTCAAATGATGCAGCCTAGGGCTGAGGCACCTGATCAGTTACTAGGACATCACTATGAGTCCTAGACCGAGTCTGGGCATGTGAGCCACTCCTACCCTCGATCTGTGGGCTTTGTGATCTTCTCCAGGGATTAGCTACCCCTAGTTAAGACACCTAGTACCCTATCTTGGTGGCACAAGGAGTTTGAGATAAAAGCATTAGTAATTCTCCCTATTTCTGATGAGGTACTTTGAGTGGGCATGAAGGACCCTTATAACCACCTGCTTGGACCAAAGGTCACTTGAAGAAGAATAAAAGGTAAAGTCAAAAATACATAAGGACTCTTGGACCACTAAGAAGTCAAAGTGAAAATACAAAAATACTTTTAGTACCACTAAAGGTAAAAGTCAAAAAGGTAAGAGAATAAAACCCTATTATTTTATTCTTGTGTAAGGTCCACATCCAAGTAAGTAAAATCCTATAAAAGAAGACCAATTGCATTTCATTTGTACACACTTCATCATCAACGTTGAGCTGCTCCATAGATGATTTTCGTTGGCTTTGGAAGTAAGAGAAGATCTTTGTTTTGTTTATGCCCTAGCATGGAGGCTTTTCTAGCTAGGGCATCTCCATCATTCTTCTACAACCAAAAGCAGTAACCCTAAGCAGCTAGGGTATCCTCTCATCTCTGGTGAACAACAACCAGACATAGGGTTTCACCCTAGTGCACATCTCCTTCATAAGCAACCTTCATTTAGTCTTAGGCAGCACAAACAGGCACCACAAAATCACGGACAGCTTCTTTCCAGGCTTGGGCAGGCTGCAAACAATTCTGGGTAGCCTTCTCTCTCACGGGCAGTCCTCTACTCATTCCGAGCAGACTCAGGAATAAATTCGGGCAACCCTCAGTAGTTTCAGACATCCCTAAACTCGGTTCCGGCAACAGGATAACAGACCTGGGCAGACACAGAGTGCTTGGGAAGCAGGGAAGAACTTCCGAGCAATAGAGAAGAGAATCTGGGCAGCAAAAAAGAAGGCCTAGGCAGCTGCTAGCAAATCCAAGCAATTGCCAACAGATCCGAGCAGACCTAAAACAGTCTCAGGCAACTGACTGTATATTTGGGCAGTAGCAAATTCATCTCGAGCAGCCCAGGTTGAGTTCAGGCAGCCGCTGAAAAATTATGGGCAGATGGGAAACAGAAGGATAATCTGGGCAAAAAGCCCTAACTCTGCAATTCTTGTGAATTTGGTTTCTTGCAGCTAGTTTGACAATTTGTTTAGCTTGTTAGGGTTTGACAAATTATTGAAGAACATTCATCTCAGAATTCTGAGATTGCAAACTCAGTCATCTCATTTAGGAGATGAATTAGTAATGCTTTTGGGGTTTTTGTCCTTTAAAGGTTTTCCCGTGAAAACATCTTGTGTTCATTGTGTTGATGTTTTGATTATATCTGCACTTGTCTTTTGTTATCTATCTTACAGTCTACAAAATTAAAGAATATATGCAAATGCTAAAATTCAACAGTTAAGGAAAGTAGTTACAAATTTGAAGTATAATGTTAGATTTTCTTAAGATTATAGCAATATATCTTAATTGCATTTATCAACAGGATCACTAGAAGATAAACAAAGCACATAATAATAACACAAGTATTTTTCACCTGGGAAACCCAAATGGGAGAAAACCCAGCAACCTTCGTCTAGAGATAATGATTTTGAGATCAGAGTACAATGAAGAAAGAAAGAGAAAAAAATGGAAATGCTTTCCAGAGATGAAAAATCTGAAAACAATCTTCTTCTGCAGTGTATGCGAACTTCTCTCTCTCCCAGAAAACCGTGCACTTCTCTGAGCTGTTGTGTTACTACTGTGTGGAATAATGAGGGGTGCCTCCTATTTATACAGATTTTCCACTAATAATTTAACTAGGGCCGACTTCACTTGGGGGAGCAATACAATTTTATATTTTATAATCTTATTTTATTTCTTTTATTGTTGGCTTTTCACCCCAAGGTTTACATTGTTCTTTCTAGGGTTTGTATGAATGATTACAACAAGTTCAACTCCCGAAAGAGAACAATAAGAATAGCTTCTAAAGTTGCACAAACTCCAACACTCCCTCTCAACAAGGAAGGTATTCTTCGGTCTTCATCAGCATCATGATCATTTGGGTTTCATTTGTACATCTATAATGCCTCCATCATCTCTAAATGTACTAAAGGTTGTCTTTATGAATTTGTTCTATCCGGATGTCTGAGAGAAAATATTTTGCTACCTATCTATCTCTATTGCCGATGGAATACTTCCATACCTGGCTAGAGATCCTGGATGAGCACACGTGCATGACCATCTACTACCTGTTCATCTCATCTGTCGATGGGGTACTCCCATACCTAGCTAAGAACCTGAACAAGTAGAGGTACCTGTGCAACCACACGACCATCTACTACCTGTCTGACTCATCTGTCGATGGGGCTTTTCCCATACCTGGCTAAGCACCTGAACGAGCAGAGGCACCTGTGTGAACCCGACCATCTACAACCTATCTGTCTTATCTACTAATGGGATTTCTCCCATACCTGGCTGAGAACCTGGACGAGTAGAGGTACCTGGGCAAGGGTATAGTAAGTGTCTCTTAGTGATCTCTCCCTCTCAAGGAGGGATGTGTTCTCTTCTACTCCAAGTCTTCCACGAAAGTATTCAAATTTCACCCTGGGAAGAGGCTTGGTGAGAACATCTGCAATCTGGTCATCTGTAAGAATATACTATAGCTCATCCACACCTTTCTAAACCATATCACATATGAAGTGATACCGAATCTCTATGTGCTTTGACTTGTCATGAAATACAGGATTCACTGACATTTGCACACAACTTTGGTTATCACAATGAATCACGGTTGGCTCTGGAATCTAGCCAAACAATCTTGCAAGAAGTTTATGAATCCAAACTGCTTCTCGGGTTGTTGAACTAGCAGCCATATGCTTGGCCTCTGCATTACTGAGAGCTTCTAAATTCTACTTCCTACTGCACCGGGAAATAACTGTAGAACCCATACTGAAACAACATCCTGAAGTACTCTTCCTATCAGTAGAGCATCCGGCCCAATCTGAGTCTGTAAACCCTTGCAATTTCAAGTCACGTTCTGAATCATATCGTAGACCATTTCCCACAGTGCCACGTAAGTATTTGAGCACATGTTTTGCAGCAATCCAATGAATTTGCCTCGGTTCGTACATGAACTGAATGAGAGCATTCACAACAAAACAAATATTTGGTCCGATGTTCGTCAGATACATCAAGGACCCAATCAACTGGCGATACATAGTGGGATCAATGAAGCAGAATCCCTCAACTTCTTCATTTTTGCATCCATCAGAGTAGCTATGGACTTGCAGTCCAACATTCTGAATCTCTTCAATATATCTATGGTGTATTTTCCTTGTCATAAGAAAATCTCTTTTTGCCTCTACCATACTTCTAATCCCAAGAAGTAGTGCATCAATCCAAGATCCTTCATTTCGAACTCAGAGGCGAGTTTCTTCTTACACCATAAGATAAGTTTCTCGTTCTGAATTGGAGAGGGAGATGACCTCATCTCTAATTCTTCATCATTGATCTCCATGTCTGATCCTCTGCCTTTCCTGACAGCCATTTCTTCTTCAAAGGTCACATCCCTGCTAACTTCAATCTGGCTGATATACTTTGGTTAAAAAAGTATATCAAAGAATGGTATGATGTGCATGTGTTTAACCAAATTTTATTCTCACTATGAGGCACTTGTTCTTGATCATGAAGAAGATAAGGGTGATGAGGTTATTGAAGATTATATTGCAAACTCTTATGAAGAAGAAGAAAAGTCAAATAAGGGCAATCAAGCATCCATTTCATCCTCTATTGAAGACAAGGGTTTGGTAAGCCATGCTCCTCTTTAAGTCACCGTCTTTTTTTGGTTTTTTTGTAAAAGGAGAATTGACAACTGGGGACTAGGATGGTACTCGCGTGACACGAGGTCCAGGTATCCAATCCTGCTACCACTATACCCCTACATGCATCCACAGAGCCTGAACCATGGCACACAGGTAAGATTGAGGGGGATTTGAACACGAGACCTCCAATTACAGCTTGTTAGAAAGTGGCAAAAAGGAAGGTCTTCTAGCATTGTGTGTGTCCTTGCATGCTAGAAAGACATTAAACAGGAAGCCAAATGTATTAAAGTGTTTTTCCTAAGCTTTGACTTAGGAAAATACTTTAATTATTCTAATTTGATTTTCACTTAATGGAATCACTTTTATAAAGTGAAAAATAAAATATTTAAGTGATGGCTAATCTAATATTGGCCATTGATCTCACCGAAGGATCACATCCATTGATCCATAGTGAGGGTTAGGTTTTTCGCTTAGCCATTGAATTAAAAGGAGATTTGGTGGAGAGGACACGTACACAGGTGAGATACAGACAGAGAGAAGTTAGACAGGATTTAGCTGAGAAGACAGAGGAACAGTTACCCGACAAAGTCACCGAGCTTCCAGGTAGAGCTAGGCCGTACAAGATCACACAAAGGGCAATCGTACCAGTTTGGCAGAGGGAGTTGTACAACCGTACGAAATCTGTACATGCTAACATCAGCATTGTACGGATCCGTATAGCTGCGCAGAGGAGGTTGTATTGCTGACAAAGGGGCCATACAGCTGCATTGGGGTGTGTTGGGTTGTTGGAAGTTGTCTAGTGTTTCTGCAGAGGCTCATTTCGCTAGGTTAGGTGAATTTGTCTACTGATTGTAAAAGTTCCATATTTTCATAATACAAAATTCATATATGACTGTTGCACTAGTCTTCCCATACCCAAAATAACTGTGTCTATATTATGTGATGTTGTGAATGTTTCTCAGTTTTTATATTCCGCTGTAATACTAGTAAAGAAGTTCATGTGTGGTTTTCCAGTAACAAATTAAAAAATATTGTTTAGCACTAGTTTGAGCTTTAAAGGAAAATTTACACAACTTAACACCTTTACCACTTGCTCTGGCTCCCCACGGGCCTCTTCAAATTTTTGTTTTGATGATGCATTATTTGATGATTTGGACAGGGTTGATTGTTTATAAGAGCCCAAGTGTTCACATGAGTTTATTTCTCATGTGAAGAAGAAGAAGACATCTAAGAATATAAAGTTATTAACACTCATTTTCATATTGGTAATCATAGTTGGGATCAGTGTTTTAAAACTCGGCCCGAGTCGACTCGGACTTGGCCGAGTCACCCGAGTTAACCCCGAGCCAAGCCAACTCAGCCTTTAACTCGAGTCAGGTGGTTGGTTCGGTACCGAACCGACCGAGTTGGTATCAACTCGGCCCGGTTCAGTACCGAACCGGCCAACTTGGCCGAGTTAAAGGTCAACTCGTTGAGTTGGACCTGAGCTCAAATTATTTTTTTAAATTAAAATTTATTAATAACTAACCTAAAATCTAACCTAACGACTAACCAACTACCCTAACACTCAATACTTTTGACTTACCTACCCGCGGCTTCCTCTTTTTTGTCCAATTGCTGACTTGGAGCTCACGAGTTGAAGGTTGCACTGAGTGTTTCAGTTTACCTGCGGCCAGTTGTGGAGTCCGTGAATGTGGCCCGTGGGTGCTTGGTGGAGGATCTGCACAATGCAAGCGGCGTGGAGTTTGTTGCAGCCTACGTGGAGTTTGAACTTTGCTAAGTGTTGCTTCTTCAGGTTACGACCACACTAAAGGTTTGAAGGTGCCAATGTTTGAACTTTGAAGTTACAGCCTACAGCCTGGGCCCTGAAGCTTTGAAGGTTTGAACTGTGAACAAGTTTGAAGGTGCCAGCGTTGGAAGTTACAACCTATAAGTATATTACATGTATAATGTAGTTATAAATTGCAATTAAGTTTTAATTTTTATAAATTACAATTTACAATTAAGTTACAAATACAATACTGTAAATTATATGTAATTTATGCTATAAATTATATGTAATTTACAGTACTGTAAATTACATTTAATTTACAGTATTGTAAGTTACTATAAATGATATAAATTTTCTGTAATTTATAGTAATTTACAGTACTGTAAATTACATGTAATTTACAGTACTGCAAATTACATATTTTAATGTAAATTTTTGTAAATTAATGTATTTTTTTTTACAGTGAATTGTCCATTAACATTTACATTTCAAAATGCCTCCGAAATCAAAAGATCCAGAATGGACCCATGTTGATGTGGTTGAAGGGAAGATATATTGCAAATATTGCAAAAAATTGATGAAGGGAGGAGGCATTCATAGGCTCAAACAATACTTGGCTGGCATTAGAGGTAATGTTGCCCCATGTGAAGTTGATTTAGAGGTGATTGGAGAGATAAGGTTGGACTTGCTACAACAATTTGAACAGTATGAAGTGGAGAAGACTAACCAAAAAGAGAAAGAGGCAGTAATAGGAAAGAAGAGGCATCTTGCAGAAATGATTGGCAGATCTTCCCCTCATTCTGAATATGAAGGCTCCTCATCCATACCTTCTCCCAATTTTAGGGATACCTTTCAGTATGTTTTTTCTCACCTCAAAACACCTTTGACAATGCTGTTGCTTCTCGGCCAATTCAGCCCACCATAGACACCCATTGGAAAAAGCAATACAAAATAACTACTCATGAGTACATAGCTAGATGGTGGTATGATGCAGATATCTTCTCCAATGCTTCCCGCTCACCATATTTCCAACCTATGTGGGATTCTATTGTTGTTGCTGGTAAGGGCTTCAAAGGCCCTAGTATGCATGACTTGAGAGGATCTCTTTTGTAGAAAGAGATCCATTAGAGGAAATTTCAACTCAAAATGGGCCTTTTAACTTTGATTCAAATTCCATGTCATCATGTGTTAGCCAATGAAATTGCTTTAAATTTGAAAT
>LPNX010114018.1:384956-422038 GCA_001517045.1 Pseudotsuga menziesii
ACCCAGCATACTTTTGACGGACCCCGCTAGAAATACCTCATCATCATGTTTTTTCAGGTATTTCTTGTTTTTGGGGTAGCGAGGTTCCTCAAAAGTATGTCGAGTGGGTACCCTCTCCCAATCAAAATTTGAGTAAAAACACGGGGAGATATGTCAAAAATACAAACAAAAAAGTAGTTTTTTTCTTTTCTTCCTCCATAATTAATAAATATTATTTTATTATTTTATTAATTCTTTTTAGGAGGCCCATTTTGAGTTGAAATTTCCTCTAATGACATCCTTGGATGAATACTTCAAGGAGTTCAAAGAATCATGGGCCATAACAGGATGCACTATCATGTCAAATGGATGGACCAATGCAAAGAATCGAATCATCATAAACTTCCTTGTCTCTTGCCCATAGGGAACCTTGTTTTTGAGATCATATGATGCATCCGATAAGGTGAAAGATACAAATCTGTTATTTAATATTTTTGTTGAGGTTGTTGAGGAGGTGGGGGTAGCTAATGTTGTGCAAGTCATCACGGATAATGCTGCTAACTATGTTCTTGCTGGTAAGATGTTAGAGGAAAAGTACACAACAATATTTTGGACCCCATGTGAGGCACATTGCATAGACCTCATGCTTGAGGACATATGCAAACAAGATTGGATCAAGCACACTGTAGAGCATGCCAAAAGCATCACAAGATACATCTACAACCACTCATGGGTATTGAGCTTGATGAGGAAACACACACAAGGCAGGGAACTTGTTAGGCCTTCCATTACTAGATTTGCAATTCATTTCCTCACGTTGCAATCTCTCCTTGCACAAAGAAAGAACTTGGAACAAATGGTTTCAAGTGATGAATGGATTTCAAGTAAATGGGCCCGCAGAACAAGATGGAAAAGACACCAAGAAGAAAATCTTGGAAAGCTCATTTTGGAAAAAAACAGCTGAGGTTTTGAAAATTATGGAGCCACTTGTTAAGGTGTTGCGGTTGGTGGATGGGGAAAGATTGGCCATGGGATACATTTATGAGGCCATGGATCAGGAAAAGGAGCAAATAAGGGCAACATACAAGGATAGAGTGGCCAAGTATCAACCTATCTGAGATATCATCGATAGGAGATGGAACACTCAACTCCATTGCCCTATACATGCAGCTAGGTATTTCCTGAACCCAAGGTATCATTATAGAGCTCGGTTTGGAGAAGATCAAACCGGTGAGGTCAAAGATGGATTGTATGAGTGCCTTGGGCGCATGGTCCCAAATGAGATGGAGCAGTTGGAGATACACCAACAACTTACCGCTTACACTAGAGCCACAGGTACCTTTGCCAAACCTGTGGCTAAGGTTGCAAGAGATAGGGACCAACCAGGTAAACAATTCCATTGTTTTTATTAAATTTAGTTGTTTAATTTTTAAAATTTAATAACTTCAATGTTTAGTTAAATTCACAATCTAATTCATTGATTTAACTCCATGTGCACTTGCAGCATCTTGGTGGGAGTCATTTGGTGGGCAAGGCATTCAATTGCAAATAGAATCCTTAGTCAACCATGCCGTTCTTCCGAGTGTGAGAGTAGTTGGTCTGTCTTTGAGCGGATTCACACGAAGAAGAGAAACCATTTAGAGAAAAACCGGTTAAATGATCTAGTCTTCGTGCAATACAACCTCCACTTAAAGCGCAACCAATTGATGAACAAAAGACCTGATACAGATCCTATTGTGTTGGATGATATTGATCCAACCTCAGATTGGTTAGTGGAGACTCAAGAGCCCGAGTTTGATCGAGATTTTGATATTGAGCTAGATGCAGCTGATGATGTTACTATGGAAGCAGATCCACTATTACCAGTACCATCATCAGTTCATGTTGATGCAGGTGTAGAATCTAAATCCATACTATTTTTCTTCTATCATTGAATAATATGAGTGTTTCAATATAATATCTAGTAATAATTTGATACAACTATTGAATCTTGATATAAAATTATAATTTATTTCATTCCAGATACGGGAAGCACTAGTAGGGAGGGACAGATGCCGGCACTTGTACAACCTGATCCATGTCCACCTCGTGCTTTTACGCATTCAGCTAGTGTTGCTCCTACTGCAGCAATTGTAAATGACCTTGAGGGGTTTGAGCCTGAGCTAGATGCCATTGCTTATGTCATTGCTAGTCCGGGTTCTAGTTCTAGCAGTGGCGATGAGTTTGATTATTGATCATGTTGATCAATGATGCAGTGGCGTACTTATTACTGGCATCATAGCATTTTGTTTTTTGGACTCTATCACAACTCACTCTACATCAAATATATTATATGCCATTTAGGCATCTTTGATTATGTATTTTCATTTTGTTCAGACTTTCATATATGTATTATGTATTTGTTGCTTGCAGCCTTGCACATTGGCATAGTTCCCTTCGTGCAATTTTGATATGTTCACCCTTATATGGTATATATATGATCATACTTTGGATGTTTTGTCTCTAATGCTTTGGAATGATGGATTATAATCTTTAAAATATATTTTTTCTTTAAAATTTAAATATTTTATGTGTTTTTTAGTAAACTAAGTCATTAAAATCAAACCAACCGAGTCATTGCTGAGTCCGACTCTAACTGAGTCCGACTCTAAGTTGACCCTCGGCCGATTCCGAGTCCGAGTTTTAAAACATTGGTTGGGATGTAGTTGCTAGAATTTTTATGGAGATCCCATCTATGATACCAATGATGAGGCTTCTAGAGTCCAAATGCAGATTTTTTGCCTCTAGGACAGCCAAGCAGGATAAGGGTATGTTCAAAAAATCTTATGACAAATTTTCAGCCATGTATACCAATCAATAATGCAGATTTGTTTCAACTTATTAAGAATTGTTGTGATAGACCAAATTCAGAATTTTTCCAACCATGTCTTATTGTGAATAATACAGAAAATTTTCATTTCATTCATCAAGTTTGTGTGTGAAAGTGTGTGACATTATTAGCACGGTATACCTTCATCTCTTGTTCATTTTGTGCATAGGTAAAATTCAGCTGTAGGATGTGCATATGGGTCTGGAAAAATTATGGAACAGCAGGGTTTTCAGTTCATGGCATTTTTCACAAATTTTCAGCCATCCAAAAGAAGACAGCAAGCCCTAAATAATGTACAGAATTTTTTTTCCAAATCTGATTTTTTGCCCCATACTTCATCTTCATGCTTATTGAAAATTTGTTTGCTGCATATTTTTAATAGAGCTGCCTAAGCCTTTGTTTTTTAAAATAAGAATGATGATATTTCATGGCTTAATTAAGGGCTTTCTCGTTTGAGAGATAGTGATCGTATCAGCCCTATCCACCAATGGCTAGAGCAAGCATATACTAGCACATTTTCCTTCTGGTGATTTTCATGTTGGCTGTGATATCCATAAATTCGCTTCATTTTTCAGCCATGTTGTGATGGAGATCCCAGCGTGTATTTGGTTGATTTTTCATGTAGCCTTCTTTTGGTTTAATGCCAAACAGAACAGAAGATTGCATGATGTAGATAAGATGTTATCATGGTTGCATTGGTTGTATGATTTCACATAGCATCTTATATCTTCCTATGTCAGATGTAAGGTAGGATTAGTAAGCTCTACAGAAAATAAAGTAGGAGTTGTTGTTTATTTCCATGTTCTCTTGATATTTTAGCCCGTGTCTTGATTTAGAGCTATTTTGTATGCAATGAACTCTATGGATATATTATTGTGTATGCGGGGTTTCAGAATGAGAATTCACATAGCATCTTATATCTTCCTATGTCAGATGTAAGGTAGGATTAGTAAGCTCTACAGAAAATAAAGTAGGAGTTGTTGTTTATTTCCATGTTCTCTTGATATTTTAGCCCGTGTCTTGATTTAGAGCTATTTTGTATGTAATGAACTCTATGGATATATTATTGTGTATGCGGGGTTTCAGAATGAGAGTATTGCACATATCCCGCCACATGTTCTCTCTCTTTCTTACGACATTTCTAGAAAGTCGCAAAAACTTGAGAATCTCATACACTTTTTTAAGAGTGCATGTCCCCATATGGAACCAAGTGTTACTCCTCATATAACATGAGGTATTTGATCCAGCTGAAGACCCTGCTATACAGGTTGTGCTAGGAGTATGACGGCTATTGATCCATGCTTTGTTATATGAAAACCTATGTATCAACCATGGTTAATCAGTTGGCATTTTCCTTTACATGAGAGTTAGATGCAAGATTTTTTGATGGAGTTGTTCTTCACACTGATTTTCCCATTGTTATTGCACCTTGGAGCAAATCACCATGGTGGGATTATTTCTAATGATTTATTATTGGTATACCATGGTTAGATAATGTGCATTGTCTTCCTGGGTCATATAATCATGTCCTCTTTGAAGGATTGCATCTAGCACATGTGGTGTTGGAGGGGTATTTGAGGGTTTTGCATAGCATTGCTCACACATTTGATTGACCCTTACCATGTTTATGGAGAGAGATACCCATCAACTAAGGGTTTTCCTAAGTTTTATTGGTTAAATATTGCTCCTAGTTGTGGTGAATTAGTTGCTTGGTATGTTTTGCATGGGTTCCTACGGTTTCACTTGAATTATTGATTCATTATTTTTTGCTTGGTCATGTGAATGACCAAGAGGATATTGGCAATGTGGCTTTGAATCAGCAGATTTAGCACCATTTGAGTGGTTGATTACTTGATGATGTGGAACACTCCCCTTGCTTGGCATGTTTGGCACATATCTGGAGGCATGGCTCTCTAGGTCGCTCCACTATTGCAGCCATGATTTGGACACTTGATTATGGTATTTGCACATGGTTTTGCAGGTTTTGCACGTCTCTCTAGGGTGTATTCCTCGTGGCCTTATTTAGGAGGTTGTTGCACACGTATTTATGCTCTAGCATGTGGATTAATATCACCCTACGTGTTGGAGGAGGTTTGAGCATCCATGTGGACATCTTAGAATATATTTATATAGATATCTCTTGATGGACGAACTTGAGAGCCTTGGAGACAGCACCCTAACCTCTTCATACTATTTTGGGCATCCTTGGGCTTATCTTGATTGGCTGACCATTTATCCTAGTGGAGCACTCCATTATTTTATTATTTTGGCACACTGGATGAAGCAAGGGTTGTCATGTTGGCACATTTCTCAAGGGTGCTTCCTTCATTGCCTATTTTATTCTATTATATTTGTTCAACATGGTTCCATGGCCACCTTTGCACTTCTCCCTAGGACACACTCTTAGGGAGTTGATTTTGCACATCTATCAAGAAAACCGAAGTTATAATCATATTGGCACATTCTTTGAGGTCATTCCACTTGTAGATGTGGTTATAACAGCTATTTACAAATATCTCTATGGATTCCTCTTGAAATACAAGTTGGTTATATTCTTGGAGAGTGCAGTCTCTAACCATTTCTTATATTTTGGGCATGTGTTTGGCATCTCTAGGTGGCTAACTACCTCATCTAGGAGAGTCCTCCACTGTTTGGGCGCATCTTCCTAAGGAAGACTCTATTTGGATATATTATATTATTTATTGATGAGAAGTTACAACTACTAGTGGCATGCTTATCAAGGGTGCAATGGACTAGTTTATATTGTTTTGGTATGGTCGCGATCAAAGTGGTCCCATAACCCCTCTTTGCAATGTGTACACTGCATACATCTCAAGGACACACCTCTTCTAGGGGGTATTATATTATTTGGTTGATTAAGAGCCTTCTTGAAGAGTGCCCTAGTGATTATTGGAGGATGATCCATGTGGCATTATGGAGAGATTTTACATGATCAAAGAAGAAAGCTTGCAGTCGTCAATATTGGCAAGAGACAGAGATTCTTCTGCAATGAGGTCCATTGCTGAGGTTCTTCATCGGGACAAAAAACAAGCTCATCTTGATGAGAACATTTTGCATAATGAGAGGACAAGTGGCAGTCCTCTATCTAGTCCATTCTACTTTTCTTTTTTTAAATACTTCTTTTATTCACATAAAATTATTTACAAACAAATAAGCAAAAGAGGAAGGGTATATATAATGAATCTCATAACCTCTTCCTGAGAATAACTAAAGCAAAAATAAAACAAGAATATGTAGTTGGATCCAAGGATTTGCATCCTTGATAAACAAGGTCCCTTTGGCCAACAGTACATACCTCATCTTTCCACACACAAACAAAGGCCGACAATGAACATATTTCTTGGTCAAACACAAACTTACACCTGATCCCCCAAAGCACAAAAAGTATCGAAATCTGCAAATAATGCCAAACTCCAACAAAAGAGTCCTGCACCAGATATCTACCATCTCCAAACAATGCAGATCGTCAATGAACCCTACTCTAAAAAAACATGAATCCTAGTCCTCAGCAACGTTCCAACACAACTTAGCAGAATGGCAGTCCATTTTGGAGGAACTGGTGGTGGAGTCCAATCCAGTTTCTGACTGTCATTTGTCAGTTGGAGGATATTGTTTGTTTACTCCTCCCCTTGCTTATTTTATTGTTAGGGTTTCTGACTGTCATTTGTCAGTTGGAGGATATTGTTTGTTTACTCCTCCCCTTGATAGATACAGGATCTAGCACTTGTGAGGCCCATCTTATATATATATATATATATATATATAGAGATATAGGTATTACATACATTAGAAAATGGCTATATTTATATTATAAAATACTTTTAAAAAAAATTATACAAGTTATATGTAAGAAATGCGAAATCAAGCATTGGTTTCGATGGATCTGGATTTGTTTTCAGCAATATTGGAACTCAAGAAATGAAATATCACACCCGGTTTTCGATGGCTCTGGTTCAGTTTGAACATTTATCAGAAAACAGATTACGAAGTGACCTTTGGCTTCTATTTAATTACTCTTCTCCCTTTATATACTCGATCCACTCAGATTACATGAATGTGTCCACACAATTAGTAGTTGGTTGACGTGTCTGATTGTTGGAAGACCATATATTCTGATAGTTTTGTGTAGTAAAAACCCAACTCAGTGTAGGGCAGAAAGAGAAGAGTAAACACAGCATAGCATAGAAAAGAATAGTGTACCTATGGTTCTGATCTCATCCAAGCAACGGCGCGTAGCGACATCTTCTGAAACAACAAGCTGAGAGAGCTTGTCAGAATCGGGGTACTTCATTTTAATGTAGTTGCCTTCATAGAGAGCTTCCGCGAGTCGGTCTACCCCCAATCTCACTTGGGCCATGAGGCGACCCATTTGAACCAGACGCTCCATGGCCTGGGCCACTTGCTTGGGCGGAGCCGCCTGCGAAGACTCCGAGTCCCCTGGTTGTTCGTATTGAACGTCTCCTCTGTATTCATAGCTGCTGTTGGCAGCAGGGTCCCCCTGCTGCTCCACCGAACTGCCGAATAGAGGCGAAGCTCGAGGACTCAAGAAACTCGTCGATGGTGAAGAGGTGTTGGGACTCGGTTGTTGCTGCATATTGTGTCTGTATGTCAAGTTTTTCAATTTTGCGTTCCTCTCGCAGCCTTTGAATCTCTGGTAGTTTTGTGCTGTTCCTACTCCGTCTTTCGAAAGGAAGCTACTGCTTTTGAATGCTTTTGAAGTCTGCCTTGGAGTCGTTATTGTTCCAACGGTATTGGAATTGGTGGAGCGACCGGTTGGAGAGATTTCACACCTTGGTGAAGTTTCAAATTTATTCGGTTTTTTCGGTTGGAGAGGTTTCACACCTTGGTGAAGTTTCAAATTTCTTGGGGTTAAACATTTGTACCGAATTGCAAAGCCATGTTTTTAGGAATTTGGGGCCATATTTTCGGTATTAGGGGTTCAAATTTCTTCGGGTTAAACATTTGTACCGAATTGCAAAGCCATGTTTTTAGGTATTTGGGGCCATATTTTCGGTATTAGGGTCTCTCGAGAGGGAAAAAAAAAACAATTTTAAATTTAGTTTAGAGTTAGACTTATATTACTGCTTTATTTTTACAAAATTTATGTCAAATTGCATGCACTCATTTCAAGAAAGAAAGAAAGAAATCTAGCATAAACTACCATATTCTTGGTGAGACTTAATTAATATAATTAATAGGTCAAAAACTAGTTCCAAAATAGATTCAACCTACAAAGTAGTTTACATATAGGCATAAGCTGATCCAATAGAAGCAAAAAACCATAGTATCGGTATCTACATGTCCAATATATTAATCAAAGTTCTATCTATATGTTCAGTATATCAAACAAAGTTTTAAAAAACAGAGTAAGAGCTTGAGTCGATCAATAGACTACCAGGAAATTCTTCAAAAAGATATAACCATCCATTGGCCCAATGGCCAGCTTGGAAAGAGCATCAACCTGTGTATTATTTTCTCTATAAACATGCTGAAATGATATCTCAGAAAAACTCCAAAATAAGCAGTCGGGTCCACTTTATCCTATGAACCAGAAATAGTGTATGCAGTTGTGTTGAATCTTTCACCCAATCGATAGTAACTCTAGAATCCCTAAAAATTCTGATCTGAAAGACACCCCGACGCTTTGCAAACCACAAAAATACCTCACAGTGCTAGCAGTTCCTCCTTGTATTGGTCCACATGCCCATCGCCATTCTAAGCCGAATTTGATGCTCTTTCTTCAGACATAGGAGCATACCAGCACCGCTCATCCCAGCCTGAGATGCCCCATCGAAAAAAACAGTTGGAATCTCATCTGGCATCTCAAGATGCACAATGAATCTAGACTTAGGAAGTTTGGCACCCTCGTTGGTATTAGCAATATAGTTGATAATCCTCATAGCTACCAATTTAGTAGGTAATCTTTTATTCTCAACTAAACAGAGATTCTTGGTCTTCCATGTCTCCCAAATGGTATACCAAGGTAGATTCTTGAATTTTGCTTTGCTCTGAATCCAATTAATGGAACACTCGTTGAACGAGATGCCAACCCAATCATCATCATGCTTCAATTTCATCTTAAGGATACCCCACATATTTCTAAAAAAAGAACAATGGTTGAATAGATGAGATGTGGTCTCATTTTCTTTAAGGCAAAGCATGCATCGTTGAGGACCCATTAGTCCATGTTTAAGTAAATTCTTCTAGCAAAGGATTTGGTCTTTATAACACAGCCACAAAAAACATTTTAATTTAAGTGGGATATTGAACCTCCATAATTTACCAGACCACCAACATGGATTTGAGTAACATTTATGCATCAAAATGGCATCATATGCTTTGCTTGCAGTGATGACTCCATTTATATTTCCCCAGGCCCAGACCAAATGATCTGCCTCTTGAGTAAGAGAAATACCAGCTCGATTCAGGCGGAGTGTATACTCATCCCACTCAAATTTGAGCTCCTATGAGAGCCTTAACTTGTTCGCATATAACCAATAAGATGTATAATCGATCTCCCTGTGAGAGTTATATGCATGTTTATGTATTTATGAAGCTTATTTTTCAATATTTTGTGAAAATATGATTCACAACAAGATCTAGGAGCTAAGGAAATCCTCACAAACTATGTAGGAAAACAGTGAAGAGAACAAAATTAACACACATATATGGTGCCAATAACTGAAGTTTATATTACTGTACATCATGTAAATATGCATGGTACATATTTATAATATAATGGGATAAAATCATTAGCCTTAGGAGGCAAATTGGTGGCATACATGTGCCAGGCTTAGATTGGACCTCAAACCCCCCTAAATTGACCAATAAGCTACCAAACCACCTCAAATGGTCATGAATGGCCATGTGAATGTGGGTGAAGCATGCTAGTATATAAATGAGGGTAGGATAGGCATGGTGGAGTGCATGGGTGAGTGGGAGTGGCTCTAGGAAGCATTTAATTGTCCAAAAGGGCCAAAACCCACCTAAATACATGCATGGGCACCTCTGGTCAAACTATTTCCTACTTTTAAGGAGTAGTTGCACCCCCAAGAACTTAAATTCCATTAATGATGGTGCTCATTCTCTTATTTGACCAAAAATAAGGCGCTTGGGTGCATTAATGACTCCAAAACTCCCATATACCTTGTTAGACCAACATAACCAAGGTGTGGACCATATGACATAAGTACAGGACACATGAAAATATGTCCTAAGTATATGTAACCATGGTGCTAGGTGGTATGATGCTTTGATACACCCCCTTAAGCCTGACTTAGTGTAACCACATAAAAAATTGAGGCCTTGGCAACTAAGGCTCAAGTCACCTCTTATAAAAATTTATTTGTCCATGTAAAAACGAGGAAAGAGGTAAAACCTCATGGGGAAAATCCTCCCTCAAGAATGGAAATGACACAGAGATGATCAAAATGTCTTCAAAAGGTCCTCTTATTCACTTGAATGAGCTGAATGAACAACTTCTTGGTGATAGATTTGGTGAAGATGTTATGGATGCCAAGATCATGCATCAATGTGTTGTAGGCAAAGAACACGTGGAGAGGCCCCTTGAAGATCATCATTTGCTGATGGAGGAGCATCATAAGAATTATTTTTGTTGCAACCATATTCTAATATGGAAGCATAATCTATAATGGAAAAGATATCTCTAAAAACTATTTTCCAAAGAGCATGAAAAGACTCAACAAAATCAGCTTCATGTGTAGTTGTCATATCATGAATTAAACCATGAATCTTCTTCCCAATTTGATGAAGCAACTTCATAACTCTATAACAAAACTCCCGAGGCTCTGAAATATCAGAATAAAATTCATATATAGTAGAATATATCATAGGTATAGTGTCTTCATGAGCGAATGGGTCCATAGTGGGAAAAGAGTGGGCAACTAGATCACACCAACAATTGAGCGAACTTGGATGGTCTGGAGATTTGAATTTTGAACCATAGGTGGTGAGATCAAGTCCATACATGTGGAACAACAGTTCCATGAAGGCCAATGGCATGGTTTTCCAACCAATGAATGATATGCAAGACATAAAAACAACATAAACAAGTGACAAAATATTGGAAACAATGCAATTTTGAGAATTGCCAACTAGTGAACTGGAGGGTTGTTGGGTATTTTGGGCATAAAATGGTTGGGGAAATGAGTTTATGACTGTCATAACCTATATATCATCATGTATATCACCTTTAGAATGAGAATATGAAGGATCTGAATGGAGTGGGAAAGAGCTTTCAAAAGATAAGTCGAAAACTTATGAAAAATTACTAGTTTTTGAAGGAAACTTTGGTGAACTGTTTGGGGTTTCTTCTAAGGAGGGGATGGAGGTTTCAGAATTTGATATATCAGACTATAAATCAGAAACAAATATATCCGAAATAGAGATATGAGAAAAAAATTTCTCCCTAGCACCCAAAGCATACAAGCGTTTACCATCTTCTTGCTCCAAGGAGAGCTTGCGCTCCTCTCTTCTTGCAAAATCTGGAACATCAATATTGTTGTCTTCAAAGAGCTTGGTCATGATGTCCATCTTCATTCTGAAGCAATATTTTTCATGATGTGAACCTCTACAATAATCACATTTGGGCTTCCCTATCTTTCTCTTCATCCTCTTGGCTTTCAAATCCTCATCAGTTAAACTTGAGCTTTCCACATCCGAATGCTTCTTCTCCTTCACTCTTTGTTGCTTCGAATCCTTGGCTGTCTTCTTGCCTTTAGCTTGATTGGACACACCTGCAACAAGGCATTGATCCTTGGTGGATTTGAAGGTACCCATTTGAACTAACTTGTTTTGTTCCTGAGTTAAAGACTCCACGAAGTTTGCTAGTGGAGGCATTCTCCAATTTCGAACTGTTAGCTTGCTTGAATGGAATGTAGACACAAATGCAAAATACTCAGGCCCTAGCTTCGAAAGGATAGACAAGATCAATTGCTCTTATTTCTTCTCAATGCCACATTGTTTCAGCTGAAGCACCAATGATTTAAACTTTGTGAAGAAATCATGGATCATCTCAAAGTGATTTGGGCTCAATGAGATCAACTCATTTTCGAGTTGGTGCCCTCTCCTCTCATAAGTATTCCCAAACAGTGACTCAAGCTTGAGCCAAAATTAATTGGGTGTGCCAAGAATGTCTACATGGAATAGAATATCCCTTGAAATACTGAGGTAAAGCATCCTGAATACTTCATATACTCTATTGAAGTACTTCAATTTTTCCACAGCAGAGTTGGGCTTAGTCTCAGTTCCCATGGTGACTCTATACAGGCCTTTCGACCTCAGCTGGATCACCATTTGGCCTTCCATTCGAAACAGTTGAATGGATTAATCAATACATGAGTCTGCTCCATTCCTTCTTGCGCACTGAGTGATAGAAACACTGGATGTACACTTGATTTTTTTGGGGAAAATACCCTAAACAACAACTCAAACACTATGGATTTGATTTATCAGCTCCAAATATCCCTAATACCATGTGAAAATATGATTTGCAGCCAGATCTAGGAGGTAAGGGAATCCTCACAATTTAATATTATTCACAAACTATATAGAAAAATAGTGAAGAGAGCAAAATTAATACACATAGATGGTGCCAATAACTGAAGTTTCTATTACTGCGCATCATGTAAATATGTGTGGTACATATTTAAAATACAATGGGAGAAAATTGTTAGCCTTAAGAGGCAAATTGGTGGCATACATGTGGTAGGCTTAGATTGGACCTCAAACTCCCCTAGGTTGACCAATAAGCTCCCAACCACCTCAAACGATCATGAATGGCCATATGAACGTGGGTGAAGCATGCTAGGACATAAATGAGGGTAGGATAGGCATGGTGGAGTGCATGGGTGAGTGGGAGTGGCTCTAGCAGCATTTAATGGTCCAAAAGGGCCAAAAACCACCTCAATACATGCATGGGAACCTCTGGTCAAACTAACTCCTTGGTTTAAGGAGTAGGAGCACCCCAAGGACTTAAATTTCATTAATGAGTGCACTCATTCTCTTAGTTGACCAAAAATAGGGCACTTGGGTATATTAATGAGTCCAAAACCACCATATACCTTATTAGACCAACATAACCAAGGTGCGGACCATATGACATAAGTACAAGATAGATGAAAATCTGCCCTTGGTGTATGTGACCATGATGCTTGGTGGTATGATGCTCTAACAAATTTAATATACAAGTGTGTTTTCTTTTCTGCAATGCAATTTCCAAATCGTAGATTAATCTTTACCAGAATTTGTCAACAATGGAAGTTATGACCTATGGAAAAAAGATATTTCCTAGTGATAGCAGGGTTCCCATAACATGATTGGTATTCAAGTACATGATCATTGGCAAGAGTGATTGTGATAGCTTTGGACTTATGAAGTGTGGTGATGAAATTTCCTCCTTATTTGATCTTATAATTGATAAGTTAATACAAGATCATAAGTGTAGCCTAAGCCCACACGGGTGTGGCTCATTAGTATCGCTTGATATGAAGTCACTTGTTGTAAAGGAGGTCACGAGTTCAAATCACACCTAGGTTTACCTGTGTCCCATTGCTTGCGGGCTATTGTGGGGCACCTAGGGGTATATTGGTAGTGGGAATGGATCTTTGCACCATGTGTTAGGCAAGTACCAGCCCGACCCTAGTTGTTGGTTCCCCTAGTAAAAAAAAAGTGTAGCCTGCATATACATTGCACGATATCTTGCAAGAATTTGGAACATGGGTTGATAAATTAATGCACATACTTGTTTGATTACTATTGTTGCACAATAATAAGTTAAGTAAATAGCTTTCTAGTGGCTATGGATTGTTTTGTGAATAATTATTGTATCAAATGTTTTCTCAAGTGAAAGGCAACCCAACCTTAAGAGGCATGTGAACATTGATTCTCACAATATAAGGCTTATTTCATGCAACACCTATCTTTTCTATTGTCTAATGTTTCTCATCATGCAATATATATCATGGTTTATTGCATCTTAAGTCTATATATATCATGTGTTGTTTTAAGTTTAAGGGTTAAAGAACACCACAAGTGGTATCAAAGCACTTTCTTGAGCCACACCCCATAAATTCGTTGAGTTATTTTTAGGGTAGAGACAAGTTACCATGTTTTAAACAACACAAAGATTTGTCACTTAACGGGTAAACTTACGGTTAAGGGAGCATACACATAGATAATATAGTTGGTAATTAGTCACATATGTTGAAGACCGTTGTAACCTATGTTGGTACCCCCTCGAGTAGTACCACATCAAATAGCACCTATATACTAAATCTCACTTCCACATATCCCTTGGGAATATCAAAAGACCATAAAGTCACCTAAAACTAAATGTAGATAATCTTATCAAATATCTTATTAATATAGTGGCACTAAGTACAACACTTGGGAAAATTACTCTTTCATACTTGGGTAGTCGGGTAGTATAGCCAAGGGAACTATTGAGCCTCCTTAGTTAATGCCTTGAGAGATTGGATCAAGTACTACTATAGTAACACACTATAATGCACCCATTACACTACATGACCACACAGATAACCATCAGTGGCTAAAAACAATCACATATCTCTAAAGGGGTTCCAAATTTTCTTAAACAACTAATGAACTCAATTAAACCAAGGATAAAAATAATTTCAATAATTAAATAATTTACATAATGCAGAAGCGTAGATTTAAAACTACATAAATAATTCTCCAAACATTAATAACATATTAAAACATTAATGAATTAATTATCAACGCTAAAATTAACATTTAAAACGACCTCGATGGCTTAAATCCACCTTTACAAACCAAGTTGTCAATTTCAACATTGGTGATGGCAATCCCGAAATCGACATTCAGGAGTTGGCATGGCCAAAACACAACACGTTGATCTTGACATTTCGATACCAACTTCAAAAGTTGAAATCTGTAAGTCAACGACATCAAAATAACAAAGCAAAACCTGTCGCAACGTTGGAATTCAGAAGTTGGCAACACGACCAAACCCAACGGTCCATTCCAATTGGTGATTCCCAACGTTGGCACATAAGAAGTTCGGATTCAGGAGTCTGCCCACAACAAAACAACACATGACTAAATACATTATCCCAACTTATGATTCTTGATGTCAGCACTTTAGAAGTTGGGAGTCGGCATGAACGGACTAGCAAGACAAACTTACACTCTTGAATTTTGATTCCCAATTTTGACACGTCAGAAGTCAGGATTTGGCACAAACAATCCCAAAAACACAAATTACACTCTTGACTTGTGAATCCCAACGTCGACACATCAGAAATCAAGAATCGAAACCAACAATACAAAAACAAAAATTACACTCTCTACTTCTGATTCTTGACATCAGCACATCATAATTCAGGAGTCAACACCATGATGATAGATGAACACGGTTGAACATCGACATAGCAATCAATTGTCGAGATTAATTAGATATAGCAAAGAAAACACAAGCCATTTTCAAATATATGGTTAAGGCAAGGAAAACAAAAGGGTGGCCAAGGATTTTGATCATGGATTGGCATAGATACTCTTTCCCACCAAGCACATGCTAAGCCGACACGTCAATCCCATAGAGCACCACAAAAACACGACTCAGGCACTCGATTCATCCCCAAGAATTGAACGGTCTGCAACACACAAGGGAAGAAAATTAAAACGTCGAAGGCAAGGGTGAACTTTAGTTGGAAACAACTTTTTACAAGCTTTCCAATAACCTCTCTAGCCTTGAACGACACAACAAATCATCACATCAGAGTACCAAAATTCAACAATGGTAATTACACAACGTAAAAACTGTCCAAATGAATTAACACCTGCTCTAAGCAGTGAAACCTTAAGTTTTGATATTTAAAACAAATAACAAAATTTCCTCAATAAATAAAAGAGATTCATAGGACGACTAAATAGTCTATCCTTTACCCAATAAATCTCAAAAGTCAACATTCAAACAGTCCCATTTCCAACAATAATCCATGCAAATCTCCCATCACATTTGTAATTAGCTTTCATTTAATCAACAAGACATAAAACCATTACAAGACAAGAATCCTATCTTATTTAACAAGTAATAAAATATGATATTAGCACACATGTTAATTCCTTCATCCCTTACAAGACTGTTTACAACCACTGGAACCTATTGGTTATTTTTATAGTGCCCAACTCAAGCAATATTTATGCATTTAAATTTGATCATACAGGAAAAAAAACAACCACCCTTGGAACCTATTGGTTATTATGCCAATATCCAACTAAGGCTTAAATCACATAACATACATGTCATTCCTCATTTTTCTAGACACATGCACAAGTATTTATCCATTAACCTATACAATTGTTAAGTAATTAAAGTCCATAACGTAAACATGCAAACATAATATTACACATCATGGCTCTGTCATAAACCATAAACACTCATTTATAGGTCATATATCCATCACTTTAATTTACATTCACATTTAAAATAAACAACTATGAAACTGGAATGCTTTATCTACTTAACCATTTATTCATACACAAAAACATTCAGAACCTCTCGGGCATATTGGCTTGGATGCCAATGTCCATCACATGTTAATTCATCCACACATAAAACAACCACAACTCTTGGAGCCTATTAACTTTCTTGCTAATGTCCAACTAGGGTGCAATTCACTTCCCTTCATTCAGATTAAACACCATGTATAAGACATATTAACATATATTTATCAAAACCTTTGTAAACTATCAAACATCTTGGTTAGCATGACCATACTCACAGCTACTCTCAAATTACAAAATATTACATGTTTTCAGGATTAGGTTTGGTAAATAAGGTTTCTCACCATCCCAACTACCACTGCATATCAGTCAATCAGGATGCTTCACTCTGGTTTTGGATAATCTCGGTCCAACCAATAAATCCAGGATTCACAGACAATAAATTCTTTAAAATTCGCTTCTTTTATTCTTTGGGTCACTTCTCCCTTCGAGCCACTTGATATCACATCCCAAAATTGCTCACTACTCCCTCAAGATACTCCAATGCATCACCAAGAATAATAAATCTAAAACCGTTGCTCATTCTACCTCTCCCCATTATCCTATTCCCCGTGCATCCTTCAAGCTCTCTAATCCATCTTGTAATATCTCTTTTAATCCATCATTAGTGTCTTAATTCACTAATCTATCTTTTAACCCTCTTTTAATCCATCATTAACTCCAAAGTTGGATTTGCACGAATTAAATAAGGGATTAAGGTTTATCAAAAGAAAAAAAGGGGTTTTCTTTTGGTATGCAAGGTTAGACAAGGTTATAAACTTAACCCCCCTCTCATTGTCTTAGATGAATACATGAGTCCCTAATCATTTAGCATTATGGGTCAACCACGACCAATTTGTATTTATATTAAAGCTTAAAAACATTCAATGAGTTCTACCATCTAGGCTCATAAACATTACATAAACACATTATTTAATAGGGGTTTAGTCCAAGGGTGTTACATTCCCCTCTCCCTTAAAATATACATCGTCCTTGGTGTGTAGAATGTCCAAAATTTAAAAAATAAAACTTGCTAAAAATATTTATTTCAAATCAGTCTACCAATAGATGGGGATACTCTTCCCTCATCTGATATTCTAGCTCCTAGGTTGCTTCTTCAGGGTTGTAATGGGTCCATTGGACCCTTACTTTCCCTATGGCCCTATTCCTAATAATTTTGGTTCTTTTTCCCAATATGCAAACTGGTTGATCCAATAATTCTCCTTCGGATTCCACATGTATCACATACCAATCAAGAACATGATTAGAGTCATATACATATTTATTTAATAATGAAACATGGAAAACATTATGTATTTTGATGATAGGGAGAAAAGCAAGTTCATAAGCAACTGGCTCAATTCTGTTCAAGACCTCAAAGAGCCCATAGAACCTAGATTCCAACTTCTTGCAGTTACCCAACTGAAGTGAACTTTTCCTGCCTTTAACTTTCAATAATACTTTGTCCCCAACTTGGAATTTTGTATGTGTTCTATCTTTGTCGGCTTATATATTTTACCTATCCTGAGCAATCTTCAATTTATGCTTGATCTTGGTTACATGTTGTTCCATTTCTTGAAGCATTTTAGGCCCCACAATTAGCATATCCATAGGATTGTCCCAATTTACCAGAACATTACACTTTCTGTCATACAGTGCTTCAAATGGACTCATTTTCAATGATGCCTGGTAACCATTGTTATATGCAACTCCACTAAGTACAAATAATCCTCCCATTTATTGGGCTTGTCCATTACATACATTTGGAGCATGTTCTCAATGACTTAGTTCACCCGCTCGGTCTCTCCATCTATTTGCAGATGATAGGTTGGACTGAGATTTAATTTGGTTTCAAATTCTTTGAACAAACCCTTCCAAAAGTTTGAAGTGAACTTTGGATCATGATATGAAACTATGAACTTAGGAATACCATGTAACCTAGCAATCTCTTTCATAAAAACCTTTGCTATCTTAGTCGTTTTAAAGGTTTATTGTACAGGTAAAAATTGGGCTGGCTTTGTTAATTTTTCAACTACTACCATAATAGAGTCATGTCGCTTCAGTATGATTGGCAATTTTGTGATAAAATCGATGGTTACTACATCCCATTTCCATTTCGACACAAACAATGGATGAAGTAGACTAGCAAGATGCTTATGTTATCCTTTCACCCTTTGACATTCTAAACACTGAGAAATATACATGGTTATTTCGTTCTTCATTACCGGCCAATAATATTCTTTCTTCACTATTGTTAATGTCTTATGATAGCCAAGGTGCCTTCATAACATACATTATGCATTTCTTACAATATCGTTTTCTTCAAATCACCTTCAACTGATACATAAATTCTGCCATCGAATTGAAGAATTCCTTCTTCAATCAACGCATACTTGGAAATTTTTCGAGGTTTGTTATTTGATTGCAATATTGCTGCAACCTGTAGGAAATGGTTATCCACCTTCAATGCTCCATGCAATCTGATTTTCATGTTTGATTTCCATTCACTAACAATTAAAACTTGTATTAGTTGGATTCTCCTGCTGAGTACATTAACTACTCTATTCTCTTTACCTTTAATGTATTTAATATCAAAATTGAACACACTTAAGAATTCTACCCACCTAACTTGTCTTGCATTCAAATGAGGTTGCTCAAATAAATACTTAAGCCTGTGATTGAGCCAAACAAATTTTCTCTCACACACAATATTACCAACATTCTTGGAATATTAAATAAGCGATGAACAAGAATACAATTTGAATATTGAATAGATAATCGATTATTTTACAATGACAAGGGACCTGTATAAATAAGTCCTCATGGCAACTATTCACCCAAATGAGGTGTCTATTAATCACCCTCACTATTAATTATTTTATTATTTAATTATTACTTATCATGTTCATAACATTGCCTCTCTCTTAGAAAGGCTTTGTCCTCAAAGCCTTATAATGTTGTCGCATCGTTCCTTGTGACGTAGAAGCTGACGAAACATGTCGATATGAACTTCTAAGTGTAGAGCGTAACTTTCGATATGTTGATGAATCAATCCATCCCAAATTGATTTGTTGCTGACTGTTGGGATTCCCTACTGATCTGTCGTTAGGAGCTTTGAACCTTCATTGTGTCAAGAATCAATATTCGAACCTTCATTTCATCTACTTGCAAAGCAAACGAATCGAAGCTTGGGGGGCATGAACCCTACCTCTTTATGTTGGATTTAGTTACTTGACAGTTATACTGGGGGCAAGTACCAACCATTGGACATCATGTTGGGAAATCACCCATCAATGAAAGTCATTTTGAGCATACTTTCTTTTAGTTTCGAGCGTGTTAAATCATGAAACAACCCTTTGAGCATAGTTTTTTCTCTGTCCCAAGCTCGTTAAAAAATGAAGCAGATACCCTGAGTATTCTTTCAGCTGATCTTCGATCTCGTTAAAAATAATAAGATGGTGTTGAGCTTACTTTCCATTTTTTGTGCTCTAGTTAAAACATGAAAACTGGTTTGAGCTTACTTTATCGCTTTTTCGTGGTCTGGATTCAAACATGAAAAAGGTTCTGAGTGCCTTTTATACCTTTGTCATGCTCGTTAAAAACTTGGTGAATAGGTATCGAGTGTACTTTTACTGTTTTTCAAACTCGTTAAAATTGGATTTTGAAAAAAAGAACTCGTTACGAAGTTATATTTAAGCTCTTTTTAGTCTCCCTAAAATAGAAAAGATTGCCAAGCAAACTTGTTACGTTCACGCTTGTAAAAGTATCAGAATGGTCGACTAGTCGATGGTAGGTTATCTATTTTTCAGACCGACTAGGCCTATTTACAAAAAAGGACCTTTTAGAGTCTTCTTAGTCATTTCAAACTCTCTAAACATGAAACGACAAATGAGTTTGCTTTCATCGGGCTCATAAATCAAACGATGAAGGACCCCTTGCTGGGAATGAACCCCTCCTTTCTCAGGTTCGTAAAACATATGAGAATGGACTCATCGCTTGATGAGCTACACCAAGTGTTTTTTACCCTCTTTGAACTTGTAAAAATTAAAAGAGGCACGCATCCTTGGTAATGGGGAAATTAAGGAATGAGTTTGTATTTTGTTATGGCAGTACATAGTTACTCTTGAACATGGCACTCATTTTCATATGCATTCAGTACTTGGGTAATCCATTTGTCTTCGAGTCTTGCTAATTCATAGAGTCTTCTTACTCCTTTTAGTTGTCCAAGAATACTCTCATCGTCAGCTGCATTGGGGGATTGGTATCATTCTCATGTCAATTCTGCCAAGTCATGACATGCCCATGTTCAAGAGAAGTTTAGTCATATGTTCACTGTCCGCAGTCTATTTACCTTCTATCATGTTGGTCATCTCTGAGTCAGTCTCGTACATCATGGTTTACTCCAAAACATATTTGATCGTGTTTCATGTCGATGATGGGGGATTCATCATGACCCTCCTTCGACGGGTCTATTCCTGTCGACTTCAACTCATTAACTAGGAATTAGACTTAGAAACCAAGTTAAGTACCTTGGGCCTGCATGCCTTAATGGCAGGATACCTTGCTTTCAACATGAGTTTACAACATTGACTCTTGATTGAAAGATCTCATCGAGTGTTTGACTCCAAGTCCTTTATTCACATTCGATGGTATGCACTGAGATACTTTGGGAATCATTGACATCAATGATGATTTCCCTCGCACTTGTTAACAGTTTACATTAATGACTGGTAATCAAGTGGTTTCTAACATGTTCAACATCAAGACATTGTAATCACATGGTTAGATACGTATCATTGCAGGTTCGACTTGAAGACCCTAGGTTGTCATGTATCTTTGCCCAGGTTGCGACGGATTTTTGTTTTGAGTTATATTACATGGATCCACTTTGTACTGGTCATGGTTGTGTTATCATCTCATCATGGATCTACGCTTGTGTCTAGCAGCCATGATTGTGTTTAGTTGGTCTCTACTACCATGGATCTGCATTGTATTGGTCAACAACCATGTTATGAGTCATTTGAGATTTGAGTTAGTGGTACTGCAACAGCTTCCAACCAACATCCTTGGCTTCGATTTCTTCACTTTGCAAAGCATTCACCTATTGCATTCCTCTAACTTCATGCTTTGGGGGGCGTTCTGTTACATTGAAATCTCGTCATGTTGAGCCATGTGTTAACCCTATGCCTAATCCCTAAAGTTCTCTCTGCTAAAGTTTATTGAGATTGATATTTTTCTGCCTTTTTTCCCTCTTTAGGAAGGCCTACGCTTTCCCCCTTAATGCTAGGTGCATCGATGGCACTCTTTCCCTTGATTCTAGGTGTGCTGGTGTCGGTGCTCTGTCTCCCACTGCTAGGTGCACTGACAGTGGTCTTTCCCTTTATGGAAGGTGCACCAGTGGCATTTTGACGACAAAAAATGGAGCTTTGAGACCCTTCTTGAAGGTGTATGAGGTGGTGGATTATCCCTATCATCTAGGTGAGGTGGCATTATGTTCCTAACCTATGGGGAAGATCCCTTAGATCCCTCCTCCTAATCCTCAACCTATTCTCTCCCTTTAGCCTTATAAATTAAACCCTCTCTCCATATGGTACTCTTATGTTGGTGGATTTTCTAGGTGATCCCTATCATCCTTTGGAGGCTTTGGCTTGGATTGTTGGATGGAAAGTTGCAGCATTAAGGCTAGGTTGTGACATTCCTTCTTTTATGTAATTCTATG
Source organism: Pseudotsuga menziesii (assembly GCA_001517045.1). Taxonomy (NCBI): domain Eukaryota; kingdom Viridiplantae; phylum Streptophyta; class Pinopsida; order Pinales; family Pinaceae; genus Pseudotsuga; species Pseudotsuga menziesii. The sequence continues at coordinate 407,090 of LPNX010114018.1, forward strand.
TATCTCCTTGATTACATTAATACAAATCTCTTTCCATAAATGTTATTGTGTTGATGATGTTTAGAGCTTTCTTCCTTAACTATTAGTTTAGATTAATTCATGTTTAGATACGCATGTACTATTTGCTTGTTTCCACTTGCTCTACAGGGTTTTGCAGCTGAAGATCTGAAGATTCTGGAGCTTGGATCAACAAAGAGAGAAGAGGATTTGTATATTTCAGGTAAGTGATCTATCTGTTGCTTTGCATTTCTATTTGATCTAGGAAAGTAGGTTGTATTCTGTATTTGATTTGTTCTAGATCCACTTGGACTAAGGAGATCTGGCTTGAGTCTGCTTGAGTAGATTTATCCAATAACAAAAAATTTCGGCGATAATTTGTCGTCCTTTGACTACTTATTTTAACTTTGACTTATTTTCTTCTTAATACTTATTTGTGGATTGTGTGTAGATTGGGTGGTTGGGAATAAGGAATGTTACCCTCCCCACCCAAGTTCAAATCTTGGGGATTAACTTTTATAAAAAGGAAATATTAAGCCTTGGGACTCACCCTTGTAATATATTTTTCTTAAAATACTATTGATCATTCACCCTTAATGTAATGGTTTAAATATAAAAACAAGTGTGGTTTCATAATACAATGGGTTGTTTGTTGTTTTTGTTTTTATCTCCCTTTTCTTCTTCTTCTCCTTCTTGTTTTTACTTTTTGATTTTATGACTTGTTTTACCTCTTCTATTTTCCTTCTTCGTCAAAGGCCACAATTTTAGGGAAACCCTATGATAATGGTTAAAAACCAAATTTACACAAAGTGTAAATAATGGCAAAGGGCCGGATCGCTTTGATACCAAATGAGCCAAACAAATCTTCGCTCACACACAATATTACCAAAATAATTGGAATATTAAATAAGCCATGAATAAGAATATAATTTGAATATTGAATAGATAATCAATTTTTTTACAATGACAAGGGACTCGTATAGATAGCTCCTCATGGTGACTATTCACCCAAATGAGGTGGCTTTTAATCACCCTAACTATTAATTCTTTAATTATTTAATTATTACTTATTATGTTCATAACAGTGATGATCAATCCTTAATTCAAATTGTCTCCCCATGAGATAGTGCCTCCACATCTAGAGTGCATGAACTATGGTAGCTAACTTTAGATCATGAGTAGCATAGTTCTTCTCATTCTCTTTTTAATCACATGCCCTTATTACATTAAGACTCCACCTAGTCCTCCCAATGATGCATCCATGCATACTACGTTCTCTTTATCTAGATTTGGGATTTTTAATATTGGAGCACAAGTAAGCAACTCCTTCAAGCGTCTAAGCCTATCCTCACACTTTTTTTTCCATGTGAACTTCAAACCCTTTTTCTACAAGGATGTAATTGGATTTTCATTGTGAGAGAAAGCTTATATGAATCTTCTATAATAACCTGCTAGTCCTATACATGATCTGACCTCTATCCCATTTATGGGAGTAGGCCATTCTTGAATAAATTTTACCTTTGTAGGCTCCACTACTACACCTTCCTCATAAATGATGTGACCTAAATACAACCTCTTCTTCTGGTAAAATGAACACTTGCTCAGTTTAACATATAGCTAGTTTTCTCTTAGGATCTGTAGAGTAATCCTGAGATGATCCTCATGCTCTTCTTTAGACTTGGAATACACCAAGATGTCATCTAAGAAGACTATGATGAATTTGTGTAAACAATCTTTGAACACACCATTCATCAAGCACATAAAGTTACCTGAGGAATTCGTTAACCCAAAGGGAACCACTATACATTCATAATGTCCATACTTGGTCCTGTAAGTCGTTTTGTTGATGTCTTCATCCTTTATGCGCACTTGGTGATACCCATATCTCAAATCCATCTTGGAAAATAGATTTTCCCCTCTCAACTGATCAAAGAGACCATCTATCCTTGGAAATGGGTATTTGTTCTCGATGGTGGCTTTATTTAATTGACGGTAATATGCACACAGTATCACCGTGCCATCCTTTTTATTCACAAATAGTGTTGGAGCTCATTAGGGTGAAACGCTTGGACAATGTACCCTTTTTCTAGCAATTCTAGTAATTGCATCTACAATTGTTTTAATTGCGATGTACTAATCTTGTAGGGAGGTTTATACACATGTGTTGCTCCAGGTACCAATTCAATCATCAAATTAATGTCATGCTTTGGTAACAACCTTGACACATCCTGAAACATGTCTTCAAAATTGTTGAGTATACAAATATCTTCTGCGTGTGGCTCTGTCTCTATTATTAACTCCTTAGCACATAATGTAAATATAGCAACCCTTCTTGATAATTTTCTTCATTTGCATAGTTGTTATTTGCCTTACAGAAATGGGTCTGGGAATTCCTTGGATCTAAACCACGTTACCATCCTCGTCCTAACAAGTTACTATTTTATCTCGACAATCCAAAATTTCATGACACAACTCGAGCTAGTCCATCCCAAGAAGTAAATCGTATGTCCCCAAAGGAATTATGTTCAAATCAGACTAGGTTTTCATTCCCTTCATAAAAAATTGACAGTCCTTAACCACTGATGTGATTTTTCGTTTAATTCTTGTGGCTAGCTGCACCATCTCATGCTTATACATTTTACTACTTAACAACACACATCTTTCAATCAGGTTAGCATTAACATAATTGAATGAAGCTCCAGAATCAATCAAAATTGAAACTAGTAAATTCTATATCTCACATTCAATTTCAATCATAGAGGAATGGTGGTATGCCTAGCGATTTTCCAATGCTGCATAAATCCGAGGAATGTTTCGAGCTACATCCCCCACCGTATATGCTTCTTTCATGGTATACACTTTGACATATTTGCCTTTCCTCTCCAGGAAATTACTGAGGTAGTGGTCACCTCCACACTTTTAGCATTGGAAGTGTCCTAATTTATTTTGTCTTGCAGGTTCAACCATATTTGGTTCACCCTTCCAAGTGGGATGCTTGAAATAATTGTGTTGGACTTGCTTGTTATTCATGGGATTAAATCCTTTATTCATCTAATCCTGTTCTTCTTTCATTTTACACTTCCAATTCTTATGCAAATCCTGTATGTTCTTACCTTGTTCATAAAAGCATTTGGCCTTCCGTATGCATTCCTTCAGGGTTTGAGTCTCATCATAAGTAATGCAATCCTTGTAGAACGTTTATAAACCGTTGAGGAAATGTTGGGTCTTAAACTTTTCCTCTCAAACGAAATCCACATAGCTTAATAATTCCAGGAATATTTTCCCATACTCTTCCATTGCCATATTACCCAATCAGAGTTCGAAAAACTCTAGAATAATTTTATCGTAATATTGTTGTGACAAGTATTCCCACTTGAAATACCTTTGGAATCTCCTCCAAGTTATTTTATTTTCTTGCATCTTTTCCACCTACTTCAGTTGCTTTCACCACATGTAATATTTTCCCTAAAGGTTATAAATGGCAATCTGAGATTCTTGATTATTAGAATAATCATGTAATTGCAAGTACTTCTTCATTTCTAGAAGTCAAATCTCTACAACTTCCCCAAATTTTTCTCCATCAAAGGTGGGAGGCTTAATTTTCCTATGTTCACCTTGAAGCGTGCCTTCATAATAATTTCTCTTCTAAGGTCTTATAGGGTGGAAATCATGTTGAATTTTAGGTTCCTCATTCCCTTGATGAATTTCCATATAATGGTACCTGGAATGCACCTTCCCTTTACTTACATCATTACCCTTGGAAAATTGTTACTTATTAGGAATTTCCTTATTCAAGGACTGTTCACCTTCTTTTCTTTCCACGAAAGACTCTTGTTGCACCTGATTCTATAACCTCATCAAGTTCTACACTATTTGTTGATTTATTTGATTTTGTTGTTCCATACACTGAAGGATTTTTCCATTTCCATCCTGGATATCTTTCAAAGTCCTGAACACTTCCATAAGTCCTGTCTCACGCTGATGACCATTGGATTCTATCTCTTGATCACCCATCCTCATCTCTTTAACAAAGTGAGACAATTATGGTTTTTTTGGCATTATTATAGTTCTACTTTCTTATATTTAAATTCATATACACAATTGCATTCACATTGTTTGCACATAAATATTTCATACAAGACATAATGCATAATTAAACTTTAAACTCCAGAGCATGCGCCTTTTAAAATAAACAACCCCCAGAGGTTAGGTGTTGAAACTTAAGCTTTGATACCACACTGTAACACACCCATAACTCTATATGACCACATGGATGACCATCAATGGATAAAAACAATCACAGAGCTCTAAACAGACTCCAAAATTTCTTAAATAATTAATTAAATCAATTAAACCAAGACGAAAAGTAATTTTAACAATTAAGCAATTAACATAATGCAGAATCGTAGATTTAAAACTACATAGATAATTGTTGAAACAATAATAACATATTAAACCATTAATGAATTATTTAACAATGCTAAAATAACATTTAAAATGACCTTGATGACTTAAATCTGCCTTTACAAACCAAACTATCGATCTTGACATCGACGATGTCAATCCTGAAATCGGTAGTCAATAGTTAGCACTGCCAAAACACATGTCGATCTCTATGTTATGATCCCAACTTCGAAAGTCAGAAGTTGAAATTCGACAATATCAAAATAACAAAGAAAAACCCACCCAGACGTTCTGATCCCGACGTCGAAAGTCAGAAGTTGGAAGTCGCAAACGTGACCAAACACAATGGTCCATCTCAACTTCTAATTCCCAACGTCAGCACGTTGGGATTCAGGAGTTAGGAGTTGGGACCCCAACAAAGCAACGTGAGTCGTTCCAAATTCTGATTCCTAACATCGGCATGTCGGGAGTCAGTATTCAACCCGAAACAAAACAACACACGATTAAATACACTTGCTTGAATTCTGAATCTCAATGTCAGAACGTCAAAAGTAAAGAATCAACATGAACAAACCAACAAGGAAAACTAACACTCCATACTTCTAATTCCTGATGTCGAGACCTCAGAATTCGGGGGTCGACACGAACAACCAACAAGGAAAACTTACTCTCCCAACTTACAATTCCCTACATTGGCACGTTGGAAGTCGAGTCGGCATGAACAACCCCCAAAACACAAATTACACTCTGGAATTACGAATTTCGACATTGATACGTTGGAAGTTGGGAGTCGACACCAACAATCCAAAAATAAAATTTACACTCTTGACTTCCAATTCCCGACGCCGACGCATCAAATTCATGAGTTAGCACCATGATGATTGATGGATGTGGTTGAACATTGGCATAATAACCAATGGTCAAGATTACCCCAATCTAGCAGACCAAAAACATGCCATTTTTCAAATATATTTCTAAGGCAAGGAAAACTAATGGGTGGCTAAGGATCCTGTCCATGGCTTGGCACGAATATTCTTTCCTACCAAGAACATGTTAATCCCACATAGCACCATGAAAACATGACTCAGGAACCCGACTCAACCCCAAGAATTGAACGACCTACAACACACAAGGGAAGAAAATTAAAATGAGCAAGGTTGGGATGACCTTCAATTGGAAAATGACCTGTTACAGGCTTTCCAACAACCTCCCTGGCTCAGAATGACACAACGAATCATCACAACAGAGTCCTGAAAATTTAACAATGATAATTGCACAACGTAAAAACTATCCAAATGAATTAACAACTACTTTGAGTTGTCAAACCTTTAGTTCTGACATTTAAAACAAATAAAAAACATTCCTCAACAAAGAATAGAGCTTCAAAAGATGACAAGGGAGTTTATCCTCTATCCAATAAATCTCAAAAATCAACATTCCCATATCCAAAACTAATCCATGCAAAGCTCCCATCACATTTGCAATCTAATTTCATTTAATCAACATGACATAAAATTGTTATAAGATAACAACCCTATCTTACTTAACAAGTGATAAAATTTGATATTAGAACACATGTTAATTCCTTAATACCTTACAAGACTGTTTACAACCATTGGAACCTATTGGTTATTTTTCCAATGCCCAACTTAGGAAATATTTATGCATTTAACTTTGCTCATTGAGGAAACAGAACAGTAGCCCTTGGAACCTATTGGACATTATGCCAATGTCCAACTAAGGCTTAAATCACATAAGCATGTAGGTCATTCCTCATTTTTCTAGACACATGCACAATTATTTATCCATTAATCTACAAAACTGTCAAATAATTGAACTTCATAACATAAACATGCATACAGAACATTACACATCATGGCTCTATCATAAACCATAAACATTCATTTATACTTTGTAAATATTGACATGTCATATATCCATTACTTTAATTTACATTCACATTTAAAATAAACAACTATGAAACTAGAATGCATTATCTACTTAACCATTTATTCATACACAAAAACAAGTGCAACCTCTGGAGCCTATTGGATTGGTTGTGCCAATGTCCACCATAGGTTAAGTCATTCACACAGAAAACAACCACAACTCTTGGAACCTATTGGCTTTCTTTCCAATGTACAACTGGGCTACAATTCACATGCCTTCATTTAGATTACACACCATGTATAAGACATATTACATCTATTTATCAAAAGCTTCTTAAATTGTAAAAAATCTTGGTTATTTAGTAATTAAATTAAGCATTCAATGGGACCATACTCACAATTTCTCTGAAATTACAAATTATTACATGTTTTTAGATTTAATAACAAGTTTTATGCTCTTATATGAGATTAAACTACTTACTGGCTCCGTGGCAGCCACGTTCCACCCAACCATAGGTAGTTCTTCTCATTAATCGTTCAACAGAACTACACTCCCAAGCTGAGGCTCATGCATTGACCATTAGACATCTCATCAACCTAGTTTCTCTCAGGATTCAACACTTTGACATTCATGATTTACTAGCTTCCACCAAATCCATGTGAGACTGTGCAATTCATTCACTCAGCTTCATTTTACTAGCACAACAATGATAACCGTCACTTCCCTCTATGCCTAGAATGTTGAGATTATTCGAATATCTGAGAAGGGAGGGTTGAATCAGTTATTCCTAAGCTTAAACAATTTTTGACCTTTTAAAAATTTATTATTGTTCTCAGATTTATAGTCATTATAATGCAACAAATATAAAACAAAAGTAATTGTTATCAACCACACATATGATGGGAACATAGACATATATTCATGAGGAAACTCATAAGGAAAAAAATATTTTTCTTAGGATGTCAAAATTCAATATATTTTCACCATATTTCTTTGAGCACTAACTCAAGTGAGGCTACAATCTCTGTTTTACAGGAAACAACTTGTGGAGAGCACCAACTCTCCTGTTTTCTAGAACCCACTAGACTTGTACAAGCTCTAACTTGCACATAGAAGACTACAAGTATTCCCTAACACCACCCTACCACCCTTATTCTCTAGCTAAAACTAGATGTAATCTGCAATTCCTAGACTTCAAGCACCATCTTGAGAAAATAGGACAACAATCCTCCTAGCACCACCCTACCACCCTTAAAATACAAGATTCTACTTGTTTATTACATTTAAATTTTTTTTGACATAACATTGCTTACCAATTCTTCTTTGCTCTATTATGCTCCTGGTCATTCTCGGCTTCTTTCTCTGTATCTATTCTTTGGATATGATTTGCATCTCTCATGCTCTCTGTTCATCATTGATCATATTCTTTGTTATGTGCATTTTTCACTTCATTAGGACCGGGAACTGTTCTCTTCAAATATTCATTTATGTTTTCGTTCTCTATATCACTTCAACCTACGAAGTTATCTCCCTCTCTCGAACTACAAACAACCCAAATTCCTCTTCATCATTGTTTTATACATCCATATCTCCTTTCCATACACCTATTCGTATTCCCAACTTTCAGTTTCATAACTGATAAAGAACAGTTCATTGACTCGATGACTGATAAGAACCTCAATCGACAAGCATTCTAACTCCTTAAACGTTTTCCACCAGATTCTTGAATTCATAACAACTCTAAAATCCATCGACACCCATCGTAAAAGGATTGATGAAAGAAACATGAGTAACAACGCCAATTTCCAAATTCCTTGCAAGACCGCTCTATACACCAGTTTCAGGCTTCATTCCATTCTCCTTGCGGCGGTCTATTCTGTACCATATGAAAACAATGCCAACACATGCCAATTCTTTGCTTTTGTGGCTGAATTGTAATAATATATTTTCCCTATTTGAAGGTGAATTCAATGCCCAATAAAACGCCAACTGCTTTCATTTATTCCATTAACTTGATTTCTAGCATAGGATATAATGCTTTGCGTGTATGAGCATTGTTGTACATAAATTATGTATGAGAGTTGCATGTATGAGATTTTCTATCATGCTGTACATCAATTCTTCGAATTCTAACTTTCTCTTTAACTTCAACAATTTACAAATTCCTTGCAAAACCGCTATACTCTTTGTCAGACTGTGTTGCCATCAATGACAACCAGAATACACACTCTGATCTGTACCATATGAAAACAATGCCAACATAGAATTCCACTAAATTTACTTCATGCACTGTTTTCCATTTCACTCGAATTTCCAGAGGCAAAACAAGGCAAGAACTCAACCTTTCAAAAAGGTTTTCAAGATCAGGTTTCTCACTATCCCAACTACCACTACATAGCAGTCAATCTCAATGCTTCGGTCTGGTTCTGGACAAGATCGGTCCAAATAATGAATCCAAGATTCATATACTATCAATTCTTTATAATTCACTTCTTCTATACTCTACGTCGCTTCTCCCTTCGAGCCATCTGACAAGAAAACCCAAAACTGCTCACTACTCCCTCAAGCTACTCCAACGCATCACCACGAACACAAAATCTAAAACCACTGCTCGTTTTGACTCTCCCCATTCTCCTATTCCCCATGCATCCCTCTAGATCTCTAATAAATCTTGTTATATCTCTTTTAATATGACATTATTTTCTTAATTCACCAATCCATCTTTTGACCCTCTTTTAATCCATCATTAACTCCAAAGTCAAATTTGCATGAAATAAACAAGGTATTAAGATTTACCAAAAGACAAAACAATGTTTTCTTTTGGTTTGCAGGGTTATACAAGGATATAAGATTAACTCCCCTCTCATTGTCTTGGGTGAATACATGATTCCTTGATCATTTAGCATTATGGCTCAGCCACGACCAATTTATATTAAATCTTGAAAACATTCAATGAGTTATGCCATCTAAGCGCTCATAAAAATTACATAAACACATTATTTAACAAGGGTTTAGTCCAGGGGTGTTACACCCAACGTATATAACAGAATTATAGCACTTGACAATCCCTTGTCCTCAAGGCATTGGAAACCCTAACTATTGTTTCCAACTAGTGAAATACCTACCTTAGCATCCAACAAGAATACGAGCATTCTATTAGTGTTGTAACCCTATTCTCCGTGACTAGCTAGTGAAATTGTAATACCCTCAGTTTTGACTTGGATTGTATTTGACCAAAATTATGTAAATGATGCAAATATGATAGTATGGATTCCTAGTGCGGAGCTCAAGGCCAAGGCCTAACCAGAGAATAGCTATACATGTATGGTGTATATATTTTATTTGGACTATGTGTTTGTCTTATCATGCCAATTTGAAATGTATTTAAATATTATGTGCATAAATAATAAAGTAGTCCAAGAATGACTGTGTAAAGAGCACCAAGGGGCTATGATTCCACTGAAGGGGAAGAGGAAAGGAGGCCTATGTGAAACTAATCCTTTGATTCCAAGTGTCAACCTTAGATCTCACCCAAATTCTGTCATGTGCCTTGAATAAACCAATTAACTCCCTTTTTTACTATTTTCCAATTACTAAATGCATGTGTGGAGTTGGTGGGAAAAGTCACTTCTTGTAGTTATTGAAGAATAGGGTTGACTGCAGTTTTGTGACAGTTCTATCAAATCAAAAGTCAGTTTGTAGTAGCCAGGAGTCCTTTCTTCTAATGTCAGAAGCAATGTTAGTTGTCTTTTCACCATTTTCTCATATCCCTTGGAGTCAACCCTTATTGTCACATTCTTGCATGCAGATCTAGTCTATGTAGAGTCATCCATTGTTGTTCATGACCTTTAGAAAATGTGCATAACCCATAAATTCGAATTTGGAGGCTTGACTACAAATTTGGAAGGGAAAATAGATGGTTATATGCAAGCAAAGAGTCTGGGCAAGCTGCGAAACCTTACCCTTTGAATTCTCCTACTCATAAATGCTTGAGAAGCCACAAATTTAGGTTGTAGGTGGTTCTCCAACAACATATAGTAGATTGGTCTCCTTATATGCACACATTAGAAGAACATAACAAGATGGATTTCCCAAGAGAACCGTGGATTAGTGGACGAGATACTTGAGCTAGAAGGGTTTTGTGTGGGGTGGGTATTATTGGATCCAAAGTTGCAAGTGCTAAGTGAGATCCATGTAGATTGTTGTCTGAACATTTGGATAAGCATAGAGAGTAGGGTGGGTTGTGAGTTGATAGAGAGAATCATATAGTTGTTTCCTTTGCCTTGGTGGCCTCATAGTGTAGCTTGGGGACGAGCTCTCAACATAAAGAGTATATTCTAGACAGAGTGCCTATGGTTGGGTGGGAAATCTCTCTTACACTTCCAGCTGTTTGGATTTGCGTTGGATAAATATATGTATTCTTTAATATTTCAATGTGCAATGTTTTTATTTGATGCCTGTCTTTATTATGCTAGTAATTGCATGATAGATGTGTGTGGACAAAGTTTATTTTCCTAGTGTATATTATTTATTTTTTGCACACATATTTGATATGTTATGAAATTCATAATTATGGTTATGGGAGAAATTTAGAAGCCCATAGTCGGGTATCGTCCCCTTGCATTGGCCATATTGGGTGAAGGGGATGTCACGTAAATTCTTACATCTTTTCATCTAAAAGGAATTTAGTTATATTCCGAGGGGAGTAATATCCATCGACACCCTTGTGGGAGACCTATCTCAAAAGAATCTTGCATTATGGTAATAGTGTTGGTATATATTTCTCACAACCCTTTTTGGGTGGACCCACCATTATCATAATTGGTAATACACCTCAAAAGAATCATCTTTAGCTCTCGGTCCATTTATGATAAGCTGGTGTTAATCCTTTCTTGATGATAATTAGTCCCATGGTACACACCCCCAACAAAAAAACATGGAGGACCCGACCAAGGATTCACCTCATGACAATAAATAATTGGCATCATTGAAGCATGTAGTTGACCAACTCATCATCACTATGTCTAACCAACAGTAATTGATTGATGATATTACTCAATACATGGGGCTAACCCTAAATGAGAGACTAACACCAATGAAGCATTTGTCAATGAAGGACATGGCTCTCACACACTTTTCCTTGAAACACATCGTTCACCATTTCGTATAACAATTCATGGCACTACCTACATGTTGACATGCAAAAATTTGATCATTCTGATTCCTTAGGATGGTTTCCATGATGGAACACTATTTTTCTCTCCATGGCATTCATGTGTTAGGATTATTAATCCTCCCTTGTCTAATTTGGTCATATGTCTAAATCAGGAGTCCATCTAGTCTATTTTTAGTCACTAGCACCATTGGGTCCACTTGGCCTAATTGGGGCACATGTTCCAGTTACTAAAGTGTGGGGAACATTAATTGAGGCCTACTGCCACTTATTTCACTTGCATGCATCAACTTAGGAGCCTCCTAGATCAATTCCTACAATTTAGGATCCACTGGGAGTGCCGATACCAACCTTCATAAGTTGAGTTTAGTTAGTGACTAGTCAAGCTGAGTTAGGAGTTAGTTACATTCAGATCTAGTCCTCTACATTCAGTTAGCACTAGGTTTGCATGGCTGCATGCAGAAGAGGCACATTTCTCACCTACCATAGTCATTTAGCCTTAGTCAACACTGAATTAGACACTTGAGTTGTGTTTTAGAACTCCGTTGAGCTCCAGTAATGGTTTAGACAAGGTCAGTTATCTATTGAGTCCTCCGATAGTGATTTAGACAAGGTCTTAGTTACCTATAGTCAAGTAGAGTCTAATCAATTCAAATTTCCTCACGTGGATTCAAATTGCATGTGCCTATTTAAGCCATTGTACTTCATTGTAATTAATATCTAATTACTCTTTGATTAATGAAAAGCATTCACGGCTGCAAGCCATTTTTGTACTGTTTCATTCTTCAACAACTGAGTAAATTGTGTGATCTATCCTATGAGTTGTGTGTTTGTCCATAGATCTATGTGCTTAATTTAATATGGTATCAGAGACTCTATGGACAAGGCACTTCTCCTCCTCAGATCTCCTATTGGATCATTTTTTTTAGCAAAATTGCTCCTTCCATCTCTACACCAGAAGCAGAAGGTTTACCACTTAATACCCCAAGTTAAGGAATTATGCTAGGTTTGATGAAAACTTGAGATGTGCAGGATGTCTGACCGTACTTTGTATTTTTTTGTAATTGGAGGTACAACTTTGAATGGATTCATTAGTTCCTCTTCTCACCCCATTCATAAGCTATTCAGAATGGAAGATGAAGGTGATTGCATCTCTGAAGAGACAAGATCTCTATGAGGTGTCTATTAGACTTGGTGAAGAGTCCTATGAGAGTGATAATGATTGGTTGAATGCATGTGATGGATATTTTGGAACAATAGCACTGTCTCTTTCTCCTAGCTTGCACTACCTCAGTAGATCTATTGAAGACCCAAAGGAATTCTGGACAAGATTGGACAGAACCTTTGGAAACATAGATGATGATCATAATAGCACTTTGGAGAGCACATCCAGCACCATAAGAGTTCCTGATCTAAAATTCTCAACCTCTTCTGTCTCTGCTGAAGTTTTTCAAGATAAAAAAGAAGCAAAGTCCTCCTCCAGTGATTTTCCTTTGAATTATGTGCAAAATTTGCCAGTAATTACTTCTGAAAGTGAAGAGAAATTTGATTTTTCTCCCTCTAATGTTGCTGCTGGTGTGAAAATATGTAATAAATTGGATATTTTGGAAGAAATATCAGATTATTAGAGTGATCCATTCGCTCCCCATGACCTAGATCTTCTAGCAAATTCCTATAGGATTGCATGCACCAAAATTCAGAATTTTGAAGGAGAAGAAAATTGTGCATCTACCGTCTCAGTGGACCATACCTTTGGATATGATATGAAAATTATTGGATCTGATATGATATTATTTAGATACGATCTGATATTTCTTGGTTCAATATTTCAAATTCATAATCTTTCAGTACTGCTTGTAGCTGTTCTCATCAACGGTGTGAATAAACAAGTACCGCAAGTCTCCTACAAAACTGCTGCTGGGGATTTGATTTCATTTCACAGTTTTGGATCTGTTGTGAACCTATTTAGATATGATTTAATTTCTGATATGATATTATTTGGTTCAAATTTTAAAATCCAAGAGCTTTCAGTCATGCTTGTAGCTGCTCTCACCATTTCCGGTGTGAAAAATCAAGTACCGCAATTTCTCTTCAAAACTGCTGCTGTGGATTTGGTGTTAGTTTCCTCTTATGAGGTTGCTGATATTTTATTTTGTGAATCAATATATATTTTTGAATCTATATCATACTATGGAGCTCAAGCATTCGCTATCCATAGTCCCAATGCTTCTCTACCATTGATCACATGCTCATCTCCTCACTGAACTAGTAATTAAAGAGGAAGACATTCTGCATCTGCCTGAACACTTGCTCCTAACACTTGGGATGATTTTACCACTCATGGTTTTCTGTTCATGGATGCAACATATCAGTTTCTTGAGTTTTCCTCACATGTTCTGAATCCTCATGAACCTTTTCTCACTTATCAATTGATTGCAGTTGCTCTACATGGGTCTAGTCTTCATTCAACAACTGTCTATATTTCTGATTTAGTTGAGCATATCATTCTTCTTCCAAATAGGAATATTCCTCTAGACATAATTTTGGATAGGTTCACATGCCAGGCCCTAGGATACCTGTGCACAGAAGAACCATATTGATCCTGATTCTACCTACTTAATTTGAGGGGGGCCCTTTTTCCCATGTGGTTTTTTCCCCAGCTCCTTGTATTGAGCAGTTGCTTTACTTTACTTGATGTAATGGGTGACCTATGGTCTTAGTTACCAGGGCCCATAGATTGTCCAATTTAGAATTCAAGAGGGGTGTTAGTATTATTAATCCTCCCTTTTCCAATTTGCTCATATGTCTAAATCAGAAGTCATTTCTAAATCGAGAGTCCATCTAGTCTATTTTTAGTCACTAGCACCATTGGGTCCACTTGGATTAATTGGGGCACATGTTCCAGTTACTAAAGTGTGGGGAACACTAATTGAGGCCTATTGGCACTGATTGCACTTGCATGCATCATTTTAGGAGCCTCCTAGATCAATTCCTACAATTTAGGAGCCACTAGGAGTGCCGATACCAACCTTCATTAGTCGAGTTCAGTTAGTGACTAGTCAATCTGAGTTAGGAGTCAGTTACATTCAGTTCTAGTCCTCTACATTTAGTTAGTGCTAGGTTTGCATGGCTGCATGCAGGAGAGGCACATTTCTCACCTACCACAGTCAGTTAGCCTCAGTCATCACTGAAGTAGACACTTGATTTGTGTTTTAGAACTTCGTTGAACTCCGGTTAATGGTTTAGACAAGGTCAGTTAACTATTGAGTCCCCTGACAGTGATTTAGACAAGGTCTTAGTTACTTAGAGTCAAGTAGAGTTTAATCAATTTGAATTTCCTCATGTAGATTTGAATTGCATTTGGCTATTTAAGCCATTGTACGTCATTGTAATTACTATCTAATTACTCTTTGATTAATGAAAAGCATTCACAGCTGCAAGCCATTTTTGCACTGTTTCATTCTTCAATAACTGAGTAAATTGTG
>LPNX010114018.1:430147-445526 GCA_001517045.1 Pseudotsuga menziesii
GGAAATAGTCCCCACGTTTGTGTTACCCTCTTATTGGTTGGAGGAGGAAAAGTCCCCACAAGTTGTGGGGCACTAGGGTTATTAGACACTCTTAGAGATGTCGACTCTAGTAAGTAATTGTTAAGTGAGTCCGACATGTTGGAGTGGGTTTCAAGTGAATGAAAGAATATTAATAGAGAGTGAGCCTCTCTATTTATCACACACACACTCACTCATTGGAGCGCATGAGTGAGAGGAGAAGTTACTGTGACAAGAGAGAGACTGCTGCTGTCAGGATATCATCTTTATGTTTTCGGGTTTTACTTTTGGTGTTGATTCTATCTTCGAGGAAGTTGTGGGGTTTTCTCCTTTATGGTTTCCCCGAGGAATATTCTTTGTGTCTCTTATGTTTATTGTTGTGCATGTTATTCTCTCAGTTAAAGATCCTAAGATCATAATGCTAGCTTATATGATAAAAATCTAACAGTATTGACATTGTATTGATGTAAGAAGGATGTTCTTTGGACTTCACCAGTGAGAAATTATGTGATAGAAATTTGGGAAAATCTACATATGAAAAAAAAATTATGGCCATCCTTCATGCAATTGAGGCTTGGTGTCCTTATTTTATAAGGAAGTGCTTCCATATCAAGAACAACCATCATTGTTTAAAATATTTCCTTAAACAAAGGTTGTCCTCTCCAAAGTAATAAAAGTGGGTAACAAAAATGAAGGAGTATGATTATGAGATTATAATAAGAAGGGTAGAGACAATGTGGTGGATGATCTCATGTCTCGACAATATCAAGATGAACGTTCTCTCATTGCCATATCCTCACCATTTCCAAGTGGGATTGAGAAATTGTATCATGAATGGATGTCCCATGACACCATAGTGCAACTCATCCAAAGGCTTTAGGAAGATCCAACCATCCTACAAGGTATACATGGAACAATTATACCTTGTATTATAAATATCACTTTTTTTGGCACCAAATTTTGCCTTCAAACAAATAATCATAGAGGGATTACATTCATCACCAATAATAAGTCACCCAACTTTTCATAAAACCTATGAATCGATTAATGCTCATTCTTTTGGGAAGGCATGGAACTTGACATCCATAACCTTGTTGCAACATGTGATATTTTCTAATGCCATAAGGGAGAAATGGGAGAGTCCTCAGGGGCCTTGCAACCACTTCCGATTCCGACACATCTTTGGATTGATATTTCCCTATATTTTATCATGGGTATTTCTAGAATTGGTAATAAATCAGTCTCATGATGGCCATATATAGTACCATTCAACGATCGATAAGAAGATGATGATGGAAGTAACTATGATGATGAATCTATTCCGTGATGATGACTTTGCGACGAAGACTTGACCAGATGTGTTGATTACTGTGGAAGAGAGAAAATACCTTCCTAGTTAAGAGGGAGTGTTGATGTATTTGCAACTTTGGAAGATATTCTAATGTATATTATCTTTGTATGTTTTTGTACCCCCATCTAAAATGTGTTTTCCTCCTTGCAAGATGTCTTTATTGTGTCTAGACCTTGAGGTACAACCTCTGTTGTAAGTCGAGGAAATTGTCTCTAGTGTAACATCATGTAATGTGTATTCGAAGTCTCTCTAGGAGAAGTCATCCCAGTTAGGGTAAGAGGTGGGAACGTGTCATGTAAAATCTCAGTCACTTGAAGGGTATAAATAGGGAGGCGCCCTCCCTCATATATACACACCTTACACTCACTCAAGTTCGCATGAGAGAGAGAGAGAGAGACAAGGGAGGAGAGATATATAGCTACTGAATACTTCTTATTACTGGGTCTGATCATCTTATGACACAATATTTGTGTCTGTACTATTCTGAGGAAGTTTGTGGGGTTTTCTCCTTTATGGTTTCCCTGGTGAAAATCTTTGTGTCTTGTGTATCTATTATATCTTATGCATCTTGATGTACTTGTTATTATCTCAGATAAATATCCTAATTAAGCTAATAAGATATAGAAAAACTAACAATCCTCACCATTTCCAAGTGGTATTGAGGAATCACATCATGAATGGATGGCCCATGACACCATGGTGCAACTCATCCAAAGGATTAAAGAAGATCCATCCCTCCTACAAGGTATACATGGAACCAAGATACATTGTATAATAAAGATCACTTTTTTTGGCACCAAATTTCACCTTAAAACAAATAATCATAAAGGAATTACATTCATCACCAATAATAAATCACTCGGGTTTTCTTCAAACCTATGAATTGATTAATGGTCATTCTTTTGGAAAGGCATGGAACTTGACATCCATAACCTTGTTGAAACATTAGATATTTTCTAATGCCATAAGGGAGAAATGAGAAAGTTGTCAAGGGCCTTGCAACCACTTCCAATTCCGACACATCTTTGGATTAAAATTTCCTTGGATTTTATCATGGGTATTTCTATAGTTGGTAATAAATCAGTCTCATGATGGACAGAGATAATCTTTCCAAATATGCCTACTTTTGTGCCTTGTCACACCCTTTTACACTTTCATGATGGTCATAGATGATATTTTTAAATTTCATGACATGCAAACTTCCATTGTCTTTGATTAGGACTATACCTCCACGAGAAAATTTTGTCAGGAGTTATTTAAAATTCAGGGGACTCAGTTGAAACTCAAAATAGTATATCACCCATAAACTGATGGCTAGACCGAGGTGGTAATTAGTGTTTGGAAACTAACCTAAGATGATTTTCTTCAGAAATGCTACATCAATGGACACATGGATTCCTCTTTCAAAATGGTTGTATAATACCACTTATCATGGAGCTATCACAATAACACCATATGAAGCAATATGTGACCAAAATCCCTTGTATATGGTTTCATATTTATTAGGCACTTCCAAGGCTATGCGGTGAATAGCACACTTCATACCATAAAATCTATGCTCCGCACGATTAAGGATTTTTTGGTTTGGCTCAAAATGGAATGAAATGATAGGTGGATCAAAATTGCTCGGAGCAATAATTTTTGAAAGGGGATCAAGTGTTTCTTTGACTTCAGGCTTATAAACACACATCCCTTAAAAATATGTTGGCAAGGGGTTTTGGATACATTAGTTGCACAATATCGCAGATGATGCACAAGCTCAAAGACACTGTGAAAGTGGAAGATGGCGCGCAAGGTGGAAAATATAATATCTTTTAGATTTTGTGTCACCTTTTGTAGTTTTGGACCATATTTTGTGGATATTAGTCATCATTTTGTAAAATTAGTTAGGAGTTAGTTAGGAAGTTGTCTAAAGTGGACCTTGAATGTAAAGGTGCAAGCCTATAAGTAGATGTTGAATTACAAGTGTAAGATATCCTTAGAGACCCAAAGAAACTCTTGAAAAATCCTTGTTGTCATCTGAGATCTATTGATCTGTGAACTGTTTTGGTGATTTTGCGCAGAAGTAATATGACAAGGCGGAAGTTGATCTGAATTGTTGTGTTCTTTTTTGTCTCATGTTTACTATTTTCTGTGACTCAATGATGAATGTTATGTGAATCTACGACATGGATCTATGATGCAATATTTCCCTGTTTTAAATGATGTTATTTTGTTGGATCTGTTTGCGCATCGATATGTTTACTACGGTGATGCAATCTCTTGAAGGATAATAATGAATGGTTCTATTAGTGCTTAAGTGAATGATCAAATCTGTAAATGCTATGCTAAGTTGATAAGTTGATGGACATTTTCCTCTCATATTCTGCGGAAACTTGGTTTCGTCAGCCCTCCCTCGAACATATTGGGTGAGACCTCATCTGCTTTGCGGGTGTTGCTGGATAGGGTAAAACCTGTCTGGGATGATGCTCAGGGAGATCACGATGGTTTGGATGTTGACTGGTTTTGTTGGCTAATTTTGTGTCAACAAATGGTTCCATTGCTGGGACTTATTGCGACTGAAAGGAGGACATGTTGTGGCATTCGACGAGACCAAAAATTCAAGACTGGTTCGAACAGAAGCTACGAGAAGTTGCTAAGAAGGAAAATCAGAACACTGGAATGATGACGGATAAGTGGCTAGAAAGATACATATACGACGATCCACATGAGTATTTTTTCTCTGAATTCCTGATCATACTGTACGAGTGCTTGGCGCAATTCACCTATTGCAAGACAATTTTTGATGGAAAATAGCCAACGTCTCGGACCCTTGAGTTGATCTAGGAGCTGCAGGAAACCGACAACAGAGCATCGTGGGATTTTGAAGTCTGGTTGGATAGTATCTTGGAGGGATATATCATCGAGTTTGTGGTTGATACTACTAAGTCCTACAATGAAGCAGAAGGGGAATTCTTCAACGGACTAAGAGGTAGGTTCTTATTGTCTTTACAGTTGTCAATTAAGATGTTTGTCTGTGAAAAAGGCATACTGAATATGCACCTCGAGTAGTAGAACTCTGGTGTGAAGGGTCTATAGATACCGCGAGGAAAGGGGGGATATGAATGTAATGATAAGGGGTAGACAGGTGCAAGTTATGATGAGACTGTGAGGGAAGCCGAGGAAGCAAGTGGTCTTACGAGAGGAGGAGTAAGGTTTTGACAAGAGAAGAGGCAGAGGACAGGGGAAGGTCCTGCTACGATTGAAATGCAAGACCGTGAAGGAAGACCACACGGGACGAAGCAAACCTATAGTGATGACAAGGACGACCAGACCTATACTACGCCCATGGTAGAGGCGAGATAAACCCTCAGCAACAACCTACTCACACCTCCGTGCACTACATCAAAATCAGCAAGAAATATAGGTACTACATCGATGTGCCAATGACACTATAATAGTAGTAGTAGATCAAAATTTGTAGGAAGAAGGCCAAGAATGGTGGGCGGCGAGGTGAGTTACCTTTGTTCCATGGGAATGGGACTGAGGATCCAGAGCAATATTGGTTCCTATACGAGGTAGTATGGACTGTCACACAAACTATAGATGATGATGTTAAGAAGGGCCAATTGGTGACAACCCTTTGGGGTCATGCACTTGATTGGTACATGAAATTTATACAATTCCCAACGGGGACTTTGACGAAGATACTGGCAGAAGTCAAGAAAGGAATTATTGTATAATTCAGGAAACTGAATCCTGAAGTGCAGTACATTACAGACTGAAGGAAATTAAGAAATATCCTAATGATATTGTTTGGAATTTTGATCAAATATTCAAGACACTAATGGCAAGAGTTAGTTTTGAGATGAGCAACATTCAGCATAAGGAATGGTTCATTACAGCGTTGCTAACTCATATCAGAATACTGCTTATGCAACAGAAGATTGCAACATAGAGCAAGGCTCTGGAGATCACCATGAAGCTGGAAGCCTCACCCGTTGGAGAAAATGTATTTGGTAAGAACAAAATTCAGATGTACTTGGCGAACTTGATGCTCTAGTTGCAAGACATTAAGAAGGGAAAGGAACAATGCGAGGATCTTTGGTGCACTTGTCACACAGACGGACATACCAAGGATACTTGCCCAGATTTCCAAAATTAACTGCTGTCAGGGGTTCCGAACCCTTTGAGTTGTGATAGTGTACCATGGTGACGCATTTGTCAAGTATATGGGAATTGACATGAGGAATGTGGATACATGAAGAAGATGGTGACGAAGCTGATGAATATTTACTACTCATTTTGTCAATCCATCGGGCATGAAGATAAAGATTATTGTGCATATGACCTACTCCAGGAGAGAATGTATGATTCGTATTATGTGAAGGGAGAGTATCAGCGGGTGGTACAGCAATCGTAGATGCAAGTGGTTCAACCATCACCACAATCGCAGTATGTACCACCACCATAGATGTAGTTTATACTGTAACAAACGCAACAACAATTTGTGCCACAACCATAGTATAATTAGATGGAGATGGCTTTGCAGTAGCCACATTATGTTGAGTTAGTGCATTATGTTCAACAACAATCGAATCCCCCATAGAAACAATTTGCTCAGTCGTAGTACCAACAACAAGGAGGATTCTGCGGAGGATTCCAAGGACAAGGAGGAGGCTTTGGTTGAGGAGGCGGACGAGGTCACATACCTGTCCAATGTTACAATTGTGGTGTATTGGGACATTATCAGAGGGATTGTCCACAGTTGAAATGCACGTGTACGTATTGTACCGCGATTGATCACACTATTGAGAACTATCCACAGTTGATCGCGAAGTGGCAATCCAAGAATCTACCTCAGATACAGAACCAGAATCAGTTGCAAAGCTAGAATCAGTTACAGAATCATAATCAATTACCGAACTAGAATCAGTTGTAGAATCAGACTCAGTTGCAGAACCAAAATCAGTTTCAGAACCATACCTACAACGTAGAACAGGCGGTGACTCAATTGATGAATCCACCAATAAACTAGAACCGAGGAGCGATGGTTGTGACAATATTGATAGAGTCTATAACGTAGGATGTTGATGTCGCTATTGTCACTCATAGAGGTGTGACAATTGGAGAAGATAGTCAAATTACACAAATTCGGCTAGCTGGACAGAAGAAGGTATAGTTCTATATCAATGCTGAGAAAGACACATTTTTTGAAGCGTGTGATGTGATAGGAAGAAATCCTAGTAAGTTACCTATCTATGAAATGCCGACTGCTTTAGATTCTATCTTGGTCGTAGGACCCTTGCGACAACATGGTATCTTGCAGCAGTTTTTTGAAAGTTGCTTGTCATTGGAGAGAGATCCTGATTCTCTTGCCAAGATTAAGAATCTATTGCATCAACAAGCTAAGGGGCGGAAGGATTCCACAGTGAATTCCTTGCATAAGAAATAGATGGGGAAAGAGATGTGCATGAACATTCAGATTGGGGACTATGAGGTAGATTCAGTCATCATGGATCTAGGCTCAGATGTTAATATTCTGACAAGAAAGATATGGTAGAAGATGGGGATCCCAACGTTGGGTTGCCCCCCTGTGTAGCTACGACTAGATAAACAGGCTAGAGTCATGCCGATTGGGAGAGTCCCGCACCTTGCTGTGGAAGTTGAAGGCATGGATACCTATGTCGATTTTGACGTAATCGAAGTTGTTGATGGTGGAGGATCCTATCCCACGTTCCTGGGGATTGGATGGGCCAACGATAGTACAACAATAATCAATTTTAAGAAGCGTGTAATGACATTTGAGAACTAGACATTAGAGTCATCGCTTCGATGGATCCAAATGAAGGGCAACGATATATTGAGCCAGTGAAAAATGAAGTTGTCTGAGGATGGGATCATGGATATAACATCTCAGAATATTATGTACATCCAATTGATGATGGGGAACTCGGTTATCACAGCGCTAGCTCTGCATGTTCTGACTCTAATGGCGCATTAGATAACTGGTAGAACCACTTGCATGAAGTGTCACTATGGAAGTGCAGCTTGATTACGCAGTCGCTGTGTCACATCGTGACTAAGACCATTGAGTTGTGAATTTATGAAGGAATTCTTGAGTTATCTGAGTTTCTTGTTGAATTTTAAGATAAGGTGTTAGAACCATATCGATTGCTGGCGTTGGAGGAAGCACTGAAGGCTACCGTAGCACGCTGGTGGGAGACCCATAAGAATTCAATCACTGGATGGTTGCAATGTTGAATACTGATGACAGTTCACTTTTGAGATGTAGAAGTATACCATGCTGGAAGGTATGACAGGTGTAGCATCCTTGGTGATCATTTGATTTAATGTCATACCTTGTGGGAATCGCGTCCAAAGGAGGAGTGGGTCCATGCCTTTGTTCACACATTGGATGAAATGTCATGATCTTGGTATGTCTTAGTTGAGTTGAGTAGAGAGATCACTACTTGGGAGGAACTGACAGTTTTCTTTACTCACACCTTTAGTTTCGTGGATGCCAATCCAAATGTTCATAATGCGCTATAGCTTATCCATGATGTTGTTCTTAAGGTAGTGCTGGTCGCATACCCAGTGGATCCACATGCAGGTTGTCACATACAGTCGATGATGGAATGTTATAATGTGACTGGAGGACCTGAGGATGATGATGATCTAAGGAATATCAATATTCTGGAAACAAAAGGGAGTTGGGATGTCGCAGCACCAGATGTACAGACGGATCCAATGAGTCAGCCATTGAAGATAAGAAAGGTCAACATTGGGACTGAGGAGAACCAAAAATTTGCAAGTGTCGGGGACTACTTGGATGAAGAAACAATGGAAAATATTACTGAGTTGTTGCATGAATTCCAAGATTTGTTCCCTACGAATTTTTTCGAGATGAAGGAGATACTGGGAGATTTAGGAGAGATGAAGATCTTGTTGAAGCAGGATACGAAACTAGTAAGGAATAGATCGTATCGCCTGAATCTGCGATACAAGGAAATGGTCAAAGCAGAGCTCGACAGAATGGTAGATGCTGGGATAATTGAGTCAGTTGAAGAGTCAGAATGGATCATTCCTATGGTGGCACAAGACAAAAATACTGGTGAGCTCATGCTCTGTGTCGACCTGAGCAAGTTGAATGATTCATATCTACATGATTCGTTTCCAACACCTTTCACTGATGAGGTGCTTGAAAGAGTAGGAGTTCAATAAATGTATTGATTCACAGACGGATTTTCTGGCTATCACTAGTATAGATAATTTTACGACACAAGGTTGATCACAATTTTATGGCCTTCCCTATCCCTCTGCAGACTCTTTGGATCCCATAGAATATTTTTGCACCTTTTATGTTTCCAAGATCATCCCTAAAAACAATCATTATTTATTGTACGTGACTTTTAATCCCTTTCTCGCGTATATACGCGGATATTACCCCTAAACCCATGTGCATCGGGATGTGTGCAAAAGGACAAATATGTTTGGAGTTTTCCTTGATGTGGATCTGAGTCACTTGTCTCTTGGCCTTCCATATGCCTCGATATTGCTCGGATTTAACCTTGCATTACCCCATTGAAGCACTATATAAGGAACCCTTTGGATACATTGAAGAGGGAGAAATTGAAGAGTAAGAAAACTATAGTCCATTGTTGCTGTAGCTTGCTTATACTTGAGTCTGCATCCCTTTGTCCCTTGGAGCACTTTGTGTTCTTCCCAAGCTTGCCTTTGCTTGTGAGCTTGCTATTGAGAGATGGAGGATTGAGGTGGTGGAGGCCCAGGTGGAGGACTCAGTTTCTCCGGTTCGCAGATGTGTCGACAGAGGTTGTCACTTGTGTAATCTTTGATTTATTTAATAGAAATATCTTTTCTTGTCCAATGATGTGCATTTAAATGAATATTGAATCCATGAATGTGTTTAATTGTTTATGTATCATTGATTATATATGCTAGAGTAAGCCTAACACTATATCATATAGCATGCTTTCCTTGTTTACTGTTGAAGAGAGTAAATTGCTAACGCAAGCAGGATTGGATCTACTACAACCATCTGGAATAAGGTATGTTTCGAGATCCTTTAGTGTTATATGTTGTATTTCTCTTGGATATGGGGAAGGGATTGCTTTCTACGGTTTCTCTGTCTGTTGTGGTACACCCCAAGACATAGTAAGTTTTCTTTGTAACAGAATTGGCGACCATACTGGGGAAGTTCCTAGTTGTTTTTATTTGGGGGTTTTTGGCATTCAATGTACTTTTATTGCTCTAATTTTTCTGTTTCTGTGTCGGGTCTGGGGGCATGATTACCCAATAGTATCCTGGAGAAGTAAATTTTGTCTCAATTTGTCCATTTACCTTATTTTTCTATCTTTTTCTTCCTATATGCGGGTTTTGCTTTCACAGTTGCGTATACACGCGGGTTTTTCTAGAAAAATCGCGTATGTATGTAGGTTTACTGAGAATAGTTGTGTATGCCCTGATTTTTTTGCTTTTTGGGGAAGATTAAGTGTTGTTGGGTGAGTTTGGGTGATTGTTGAGTCTTCTTTGTTGCTTCTGGAGTTTGTATCTCCCCTATGTTTCTGACCAGAGACTATTTTTGAGTTAATTTTTGAAAAAAGGTTCTTATCATTTCATTTTCTATTTTTTG
Source organism: Pseudotsuga menziesii (assembly GCA_001517045.1). NCBI lineage: Eukaryota > Viridiplantae > Streptophyta > Pinopsida > Pinales > Pinaceae > Pseudotsuga > Pseudotsuga menziesii. Next base: position 440,149 of record LPNX010114018.1, read on the forward strand.
TTTTGGGATTAGTGCATTAGGTCTCTTTTACCTTGGTGCTTTGCTTGGCTGCTGTTTGTGAGTGCTTGCAAAGTCTGAGGGTTGTAGAGTCATACTTTTGCTTTTTATCTCATTTAATTCAAAAATACAAAAACATTTTTCCTTTTTGCATTGTTATGCATTGTTTTCATTGTGCATTTAGCATGGTACTTGCATTAGGTTTGATTGATGAATATTATTCATATTTTCATATAGGAAATGATTGCATATACATTTCAAGGAAAAATTTTGCACTTCACGTAGTAGCATACCCTATTTTTCATTCGACACAGTGCATTTTCATTGATTGTTAGGTGTGCATTTTACTTCTTGTTGTGTCATAACATCATTAGCCGCATGACCATTTACCCTTTGAGTAATCAAGCCAATTGAAATCAACTCATAATAAAATGAATTACACTCTTTTATTTTTTAGGGTGCACCAACAAGACTAGGTTTTAGGGTCTTGGACTAGTTCATTGTGAGTCAATTCTCCAAGACCACTAAACAAAACATTTAGGTGTCTGTCCAGGTGAGAGTGTGAAATCCTTTATATAATTAGTGTTCTTAATATCCTCCTCTTAAAAGGGAGTTAATCATGAGGCAGTGTGAGTGGTTATGATTGGGATGACCCCTGGTTGTAACTGAGTAGCACAGGAGATATTTTCGGGACTGTATTCGTATTTGGGGGCTCTTTCGAGAGTTTCAAGCTTTGCTACCCTACCCATACGGTCAATCTCACCTATGACTATCCGCATGAGCATTGATTATATCGAGGTGACCTTAGTTGCCTTACCTAGGTTATCGAGGGGGTATTTGCAGAGGTTGTTATGCAGGTGTCTTGGCTAGGTAGGGGTTGGACAACACAGTCACTATATGCGTTGAAGCTGAGGGCGACTATAATTGGTTACAAACCTCCACTTTTTGTGTATGGGAGTCTCAAGCCTCTCCTAGGTGAGAGATACCTGCTTCATTTGGGAGCTCACATATCCTACCCTTATTTGCTTGTGATTTGGCTTTACATTTTATAGGTGTATGCTCTGTGCACACTAGTTTGCCTAGGGTTTGCATAATTAGATCGAGTCCTTTTATTTTTTGAGTCATTGTCGATTCGGGCACGACACCCCACTGTTCTCATCATTTAGCAGGACTTCTGCCTTCAACATCTCCTCCTCCTTTGGGAGAGAGAACCAGACACTTCAGGCAGACTACTTCTCCCTTTTATTCACACACCATGGGAGATAATGAGGATCAAGGATGATTTTAAGAACCCCCCTAGATTTATATGTATAAAAATTGGGCAAATCTCTCCGATATATAGGAAAATTTGAAGGCGATTTTATCAATAATATAATATGTATATATAAAAAATTTGGCGAATCTTTCATTTTATTATATAATGTTGTAAAATTTTGGTGAATCTTTCATTTTATTATATAATGTTGTAAAATCTTGGCGAATATTTCATTTTATTATATATTGTTGTAAAAACTTGGCGAACATTTAACTTCATTATAAAAAATTGTAAAAACTGGCGAATCTTTCACTGATTTATAGAATATTGTCAAAATAAAAGAGCAACAACATTAGTCAAATAACATGAATCACATCAACAACAACAGAACATGTAGACTCACAAGTCACAATGAAAAGTTGGTGGCGTTCATCTATGAAAAGTAAAAACAAAATTTTATTGAAGAAATTGACTTTATTTTTGTCTCCCATGTAATGCTAGTTAATGTCTAAAGCATTAAAAAAATATTTGGTAGCTTTCATGATATTCATATTATTATAAACTTGTGGTTTTGGTTTACATATATTGTTCAACCATAACAAAGTAATGGAGAAACATTATCAAGTCCAATGTAAACTTTGATTTGGTTTACACATATCGTTCAACAATGACAAAGTTACGAAAGTGATATATTTATGTTGCTACAAAATTCCCATAATTATACCTATTATAACAATCATGAGTTCTTTTAGCTTTCCTTCAAAATATATTTTAACTTTTTCCAACTACTCCCTCTAGAAATCCCTCCAACAAGTGGCATCCATATCCCTAAGAATTTTAGATTTCTTATTTGGTTTTCCAACATTACCTAAAAAACCTTCCAATGTCATTCATGTCCGAAGTGGCATCCATAGCCCTAAGAATCCCTCCACTTCTCAATGACATTCATATCCCTAAGAATCCCTCCACTTCTCAATGACATTCATATCCCTAAGAATCTTGGATTTCTTATTTGATTCTCGAACTTTGCCTAAAAAACCTTCCACCTTAATTCAGAATCCATCCATCTTCACAATGTAAGAAGTGGCATCCATATCCCTAAAAATATTGGATTTCTTGTTTGGTTCTCCAATTTTGACTTAAAAAAACCTTTCACCTTCATTCATGTTCAAAGTGGCATCCATATCCTTAAGAATCTTGGATTCTGATTTGGTTCTCCAATATTATCTTATTCTCCTAGGAAATGAAGTTTGTTATGCTATAAATTTTAAAGTATAAAAACTAAATTTTAATCTTTTGTCTTATAAGAGAAACACTAGATCAATTTGTCCCTAACTTCCCAAGTATTGGAAATAACAAACAAGACATAAGTTTTTTCTCAAATGGGAAAGAACAAATCTATTAAGGACAAGAAACTTGGAATATTAAAAAATGACTTTAGAAAAAAGGATATTTGTCTTCCTAAAAACCTTGGAGTTTTTAAATATGAAAAAAAACTTGAAAAGAATAAGGAAAAATCTATAATCTATAATTTAATTTAATTTAATTTAATATATATATATATATATATATAACTTAATCTCATTCAGACATGATCTTTCATCACCATATAATTTGAATTTTTATATCAACATTCATAACTTGGCAGTATAAATAGTCCTTTTCACCAAGTGGATATGGATACGAGTATGTGCTCCAATCCCTCTCATACAAAGGAGCTGCAACTTGGGACAATAGTGGACTAGTCAAATGCCAAATAACAGTATCACGTTCTCCATTCATCATCCATCAACCAATCGATTCTGCTTTAGCCATTATCGCACTAACCTCTATATATTTGACCTGAATGATTTCTCAACAGTGCAAAGGTAAGAAACTATGTTGTAATAAAACCTAGAGGAAACACTTTTGGTAAAGCTCCCACAATTCTTTTCTTTACTTCTGGTTCACCTACATGTGGGACTCCATAATCTTACTATGCAGTAATCAAACCATAGGTTTCCTGTGTAGTGAAGAGTTTGGTTTTTGCCACCTAAAGAATAACATTAATTTTACCATAAATCTTTATGAAGGTTATTTAGTTTCCTTCTTATTTTATTTGTAGCAGTGTTAGTGTTTTATAAAACTATAAATACTTGGTCATCACGGCAGGAAGTGAAGTGTTGAGGTTTTAGGATTTTTCAAAAAATTTGTTAACTTATGTAACAAATTAAACTAAGTACTCATAAGGATGAAGTAAAGTACAGCAGTGAAAATGCAAGATAAATTTTAACATAATTTTCATCTTTTTCAACTTTAACATTTCCAAAGGTGTCTGTGTTAAAGTTGAAACATACAGTAACTATAAATAGTCCAAAAGTGAGAAAAAACCTTCAAAACCTTACTGCAATAATTTACAGACTTCAGTCATATATAATTTAAATAGCATCACTTATCAGATGTCCAGAAGCAGCCTTAAACCATATACTAGCACCCCAAACTGTAGCAACACTTTCTAAAGACAAACACTTTCAACCACAACAACAGCCGCCTAGATGGGGTTCAATAAGGGTCACAGTAGGTACCGGAAATATCACACTCACCAAACAGACCATAGAATAGACCAACAAAGGTAACGGACCTCAAATCAAATCACAAATTAGTCACGGCAGCCCAAACGGTCACGGCCCAGCCTAAAACATGCTCACGGTTTTCCAAGAAAGATCAACAAGGTCATGGCCCAGCAGAAGAAGGTCAACACAGGTCACAAAATAGGTCCTAGCAGCCCACAAGGTCACGACTGAGCTCCAAGAGGGCTCAAATAGTCACGGCACAGCCCAAGAGGGTTCAAACAGTCATGGCTAAAGCTTAGGCAGCCTTAAACAAGTCACATCCTAGCTAGGTAGCTCTAGACAGGTCATGGCATAGCTGGGTAAACTCACGGCCCAGCACTGACAGTCCATAAACATTAGCAAAATCATGGCCCAGCAAGCTGACCAGAACCCTTGTTTAACTGAATAGCGTACTATCCTCCTTGATATCCTCCCTGATAATGGGTTTAGTAGTTGCACTATCTTTAATAGGAAGGTCAAGCATGCTAAAGGTTCTAACATTGTATCCTATCAATCACATATTCTAGGATCTTTCTATCATCCTTTCTGTCAACACCTTTATCTCTGAATGTGTGAAATATGTAGATCAATGTGTTTCCAAGTATCTAAAACCCAAAAAATGAGTTTGGGATTAGCAAGAAACTTGAGGAAGACTTCTCTTAAGAGATGACTTCCTAAGAGAGGGCAAGAAAATTAAGGTGGACTTCTTAACATATGGCTTCCCAAATAGGAAATTTACTTACTAACAAACACCTTCTTCGGTTACTCCCCATGAAAGGCATGACTCATTCAATGCTTCATAATAACTTCAATAAGTATGGTGTTTCATAATTTTCCCCATGTTGCTTGCTATGGTGATATAGAGTATATTTGTTCTACTGCAGACCAGTAGCAACAACCCTGTAGATACCTTGGACATGCTTTCAACACTATGAGAAGAGGAGGATTTTGTCAAAATATAATAATAACACCAATCCATATAAAATACCTCTAAGCTTTTTCAATATCAAATGAATCTAATAAAAATTCAAATGTTTATTTGTATAGACAATCTATCAATTCTGCAAATTTCCCCCTTCATTTTTTATTGAGTAGGAAAAGCTCAAGGCTCAAAGTAAAATCATGCTTATTAGGCACCCACATTCTCACAGTGGATACAAGACCCACACTTATGCTCTCAACATAGCTTGGGAGGTTCGTACTTATGTTGTTTCTGCAATATACTCATCTAGAAATAGCAAGATAGCATGTTGGTCCAATGATTTAAAAAGATTGCAGGGTGGACAAGAAATTCATATTCAGTTAAAATATCAATAATGATCACTACAATTGCGTGAAGTTAACCGTCATAATTCATGACACAGAATTTTACAATTGACCACTGGTTCTTAACCTTGTTCAACCTAGACTATTCCTTCTGCACAATCAGACTAAAGCTTAAGCATTTAATGCACAGTGACTATGTTAGATTTATCTCGATGCATGTATCATTCAGTGGATTGAAAGAAGACATGGTAAAAATTAACAACTATAAC
>LPNX010114018.1:456392-470774 GCA_001517045.1 Pseudotsuga menziesii
TGTCTTATCAGCTTCTTTTTCTAACTCAGTTGGGCCAGTGCTCTGGTAATATTCCTCGTTATCTAACATCTCCTCAAAAATAGCGCTTGAAGCAGGCGACAAAGAATCAGTTCTATGCACACTTTCTGACCATTCAGAACTATTCTGCAGATCTCCCTTTTCTGAATTGCTTCTAACTGAATACCCATCAGCTACATTATAGAGATTGTCAAGAATTGCCCTTCCTTTTTTTGCTGTGGTCATATGTCGATTGTCTCCACCCATGGATTCATTGACAATGCCATTGGCAGCTGGACTTAAGTTCATATTCTAGTCAATTGCATTCAAATTATCATGGTTAGCTTCTACAGAATTTGCAAGTTCTCCTCTGGATTGCAATTTTCTACATGTGTTTTTGGAAAAGGATTATTGTTCCAGAGACCTAACAAATTTCCTTGGTGTGTTGAATACACTCATATTATCAATTGTAATATATGATCCTGGATTCTGAGCAAGAGAACAAATAGTAAAGCACCTGAGCATTTGCAATCAAAAGAGATAATGCTGATATAATAAAATGTACCAACTTTGCTTAAGCTTCCTCATCAAGCACAAGATGCATCAAATAAGACAAAATAGGAAAACTAAGAAGGACACATCCCATGCTCTTTATGCGTACCTTAGGGCTAACTGCTTCTTTCATAGCTGAAGGGAAATGTGAGTGAGCGTAGTTAATGCAAAGGGAAAAACATGGGTCATTTTCATCCTCTTTATAGGAACATATCCTTTCTAAGTAGTCCTCATCATAAAACGATGCATCTCCATTTTCCCCATGTCTGTCAACCATATGTATCTTGGTCCTTGTTTTGCTATTACCAACTTTAGTGACTCAATAAATGGTCACTTAAACTCATCCTCAAATCAATTTGCAAAGAGAAATTAAACTTCGAAAGTAATTCCCACAAGAACAACAATTTACCATCATCAAAGCAATTTTCTAAGTTAAAACTTAAATTTGAAAATACATGCTCGTAGAAGCTTCATTACTGTGTTTTCCATTTACAGAGTTGTACTCCATTGTATTCAAATTATCATGGTTAGCTTCTATGATCATATGTCGATTGTATCCGCCTGTGGATTCATTAACAGTGCCATTGGCAGTTGGACTTAAGTTCATATTCCAGTCAATTGCATTCAAATTATCATGGTTAGCTTCTGCAGAATTTGCAAGTTCTCCTATGGATTGCAATTTTCTACATGTGTTTTTGGAGGAGGATTGTTGTTCCAAATACCTAACAAATTCCCTTGGTGTGTTGAATACACTCATATTATCAATTGTAATATATGATCCTGGATTCTGAGGAAGAGAACAAAGAGTAAAGCACCTGAGCATTTGCAATCAAAAGAGATAATGCTGATATAATAAAATGTACCAACTTTGCTTAAGCTTCCTCATCAAGCACAAGATGCATCAAACGAGACAAAACAGGAAAACTAAGAAGGACACATCCCATGCTCTTTATGCGTACCTTAGTTCTAACTGCTTCTTTCATAGCTGAAGGGAAATGTGAGTGAGCGTAGTTAGTGCAGAGGGAAAAACATGGGTCCTTTTCATCCTCTTTATAGGAACGTCTCCTTTCTAAGCATTCCTCATCATAAAACGATGCATCTCCATTTTCCCCATGTCTGTCAACCAGATGTATCTTGGTCCTTGTTTTCCTATTACCAACTTTAGTGACTCAATAAATGGTCACTTAAACTCATCCCCAAATCAATTTGCAAAGAGAAATTAAACTCCGAAAGTAATGCCCACAAGAACAACAATTTACCATCATCAAAGCAATTTTCTAAGTTAAAACTTAAATTTGAAAATACATGCCCATAGAAGCTTCATTACTGTGTTTTCCATTTACAGAGTTGTACTCCATTTCCCACAATCACCATAGAGATTTTGAAAAGGAAGAAATCTAAATCCAAACCCTTAGCATGTTGTCCAATACCTTAGCTGGAAATCCAATTGCAACTTGCAAGTTGCATATTTAAGATAAAGAAATTGGGATATATATGGTAAAGCTTTCTGTCAAACAGTAGGCCAGCAACCCAGAAAAAATCAACACAAACAAATTATGCCACTAAAGGATTCTTCTTATGTGGAGTGAGATCGCTGGCTCTATTTGAGCATGTTACAGACTGCCACAGCTTATACAAAATCGTGCCCAATGAGATAGCAACCCCTACAGCTAGGTAGAGGATGACATAGTTGGAGATGCCATCCTCTGGTGAGGTCTCCATCATTTAAGTATGGTGGCTTGCTAAAATCCATTGACGAGCTTAACTTTTCAGTTAGTTAAGACAAGGAAAATTACATTTCAAATTAACATAGTCAATACCCATCAATTAAATTTGTGGTATAAGCAGAAATAACACAACCAAGAGGGAGAAGAGATTTCGTTGAGTTATAATGCCATCAAAAGAAGCTGATGCCATCGATATAATCCCAGTGGTTGTTTATTCAAACATGTAGTGAAAGCTAGGCATGAATTTTGCATTCCATGGTCAATACATACCTCATGTATCAGTAATATACTAATATCAAGCTACAACAATATACATCTATATTTTGTTTGAGTCACAAATAGCGGTTAACAGCTCTAATACCTATTTTCAGTATTCACAAACAGAAATTTACCCGTTACCAGAAATTCCAGCAGCAAACTGATTCTGCATCAATTCACCTACTAAATGTCTTCACAATTGCCATAAACAGAGTTTGCCTTTTTCTAAGTAGGTTATATGCCCAACTCTACCAACAATCATGGTTTCAATGAGAATAGCTTTGTAAGAAAATAAATTCCTCACAATCACACTGGTTTAGAAAACTGAAAATCCACCAATTAAGCATGGAAGTATGATTTCATATAACAAACATATTGATACTAACATTTCTAATTTGCTGCCATAAATCCATAAAAGACAACAGAGTAACTCAATCCAGAATATCATAAAAAAACAGGAATTTCTCTCTAAGCTTCATACACTAAACCAACATATATCATTGACAATTTTAGAAAATATTTCCCAGAAACAATAATGAAAAGACAAGATATAGTGATAGGTCTCATCCCTAGTCCTCTTTTACCAAGATTTTAGAGCTATAATTCGCCAGCTCTTTCAATCATCAAGTTTATGGCCATTCTTATTTTAGCAGAGGTAAAATAAATCCCGTAGCCATTCATACCAGTAAAGCTTCCACTTAACAACCATAGATACATGTGGCATTTCCAACAGTCTGTCATATTAGTTCATTAACAACTTATCAAAAAAATTACGAAAATCAGTTTGATATACAAGAAAATATAATAGATTATACATGCACTTGGTCAACTAGTCCCATTGGATGATTTGCTATATCCAACTCCTTCCTTGGACAACTCTTAAATTAACATCCAATTTCCACCCAACCTTGCCCATGAAATTATTCTTTCCTTAGGACCCCCAAATTGTGTGGAAGCACAATCAAAGGCTCAACAGAAAAAAAAAACCCGGATATGTACAAGTAGTGGAGTGACCAGTTACTATAATGTTAGACAGATCCTTTTGGACAAGGGAATATTCAGCCATGCAACAATGACCTACAATTTATCCCACTTAGCACTATGCAAATTGCAATGCAGTTCAGAGTCTTCAGACTAAGGGTTCTTGAAAATTAGGTAGCATTACAATACTAGTTCAGGCAACTTTCCTAGTCCGCTAATTCCCAACAAAGACCATAGCCCATTTGCATGGTTCAACTAGGCTTGGAAGTTCAACTGCTTTGTCTTGTGAGGCATGTTAGCTCCCACAGCAGAGCAATCATATGCCCTCAGCTCTTGAATGAGAACCATGAGGAAAGCATGCTTCCACAACAAAAGTTCTCAGAGCAAGCATGTTACCTCATCTCCTTTCCCATATATCCCATGTTCCGAACTATGGGCATGATACCTCCACTCATTCCGTCATATTAGAGCCACAACCATGATTGGTTTCACATGCAGGCAGGGATGATTTTAAGAACCCCCCCTAGATTTATATGTATAAAAAATGTATAAGTATTTATGTATCAACTCTTCAGTTGGGGATTTTAAAAGCATCATGTACATCTATATTGACTTATAGTGAACTATATGATGCATTTTCAACAAAACAAATTGAAAAAAAAACCTATAAATTCTCATGGCTTAATATCATATTTTCACAAAGAAATCAAACAAAAATTGGAAAATTTTCAACAATTCCAATGGCTTTATATCATATTTTGAAGAAATTGAAAGATCCAGGGATTAACCACTAGGAATCAGTGTTTCCCTTGCCACACATTAAGTAGTTGACAGGGGAACTTTCAAAGACACAGAGCTTCTTGTTTCTACCTCGTGGCAACTAGTAAATGGATGAAAGAAATGACCAACGAAGACAGAGGCAGGAGGATAGGGCAGGGAAGAGCAGACGGTAAGAGTAAGAGAGGGTATGACCTCCCCAATTACGTTTTTTACTTGCCAAGTCGAAGAAGTTTAGTGAAGAAGTCAATTTCAGCACTATGGACATTGAAGAACTTAGAGCAAGGGCTATGGCTTCCATGCCCAACAAGAAGAGGAAGAGAAAGTAGCCGCCGCTACACCCACTCTCATCTTGGGACACAACTAATTTGTGTCCCAAATAATTTGTTCGACATAAATGGGACACAACTACAAGTTTCTAGTGCACAATCAGTTCCATTATGTGTCCGTAAGGAAAATGATGTCTAGTTCCTGTGTATTCAATAAATTTATGGAAAGAACGGACAAATCAAACAGTGCACTTGGGAAATATTGCTCGGTTTTGAAAATTATTGTCACAAGCTCTAAAATAAAATTTCTATTTAGTCCCAAAGTGTTTGATGGAAGCCCATAAAGGTTCAATTTGGAACTGTAATAGTGCTTGTATCATGGGACCTTGCCGTTCTTGCCCACTCAAGACAGACATAAATATGATCATATTTTTTCAAAAGTATGCACACTTGGATCACATGAAAAAAGATACCAGTATTAAAATCCTGAACTTCAAAAATCTTGTAATACGGTATCTTTTAAATATTCATGATGTTTTAAAAATTGTTTACCAATTTCAGTTTCACTGCCACTAATTAGGCACTAATTATTGATATTGATTACTAAACTTGTTATATATTTATCTACTAATGATTTTGGACGAACCTGAGGTCAATTCTTCTACTTCCCAAACTAAAAGGATAAGGGGCTAATATGACAATAGCTGGCTAGATTTGAATCGCAAATTTACAACCAATGCCAATCTTTCAGCGCAATCTTGTGAAGGAAATTGATTTGACAGTTTTACCTAGTGGGCATTGAGTTCACTGAAAATGAAACATGTCTCTTTTGATCTGCAAAGCCAATCAGAAGGAAAGGCTCCACATTAGACAGCAGATTCACCATTCCACCTTTCGGTGAAGCGCAATGTATACCTACTACTAAGAAACGAAGGATACAAGTATATTCGTCTAGGTCAACTTACTTTCTAATGCAAACATAACGGAAGCATGGAAAAGGGAAAGAGAATATGTTCTTTGAAACCGTGACTTTGTTATGTTAAAAGTAGATATTTATAAATATTTTTTTTGACAAAATTGGAGACTAAACACTAAGATAGATCTTTAACCTGTTATAGACTACCTGCGAATAACGCGCCACATGAGTACAACTAAAAATAGCTGATGCATCAAATAGACAAAATATTAAACCCCTTGTCTCGTCATCTTTGAAGCAGGACTAATCTCTTTAAAATGAAAACATCCAATATCTTCGATAGAAGCCACAGAATCCAGCATTGCCTAAAGAAGAAACAGATCACCGGGGACACCAACTACTATTAGCACTAACTTTAAGTGAATGGAAGTGATTAGCTGATTTAAGGATAGCTTTGAGTGAATGGAAGTGATTATCATATTTAAGGATAGTGGGAACAAGAAAAATAGAAGGAAAAGCGAAGAAATCTATGCTACTCTTATAATCAATACAATGTGCCCTGGTAAATAATTGCTAATGAGCTCCATGGCTGTTGAATACTATAACTTACACCCAGAATAAAACCAACAGAGTGCCAAAGAATAATATCCAATGAGGAAAATCTCATCAAGCTATGGTCTAGCAACAAGGTTGAGTGCTCACAACAATGCTGGCTCAGGCTTAAAACCCAAAAGTATTGCTCCCAGTACAGCTGATCAAAGTGTTTCAAGATGAGAGTCAGATCAAGGTGGCTACACTACTTCCAAAGTGTTAAACTAAGATGTTTTCAGTGCTAATGCAGTCTTCTATGTGAATGAGACTAAGTGAAATTCTTGGGTGACTTCAACAAATTATTGATCAAAGTGTTTCAAGATGAGAGTCAGGTCAAGGTGGATACACTACTTCCAAAGTGTTAAACTAAGACGTTTTCAGTGCTAATGCAGTCTTCATTTTGTGAATGAGACTAAGTGCAATTTTTGGGTGACTTTGTTGAAATTATTAACCAAGAGGTATAATTGCAACAGATCTCTCATAAAAGTCTCCTACCCACTTCAATCACAAAGAGGGTTAAAAACTTCAGTTAACTATACAAGTAAAAATGTGCAGAATTTGATGAGTGGTGATTTATGAAAACTCAAACCAAGCAATAAGAGAACCAACTAAATGAACCATATCTAATACCTTGTTCCCTATTCACCATAGAACACTGATAATGTTACAGGGAAATGATTTGACTACAGGTACCAACCATGCGACCATTACTTACATCCCTCTACCATAACTACCCAACATAAATGGATAATCCTAGAATATAATAAAATGGGTAATAAAAAATGCCATTGCTTTCAACTGATCTAAGTACACAAGTCATCACATAAAGCAATTTGGCCAATAGCTAAAAAAATGAGTGAAGGCACCCTCCCCTATCGTAAAGGTAAAATCAAATTGTCCGGTGGGCAGAGGGTAAAGCAGGCATTGATGGATTGTAAATCCGAGCACGTAGAGCCATAAACATACTCCTTCCCCCCAACACCAGGTATGGATATCTAAGGATTAGAGTGAGGAAATGAGTCTATAATAATAAAATCCAAAGTAGTAAATCTTATAGCCCGGGCCAGGGAGTCTAAGATCTTAGTACCTATAGCAGCGGTCACCGTGATTATCGAAGCGATGGCCACCATAGTCACCAAGGTCCAGAAAGCCATAGCTATGGTTTGTGTGCCTACTAAATAAACTCAAAATTTCACAACCTAGATAAGCTAAATGCATTGCATCTCTTCATCTTATTACAGAAGAAGAAAAAATCGAAAACATGTAGAGAAAGACAAATAATTGAAAGGGATTTGTGAGTACCGACCGTCTCCATCCTTGTCAAACAAACTAAAAGCCTCCTTGAACTTAGATATTTGTTCCTCTATTACCTTGTCCATCATTTTCACATAATGTAAGCAGATAGAGTGAAATACCAAATTTGTAATCGTATTATCCATAAATCCTGGGCGAAATACCAATTTTTCAACCAGCTATTATCCATAAATCCGACGAAGCATCTTCATTTCTCCTCCCAATCTAAAAAAATTGAGCGAATTTGGCCAAATATGTCCTGCAAATCAGAAAAATTGGGCGAATTTGGGCAAATATCTCCTGCAAATTGGAAAAATTGGGCGAATTTGGGCAAACATCTCCTGCCAATCGGAAAAATTTGGGCAAATGCAGGAAAAAATCAATATTTTCATGGGCTAATATTCATTTTCCAGTTTTTCCCTCTTTCGAAATGAATGAGATTTACCTTGAGGCAGCTATATATAAGATAAACAATGGGCGATTTTATTAAATAAAATAAGAACATTTTAATGTAGAAATTCGCCCACTTTTTTTTGGGTAACCCTTAAAATTCGCCATTAGGCTAAAATTTGCCCTTAAAATCATCCTTGATGAGGATGATATTACAGAGATGTCTTCTCCACCTCACAAGGTTGGGGAGGAAGATCCTATTCTCACATATGATGCTTCACACGAAGAACCTTCATGATCTGGTTATGATCCCTCATTCACAGGTTGCCAGTATTGGTTTCCGGGCGACAAGACTCACCATGAACCCGTAAGCACTAGTCATGTTAGATATGACATGTCTGATATCCCTGCACCCGATTCAACACATCATGTTGAGTCAAAATTTGGTCCTTACACTACGCCTAGGGGCACTCACATCCCTTTCCATGCAGAGAGATTTGGGGGCACTAGTCACATTGCACCCTCCATTCCTATGGTGGAGGCAACTTCACATGTTCATCCTAGACCTAGTGTTAGTAATCCTATGAGGATACCAGAACCAAGACGAGTGAACATTGGGAACAACACTTACATTCCTTCACATGTCCCTTCGTCTTCAAACCTTGTTCCTTTGAATGTGTTTTTAATGACTCATCCTCCCCCTAGTTCGTGTGGGCCTTCAGGTCGGAATGTTGCAACTATCCATGCTCATTTTGTGACTACTCGCATGGTAGTATCTCAAAGTCAAGTACCTCCTGTTGTGTCAGCAGGTCATGTACCTGTTTCTGGATCGTCTCATGTTCCAGCTTCTGGAGCTTCCTATACCCTTAACTATGGAAATTCTCATGGTACATCCCATGGAACACCTTATGGAGCTTCTCATGGACATTCGTATGGATCGCACTATGGAAAAAACTATCAACCATATGGGTACGAGTATCAACAACCCACTTACTCTTTTAATTATGGATTTGTAGCGCCTCATAATCAAGGCACCCCACATCATAATGCTTCCATGAAACCCTACATGGGTCAGATGGGAGGAGGTTATTATGGCCAAGGCCATGGTATTTATAGAAATCAACCTTATACGAATCAAAACTACCAGGGAGCATGGAATCGACCAGCTTAGCCTAGGCTCCCTTTCCTTGCAACTTTGAACTTTCCTGCCTTGTCGAGATTGATGAACGATCTTGTGTCTCATAACCCGGCATGGCCGATTGTCCCTAACAAGCTTCCTTCAAACATTCTCAAGTTCGAAGGTAAGGCTAGTGAATATCCTGGTGAGCATGTCACCACTTTCCACCTTTGGTGCTCTTCCAATTCCTTACATGATGATTCCATTTGTTTGATGCTATTTCAATGCACCCTAATAGGTCCTGTAGTGAAATGGTATATAGAATTACCGGGGGGAGGGGAGGGCTTATGTTACTTTTGATTATCTTATGCTGACTTTACTTAATCATTTCCATCTACCTGTACGTTACGACGTCGGTACCGAACTCTTGTCGACCTTTTGGCAAGATAAAGCCACACACATTTTGGATCATATTCAAGAGTGGCGTAGACGGAAACAGTTAATTAAAGATTTTATACCACCAAAGTTTCTTCTTGAGTGGTTCCTCAAATATTTATTACCTTACATAGCGAAGGATGTTTCGAAATCCAGAGTTCAAAATGAGGAACATGCTATTTTTAGGGCACAAGAGTTGGATTTGATCTATGCTCAATCCAGACTTTTGTATGAGATTATACCCAATGCTCCTAGGTCTAATTTCGAACCCAAGGTCAAGCTTGGGCCACATGTCGATGGTATTGTGGGCTATACAAGTACCAAACCTATGGACTCAGTTGTGAAACAAGTGAGCCAATTGTCAATTAACCAGTCTACGTCGGGACAAGCTACGGCTTCGTCTCAACCTACCCAATCGGCGAGTGTACTTTCCGTGCAAATGTCGAACCAGAAAGGAAACTAGCAGCCTGGAAGGAATAAGAAAAAAGGAAAAAATAATCGTAAGGGTGGGAACAAGAACAAAAATGCTAATAAGGATGACAATAACGCTAATGCTGGGGTGGACAAACAGTCTAAACGTAAGGTGAAGTTTCCTTGCAAATTGTGTAAGGAGGACCATCTCACTCACTTGTGCCCTCATATGGAAGATGCCTCGAGGTTCATAGCACAGGGACCAAATGTGTTAACTAATCCTTTACCCAACAATAAAAATATGAACTTGAGGACCATTGATCTTGGTTGTGCATTGGGTGGAAATCAAAACTCGCTGGAGGATGCTAGTGGTCATGGATGTATCAACATGATGAGTGCTGCTATGGTTATGATCCATACGAAAGACTATGGTTTGTCACAACTAGACCTTGGGAAAGAACCTTCCCCACCCGAGAGCCCTTTTCGGATTGAAAATCCTATGGATAAACCTGAAGCTCCACCTCGCATTCCTAAGGGAGTCTTAAAGTGTTCGGGGCACAATCCTAATTCCCGAGCCGCCCAGAACTATTCAGTTGTCGAGGATTTGGGCCAGACTCCTTGTGTGATGTCCGCGTTAAAAGTGCTTCAGAGTTGTCATCAGCAAAGGAAAGCTTTGTTATCTGCTCTTGGGGTCAGTGATGATAAATCTTCCACTATGATCAGAAACCATGGGAGTACAGCCTTGCTTTCCTTACTACGTGTCTCTTTTGATTCATGTAGAGTGTCTTAACAACACCATCAAGCGCACTGTCATTGATGAAGGTGCTGCCGCTTCCATGATGCATTTGTCTTGTTGGAAGGGCTTAGGTTCTCCTAAGTTGTCTCAATCCACTACTATGTTGATAGCTTTCGATGGTAGATCGTTTCGGTTGCACGAAATTCTTCCTTCCTTAAAAGTCCAATTGGGAGGGAAGACCGTCGCGATCGAGGTTGAGGTGGTTGATGCGCCCCTTGACTACAATCTTTTGCAAGCCATAGTTTCTTCCCTCTTTCAAGTGATATGCTTTCTGTTTAATGGGAATATTGTTATGATTGATCAAACGTCATTCCAAAATATGAGTGTTAATGCATCATCGAGAGCTTTTATCTCGATTATCAATCATTCTCAGCCGACAACTAGGAGTCTGGGCATAGGTATGTATCCTTCTCTTATGGGAACCTTTAATTGTCCTGTGCTCATTTTTATGATGGGGTCTAGTTTTGGTGGGGCTTCATCCTCATTGAATTTGGTGTCTTTTCCCACTACCCATATGGAAGATCCTTTGATTCTTCCTTCACTGAGTACTTCAAGTGTGCCCACTGAGACTAATGTGTTGTTGCCTGCAACGATGGTGGCTTATCAAGCAAATCTTGATCAGGTTGCAGAGCCTAGTCCTTTCTCTTCACAGACAGAGGAGGAGGACCCGTATGTGCTGTCGGCATGGGCAATAGAGTCATATCACTCACATGATTTCCTCTATGATGTTTTTCCATCGGATGAAGCTATCGTTGAGGCCATGTTGGGAGTTGAGCAACCTTGGGAGGAATTGCATCATTGATCATATTTTCTTCCTAAGCTTGATCGTATGGAGTGTGATGATTTTAGGGAGATTCTTAGCAAGAAGATTGGTAGCCCCATGGTTTCATTAAGCTCTCTTGGTTTGATGGCTGATGGAAACATGACCAATGTGTCACCAACTATTCCCATCAATATTTCTTGCAATCCTGGTAAGGTTGAGAATGTCTACATTGGGGTGGATTGTTCCCCTGATGAGATCAAGGAGTATATTGCGCTATTTAAAGAGTTTCATGACATATTTGCGTTGTCATACGATGAGATGCCAGGTATCGACCCTCGTATTGTTGAACATGAGATCAAAACCTATCCAAATGTGAAGTTGGTTCGACAATGTTTGCGTGCGGTGAATCCTAGAAAAGCACCTGCCATTAAGGCTGAGATAGAAAAACTTTTGAAAGCTAGTTTTATCTATCCTGTTCCCTTGATGGAGTGGGTTTCAAATTTCGTTCCAGGAGATAAGAAGCAGGAAGAGATCCATATATGCATTGATTTCGATGACCTAAATTGTGCATGTCCTAAAGATAATTTCCCCACACCATTTATTGATCAGATTTTGGATGAGTGTGCCGGGAGTCAGGTATTTTCTTTTATGGACGGTTTTTTCGGATATAATCAGATTCATATTAAGCCTGAGGATCAGCATAAGACCGCATTTATTTGTCCTTGGGGTACTTTTGCATATCGAAAGATTCCTTTCAGCGTTAAAAACATCGGAGCTACGTTTCAGCGGGCTATGACCTTAATTTTTCACAATCTCAAAACTATTATCGAAGTATATTTGGATGATATTGCTGCTCACTCTTGTCTGAGAGTGCGTCATCCATATCATTTGAGATTAGTATTCGAAAGATGCCTTCATTACCAGGTTCATTTAAATCCTCATAAGTGCATATTTTGCGTGACTATTGGTCGCTTGCTAGGATTCATTGTGTCCAAGGAGGGTATAAGCGTCGATCCCTTAAAGGTTGAGGCAATACTTAAATTGTCTCCCCCACGTAATATTAGACATATTCAGTGTTTTCAAGGCATGGCGAACTTCTTGCGGAGATTCGTGGTTAATTTTTCCAATTTGACTAAAGGATTTATGCGTCTTTTGAAGAAGGACACTCCTTTTTACTGGGATGAGCGAGACCATGAGTCCTTTGATGCTCTTAAGTGAGCCTTAGCAACGACCCTTGTGCTTAGTCCACCCAACTATAGCCGTGATTTCTTGATTTATGTGGCTGCGTCCATGGAGACGATTGGTATGGTTTTGGTTTAGGAGGATGAGGATCTCCATGAGCATGTCATACATTATTTGAGCTAAAAACTTATAGATGCAGAACTTCACCATTCCCATGTGGATAATCTTGCCTTGGCTACTGTTCATGTGGTTCAACGTTTGAGACACTACATTCTCCTTCACCAAACCTTGTTCGTAGCTCATATCAATCCATTTAAGTTTGTCCTCACTAGAAGGATGATTGGGGGAAATTACAATAAGTGGATTGTCATTTTGCAAGAATTTGATCTTGAGTTCGTTTTGGCATAATCGAAGAAATATTTGATCTTTGCGGAGATCATATCTGATTTTTCAATTTTGGAGGAGGAGGAAGTTTATGAGGATATGTTTGTCGATGAACATATTTTCTTTATCTCAACTTTGGCCCCGTGGTATGGGGATATCATTGTATCTTTGCAAAAATTGAAGGTCCCTATTCACCTTTCACGGGATGAGCAACAACGATTACGCCATGTAGCTAAGAACTACCTTATAGTGGATAATACTTTGTACCACCGTGGGGTAGATTCCATTTTGCGTCGTTGTTTATCCCATGATGAGGCTAAGGTTGTGCTGAATGATTGCCACGGAGGGGCGTGTGGTGGTATTTTATATGGGCTTTCTACAACCCAAA
This sequence comes from Pseudotsuga menziesii, assembly GCA_001517045.1. Taxonomy (NCBI): domain Eukaryota; kingdom Viridiplantae; phylum Streptophyta; class Pinopsida; order Pinales; family Pinaceae; genus Pseudotsuga; species Pseudotsuga menziesii. Next base: position 469,620 of record LPNX010114018.1, read on the forward strand.
AAATATTAAGAGAAGGATATTTTTGGCCTTCCATATTTAAATATTGCGTTAATGCGGTCAAGAAGTGCCACCCTTGCCAGGTGTTTACACGCAATATGCGCTCGCATCCATCCCTATTACATCCTATTATCACCGCCAGTCCCTTCACCAAGTGGGGGCTTGAATTTATGGATTACAACCCAACTTAGGCTTGGGGGCATCATCACATTATAGTGGCTGTCGATTAGTTCACGAAATGGGCAGAGGCTATGCCCACAATTAAATCCGACGGTGAGACAGCTGCACATTTCGTGTTCAAACAGATTATCACCTAGTTTGGCATTCCGAAAGAGCTTGTCACTGACCATGGTAGGCACTTTTAGAATAAAATGATGGAAGATTTGGCTTCCAAGTTAGGGTATAAGAAAGAAAATTCATCTTCTTATTACCCTCAGGTGAATGGACAGGTTGAAGCAGTGAATAAATCACTTAAATCTATTCTCCAGCGAACCATCACACGAAGCAAGACCAATTGTCATATTATGTTGTATCTTGCTTTGTGGGCCTATAGAACTGCGGTTAATACTGCCACTGGTTTCTCTCCATATCAGCTTGTGCATGGGTTGGATTCAGTTTTACCGGTTGAATGCAAAATCCCTTCTCTGAAGCTAGATGTAGAGATTTTACCAAACACTTCCGCATTGGAAGAGCATTTGGTCTACTTGTCTCTCTAACAATATACCATAACACTAAGTCATGCATGCATGTGTAATATATACCATATCATACCCTACAATACCCTATGATACTAACATCATACCATACTAACATACATCATACCCTACAAACCCTAAATTGGTTGAAGTAAACCCTAGTTCCATTTCATTATTTGTCAACCCTAGTGCTAGCATGCAAAGTGGTGTTCATGAAAGCCTAGTTGGTTTCCAATTTGCACATGGCCATGTGTTTCTAGTTCCCTCTCCTAACTTGAAAATTCTTCACTAAACGCTAGTTCCATCTCATACCTTGTCAACCCTAGTTGGAGCATGCGACTATAGATGCAGTGTCTTGAAGGCAAGCACCTGTAAACTTCATCTCTTCCCTTCGAAGGGCAGTTTTAATGCATGCACCAGCACCATCGTGCTCTCCTTTTCCATGACTAGTTTCAAAGTAGTT
>LPNX010114018.1:488463-562830 GCA_001517045.1 Pseudotsuga menziesii
GTCTTCGATCGCTGTGTATGAACCTAATGTATGCTTGAATGATGTTGAAACCCTAGACTTCAACACCACCTTATAGAAAATAGAGCAACATATTTCTATCCAATAAGAAGTTTAACAAAACTGGTACGAAGCCATATGTACCAGCACTGAATACTAACAAACTGGCGGCAAATGGGGGAGCCAATGTTGCCCCACTACAAATCAAATGCCAAAAATTCCAAGGGCCCCATTATGCCCGAGAGTGTAAGAACAATACCAATGGAGAATTGCACAACTTACAAGAAGAACCAACAATAGAGGACATAGTTGGAACACCAAGGATTTATGCCGCCTTGGATGGCCGACAGAAAAACCATCAGCCTACCATTGTTGAGATAAAAGGTAAGGTTTTCGACACTTATAGTTCAATATTGATTGACCCCAGTTCTTGCTGGAGCTATGTATCGCCTAAAACTTTTGATGTATGTAAACAAGAAAAGGTTAAACATGATAAACCCTATATGGTGCAATTATCCATGGGTACAAACTGGAAACGTTTTCGAAATAGTTAAAAAATATGAGGTAAACGTGAATGGTTTTCCTACTAGAATAAACTTGAACATCCTACCCTTAGGATTGTATGATACACTTATCATCATGGACTGGTTGTAACAACACCATGTCATGCTCTATTTCTTACATAAGTCAATCTTGTGTACATATAGCCAAGGGAATCCGATGAAGATTCGAGGAATACCTAAGAAAGTTTCTGTAAGGTGGATATCCTCTTTACAAGCAAATAAGTGCATTAGGAAAGGATACAAACTATTTGCAATAAAAATCCAAGACATAGAAGCTGAAAGAGAATAACACATTGAGGAATTTCCAGTTATCGTAGAGTTCAAAGACGTATTTCCTTAGAAGATCCCAGGATTACCCCACAAATGAGACTTAGATTTTTCCATATAACTCACACCAAGATTATTTCTGGCTTCAAAAGCTTCTTACCACATGAGCGCACCAGAGTTGGTGGAACTCAAACTGTAGTTGGAGGAGATGATTGAGAAGGGATATATTCGACCGACTGTGTCCCCTTGGGGATCACCGATACTTTTTGTAAAAAAGAAGGATGGTGTGATGCGGATGTGCATCGATTACTGTCAACTTAACAAGATGACCATCAAGAACTGATACTCACTCCCTAGGATCAATGGCTTGTTCGATCAAGTAGGAGGAGCCAAGATATTTTTGAAGATTGACCTATGATCCGGGTACCATAAGGTATGGATTCATGATGAGGATATTTACAAAACCTCCTTTCATACGAGATATGACCATTACAAGTTGTACTAATTCTATTTGGGTTGACCAATTCACCCATGAAATTCATGTGTATCATGAACAATATATTCAGTAGATACCTGGATAAATTTTCTTTGGTCTTTATAGATGACATCCTAGTTTACTCTAAGAGTAAAGATGAACATGAGGAACATCTTCTCATAGTGCTACACGTTTTATGGGAACACCAGCTCTAGGCCAATTTTAGTAACTGTGATTTTTACAAACCACAGATACAGTACTTGGGTCACATCATCTCCAAGAGGGGGATGGCTATGGACCTGAAGAATATTAAAGCCATAGAGCATTGGCCTACCCCTACTAGTGTCACGGACATTAGATCCTTTTTGGGATTAGATGGTTATTAACGGATTTTCATTGAGAACTTCTCGAGGATAGCCTTTCCCATAACCGCTTTGAAAAAGAATAAAAACAAGTTCTTATGGACAACCAAATGCAAGGGAAGTTTTCAAAAGCTTAAAAAACTTTTAACGACTGCACCAATACTACGAATTGTGTATCCTAATGGGGATTTTTTTTTTGCATGGATGTAAGCAAGGAAGGGCTCGTAGGAGTCCTCTTGTAGAACGATTACGTGATCTGTTATGAATCGTGGAAGTTAAAAGAACACAAACATAACTAACCCACCCATGATCTTTAGTTAGTAGCCATCATCCACGCCTTGAAGATGTAGAAGAACTGCCTCATGGGAAAGAAATTCCTTCTGAAAATAGACAATATGAGTCTGAAGTATTTATTTGAACAACCAGATCTAAATGCAAGGAAAGCGAGATGGTTGGATTTCCTCAACAAGTACCATTTCGAGCTAAAGCATATAAAGGAAAAGGATAACAAAATTGTTGATGCTTTGAGCAGATGAGATCATATGATATATTAGGTGACTTGAAGTCAAACCGATTCATATTTACATGAGAGGATAAGAATGGCCAACAGAGTTGACCCTTTCTATGTTGAAATCCTAAATTTTTTTTAAGAGGACAAGTTGTTTCAACAACAAAAATAGTACAAGGTAGATGAAACGGGACTGCTATGGTCCAAAGAGAGATTGTATGTTCCATAAGGAAGGTACATCAAGTCCAACATCCTCATGAAATTTCATCGGACACCCTACTCAGGGAATCCGGGATATCAAAAACTGATATCCGCATTAAAGAAACACTTTTTCTGGCCTAAGTTAAAAGCCGACATAGCGTTGTTTACTGAAAAATGTCAAGAATGTCAACTGGTCAAGTTGAGCACCAACATCCCTCGGGGTTTCTACAACCATTACCCATTCCAGAATGGAGGTGGGAGGTCATTAGTATGGATTTTATTATGGGTCTGCTTAAGAGTAAGAAGCAAAATGATTCTATATTTGTAGTGGTTGACAACTTGTCAAAATATGCACACTTCATTCCAGTGAAGTCGACCTACAAGGAAGTACACATTTCCGACATCTTTATAAAGGAGATATTAGATTGCATGGGATACCCAAGGCAATCATCTTGGATTGAGATACTAATTTTATCGGGAACTTTTGGAGATCCTTATTCTCTGGTTTAGAGATGCAGTTGAAATTTAGTACTACTTACCACCCACAGACAGAATTGGGTAAACCAGATTGTAGAAGACATGCTTAGGATGTATGTCATGAACAACTCCACAAAGTGGGAATATTACCTACATCTTGCAGAGTTTGCATATAACAACGGATACTAGACTTCCTCCAAGATGAGTCCCTTTGAGGTACTCTATGGCCGGAAGTGTAGAACACTGGTTACTTAGGATATCCTGGTGGATCGACTCATGTTAGGGCCTAACCTGCTAAAGGAATTGGAACAATTGGTACCAAGGTCCAATTGAACCTTAAAGAACCACAATACCACCAGAAAAGTTACATGGATAAGAAAATAAAAGATAAATATTATTAGATAGGTGACCATGTTTACTTGAAATTAAAAGCAAAACGAAGCTCATTGAGATTGGGGAGGTGTCGTAAGTTAGCACCTAGAATTTTTGGACCCTTTGAGACAATGGACAAGAGAGCACCAGTGGCATATGAACTAGCTTTACCCGCTCACATAAGAGTCCATAATGTTTTCCATGCATCTTTATTAAAGAAATATGTTTATGATACTAAACATGTGATTGATTGGTCCTTATTACAGGTGGAAATTGAAGGGGATTTTGCACCTGAACCCCTTCATATATTGGAAAAGAGAGATGTGCAGCTCAAGAAGTGCACCATAGTCCAGTTTAAAGTGCAATGGAAGCACTTCGAGGCTGATGAGGATACTTGGGAGAATGAATCCACCATGAGAAAGGCTTACCCCTCCTTGTTTCATGATTTCATTCTGAGTGCCTAGAACACCACAGATGATTTTGTTCTAAACGGGGAGGGATGTAATATCCAGAATTTTAACCTAACACTTATGGGCATAAGCCCCATTTCTTATGATGCTACTTTGATGTTTTAATTGGTATATTGGTCCTAAGCCCCCACTACATATGAACATGATGATTTGTTTGATATATTGGGCATAAGACAATTTCATATGTTTTATATATATGGTTTCATGTGTTGGGAGTGGAACCTGAAGCACATAATTGATGAGATGTTTTTGTGTTGAGTGAGGAGCTCTAGAATTGCACTAATTTTGTAACTCCCTATTCTTAGCGTTGAGTATAGGCTCTCAATAAGCACTAGGAGTTACTAAAAAGAATTAATATGTTGAGTGAAAATGACTTTGATAAAACATTGATCTCATCATACTTATTTTTAAGTGATTAAATGAAATTTTGAATTTCTGTATCTGATCAAGTACTGAAGAACTACCATGGTATATGAAGGAATCCAACATGCAAGGAGGTTTAGAGTTTCCTAACCTATTTCATCTAACCCCTACCTGAAGGCCTTATTAAAGAAAGTGACTAAGCTAAAAGCAAAATGTCATATGTTAGGAATCATGCAATATGATACCAAAGGATAAAATGTTAACAAATCACATATATATATATATATAGATATAATTTATACATGATATGTATAAAGTGTAAGCATAGTAATAATACTAGTAGCTATAAGTAATAAAGAAAGGATCCACATTTTATTATTATTAATGATAATTAAACATTAAAATACCCACAAGAGTCAATGTAGGAACTAGTCAAAGCTTCCTAAGTAAATATTAAAATTTACCTAAATTAAATGAAAAAGGGTTATTTCAGGAAATCAAATGATTCTTTATTTAACTGCCCCTTTTCCTGAAAAGTAAGTGTATAAAGACCCAAGACAAAGAGAGGCTTGGGGATCAATCTATCTATCTAGCTTTGGAGGATTCCATAATTTTACTTGATTACATTCAAGAGAGTTCTTGGAGTACATTTTTCCTAAGAGGAAAAAGGAAATTGATACAGAACCTCATATCACAGATAGGAAAGCCTTACATTAGGAGCTCTAACCTACTTGCATGCTGGAACCAGCTTGGGGGGATCCGAATTGAAACCTGGACTGGTTCCGGGTCATGGTTGGGAGGAACGTGGTAGTTCCCAATTTATTCGGTTATCTAAACAAATGTTAGATCTGTCTATGAATTTTTTAATGCTTGGTAATTGAGTGTGGAGGATTTTCAGCCATTGACAGATTCATCTTGCACGTATGAGGTTCTCGATTTTTCCCTTGCAATACACAAGTTTTCTTATTAAAAGAGGAGATTAAAATTCTGAATAAATATTTAGTATATGTCTTCTAAAAGCTAGGTTATATTTTATACATTACTTCTTTCTTCACTTATAGTTTAAATTCAGTATTTCCTAGAAGACATATTTCTTTAACAGAGGTTAGGTTATTTGATATATTCAACCATGCTACTCTAGTTAGGAAAATATATCTTATTCATATCTTCAATGATGGACTAAGCACCTTTAGTTTTATATGTAGGAGGGTTTGGTTTCCATTATTTTCTGCATTTTATTTCATTCATTTATAGGTTAAGTTCATTCTTCTCTAACAGAGGTAATTTTGTAAACAGAGTCTAGAATTTTAAAAACTAAAGTTATATTTCTTGTTCATTATTTCCAGGTTTAAAACATAGCAATAATATCATAGATTTTCTACCCACGTCTTTTTTTTACCGTAACTGAGGAAACTTTATTAACCTAGAACTATTAAAAACAAAACCTATATCTTATCTCTGCTAGAAGATTTTGATATTGCCAGTAGGCTTGTATTATTTATAATAAACCAAATTTCTATTTATAGCCTTGGTATAAATTAAATTCAAAAGATTATAACTTAGATATAATTGTTGAAACTTTAAATAAAATATCATAAACAAACTACAAACAATCCATTTCCATTTTATAACTTTAACATAGAAGGCCAAGCTAACGAGACCTCTAATGTATGTAGGGACAATTTTATCATAAATCATAACCATACTATATACCATTAACATAAGGAATCAAACATAACTTAATACAAAATGCATTATCAAAATCGTATCCATTAAAGAGATTACAAGATCGAATCCCATCGACTTTCATGCCAAAACAAAATATCCACACACACATCACTTTAAAGCCATGCAGCCCAAGATCGAATCCCGTGGGATCATGGCTTAAAAACAGAGGTTACATCCAAATCACGACAGGAATCGAATCCTATAGGGTTGGATTTGCAACGTTTATCAACGCTGTAATAACTTACAAATGTTCCACATAATCTACACTAATGACACTAAAATGTGAGAAATATTAACCATAATCAAAATCGTCGCCCTGTCAACATTTCACATAGTAATATGAATAAAATATACATGCTACAGCCGAGAAGTAACAATCATCCATTAAAAAAATAATCCATGTAAAAGTAACCACTGTCTACACTATCACAGCTACGACATCCATTTTGCAATGTTAAGCCAAAGCTCACAACCATCCCCAAATTAAATCACATATAAGCAAAATACATAATATTCACCCTTACATTACACAGTCACGAATTGGAAAGAGTGCCATTTCTAGTAATGGAACTATTGTAAGCTAATCCAACTCTTTTAAATACCAAGACAAGAATTTAAGTAGAGACAATGAAATACATAGAGTCATAGCCTTGCTAGGATAGTGATAGCACCCACGCATAAACCCTAGCTATGAATTCCCACATTCATACCCACTATCATTTACAAATAAAACAACACAATCGCGATACAAGGCACCATTGCAAGAAATGGTACATCCCCATTCAAGACCCATCATCAAAACTAAAATGCAGAGGATTTCATTAACCATCAAAGCCATACATTCAAGTTACCAAACCCAAAATACATTATAGAGATGAGTCGTGACAGTCATGGCCTGAAGGTGCCAAACTCAAACATCATAAACCACAATACTTCATGCGCATCTCTGGATTCCTTTAAATACAAACCGACTTTTACATAGTCGAAACCCTTAAACAAAACATCTATCCATTCATCATTACAAACCCAAGCTCAAATCCCTGTTAAACAACATCTAAAATGTAGAGATAACAAGTTCATGCTTGTTTATACAGGGCTTACCCATGAAGGGTATGCGTTGAAAACCTGATAGACACCATGACCCACGCATTGAATCCCTTTCACTTGCAAACAAATAACAAAGAAATGTTAGAATTATACCAATCCTCCAGTTGAAACAACAAAGTAATAAACACAGCAAACCCAGGTAAAGAATATACCTTCCTAAGACGTAGATGCGAACCACACCTCACGCAGTGACAAAAACTAGATATTTGAATAGAGCATAACCACAGTAGTTCCAAATGAATCATTCATCCATGATAGAAAAATATTAGAGCTTGATCTGACCCCATCCCAAGGAGCATTTACTCCGCTAGCCTGTCCACCACCAGCGTCGAAATTTTTCCTCATGCCTATAGTTTCATAAACCCAAACACGACTTGCTATTGGAAATTCCTTTTGCATTGAAACCCCCATCATTTGTATCATTTACTTAGGATAAGCCAAGATTCATGGCATATGGAATATGCCATGAATGGATCAAAATACATATATCATATGATATGTAAACTTTAAATACATCATGTCTAAGTGTTATAACTTAAGCCTTTCACATACAAGCATCAAAACATTCAAACCATATAAATATTACGCATAGGATTGAAGTTTATTTAAGTCTTAGAACCACAATAATAATGTTAACCAGTTAAGACGTAGGTATAAATAAACCCATCCATGCATAAATGATAATGGTAACAGTAGCAGTAAGATTTTCTAGGATAGGACTTTGGTCCTTTTGTTGTCCAAAAGAGTGGATTATTTTAGCATAGGTAGCTTTTCAATGTTTAACTATCGTATCAAGTTTTTCATCACCTAATGAACCTACAAAAAATGAAGATGAGTTGCATTAGTTTAATACGAACTAAGTAAACCCCGTAACGTCAAGTAAAACCAGTTACATCCCCAAGTGGTCCTATAAGGGATACAATTCCCTCCACTCCACCCCTTGACAATTACAAGTTAATTCAGAACTTTCCATAAGAATGTAACCAATAATTATAACCAGTAAGTAAGCTATAACTGAATAAACATACACTCACATGCATAACCAATGAACAGTAATAATCCAAATCAGATCAAGTAACATAAAACACATTATAGAATTACATTAGTAATCACATCAGGGAAACATCTAGAAACAATATGAACAACTTAAGACACTTCGGTTTCACAAACAAAAATCGACACATTCCGCAGAAGATGAGTTAATGTCTAATTCAAGTAGTAATTAACTAGCCTAATAATTTTTTTTTTAATTTTCAAATTTTGGGGACATTACACTATATGTTTCATAGTAAAAGAAGTCAGATTCGTGGTTAGTCAGGACCCATTCTAGTCGTAGGAACAAGAAGCCATTCCTTCTAAGGATCAATTGGTCGAAGTACCATTACGTCAACAACATTGAAAGGCACAAGTATCACCTAAGGCACTTGATTTGGTAACAACAAAACATAAAAACGCGATGAAGGACATTGGCCATGCAAGTTTCGACATGTCTGTCATCCCTATGTTTCTACTACACAGCATTCAACAAGTTGTTGATCATTCGGTAGTTGAACAATTGAAGTAGTCAAATAATAGCAGTATGTCTCTTGAGAGGAAAGTGCAAGAGACATAGTAGAAAACAAAGAGATGGAAAGAGGACAGGAAAATACTGGAGCAAGTTGTCGTGCTTGCATTCCACAAATTATCATAAAAAATTCACTGCATTCAATTTCTAACATTCACTTCTTTTGGATATAAAATCAAATGTGAAATCCTTCAACAAAACACTACAACTATTCTATTCAAGATGAGAAAACATGAAACTATATGGATCACTCAAAATTTTTAGATCTTCTTACTAGAAAACCAAACAAATCAGATCTAATTAAATAACTATCTAATGCCTAGAAATTCAATCATCAAGATAGGAAAAAAAAATTCCACAAAAAATCAAGAAATTTCCAAACTAACAACGAAAGAAATAAAGATGAAAAATAAAAACACTGCGAATCACAATGAAAAACAAGATTACAAGGTCGTAACAGATTTGAGGCTGAAATCAAACTTGGTTCAAAGACTAACACAAGATGTAGGTATAACGTCGGGCGCCAAGACCGCGCTGAAGCTCCTTGCAAATAGGAAGAAGGTGTTAGTGACGCTCTGTATCATAATAGAGGAGGCCTAGGTGATGCTTTATGTACAAAGAGTGAAGGTGTCAATAACACTCTGTTACAGAATAAAGAAGGCATCATTCTAACAGGTCCGCACTGTTAAAACAATCTAAGTGTGTTGGTGAAACCAAAAACTCAAAAAAGAGATACCTAAGGTTAAAAGCTAGATTCTAAAAATGTGAAACTACATAATAGATTTCAAAAATGATAGATCTATCAACTGGGATTGTTCTACTCGTTGAAATTAACCAGATCTAACTCAACTAAGAGGAAAAATGGAGATATATATAAACAAAATAATATCTAGTAAAAACTAACATACCTAAGGTCGTTCCCAAGTGTAGTTGCCAATTTTGTTACTAGAAATATGCTGTCAATGTGGACATAAATAGTTTCCCTAGTCTATATGGTAGATAACTAGAACCAAACAAAAACAACAATGAAATAATTTCCCTAAATCTAATAGTATTACTGATTGGAATGAGTTCTTACCTTTTTATGAAGGTTGTCCCTGCTAGTTGGAATTATTTAGCTCAATTGATGTTGAAGAACATATCATAGATCAGAGCCAACAATAAATAAGGAAACATACAAGATAATCAAAGAGATCTATATCAATGACCAACGAGAATGATAACAAACAATGAATTATGTAATTCTTATGGGAAAGGAAAACATCTTGCATTAATATAATGAAGGAAATATTACAACCAAGCCTTGGTGTGGAGTTCCTTTTCCAATGGATCTTTCCTCAAAGAATATCCACAAACAAAAAATATCTGGACTATTTTCTTCAGCATTTGTATAGACTCACTCTTACCCCCTTATCTCATGAATGGAAACTTGCAACTATAGGCCAAAAGACATGAGGAAGGGAGGGGAGGATTAAGGGAGAAGGATGAGGTGGGATCCTACTAAGTTGGGAACAAAGTGATATCCACCCTATAAGTAAGGGATAAACCTCCACAAGGGTTTCCTTCAAGAGACTTCTTGAGACTTCTCTTTTTCCCTTCATAAAGGAATAAACGCATCGTATACACAAGCAAAGTGCATCGGCGATGCACCTTACAGTGATTCAAAGTGTGCCAATGGGGCGAGACTCACCTTGTTAGAGAGAAAAATGCATCACCCTCTAAAAAAGTGTTTTTTTCAATTGTAAAAAACCTTCGAACTCATCTTTTAAAGACTTATTTCCAAGTTGTTTTCTCTAGGAAAGTACATAAGAGTTTTGATCAGAATTTTGAAGAATATGGTCGCAACGGGAGGAAGACTGCAATAACAAAGGGAGAGTATGTCAAATATGGGAAGTCAATTGTTTTTTGAGGGAACGCTAAATGTAAAAAATGAGTTAAGTTAGACATGTAGTCTATTTTTGGAATGGGAATGAATGTAAACTCAATGGATAATGCGTATATAAATGTAAAGGGATTTCTTGGGTTAGTTAGAAATTTAAGCAGAAGAAGTTAAGAATTAAAGGAGAACCAAATGACTATTAGTTGAGAACCACTCAACTGTTAGAAGAAGACTCGTGAAAATTAAATAAATTCGATCCATATGTTGTGTGTGGATGACCGAAATAGGAGAATCGATGAAGAGACGACCATATGAGAATAACAAGAAAATATATAGGCATGAGAGCATGAGAAATACAGACGAACTCATCCATTCTAAGAAGATATTGAGAGAAGTTTGCAGGATTTTTGCACAAAACAAAATCATTCTAAAGAAAGACTCATACTAGATGAATAGTGTTTTTGTGGTTTTCCTTGTATGGGTTTCCATGTTACATCTATGTGTCTATAATGTCTCTATATATTGTGTATGAATATTTATGATTTTTCCACAACTGATATTTCTATAATATTATGGAATGTTGATGATAACTATGATACACATGATTTAGATCTATATTCTTTATATATTGTGAATGTGTCGACAGAATTCTATATTGTATATGATGTGTATGTGTCGAGGGTTGTTCATTTATCTGATTCGGTCGATTTTTTTGTTTAATGTTTCCATGAAGAAATTCCCTTATATAACCTCAGAAACATGGTTCTCACATTCCCCACAGGCATATTGGATGAGACCTCACTTGCGTCGTAGGTGTTTCCTACAAGGTTATACTCTGTTAGGACAGTGCCTTGGGTTTTGTTGACATCGAAGTAAAATGAACGTGGGTTAGTGGAATCGACACCAGCACAAACACTTCAAGGATCAAGGAAAGGAAAAGGTGTACAAGGTTCGTGATCATGGAGAGGACGGAAATTTCATGTAACAATTCTTCAAAGAAAACTACAAGTATTATTATTATTATTATCGTTTCAATTAATGCGAGTAAATTTTTTTATGCAAAGATAGTCAAATAAAATTGAGTTATTATGCAATGTGGGAAGAAGGTCATCACCCTTATATTGTGATTTTTTGGAACAAAATCAAAGATACTTGAACTTTAAAACTTTTGTTAATCAATCATTGCATTAATGAATCTCATAAACATCTTATAAATAAATAAGCCATAGAAATCATTCATCCATAAGCGACAATATATACCCTAGGAAAACCTCCAAACATAGATGATGAAATACGCAACAATTCTTTGAGTATGATAGATATATTTGCAAAGAATGGTTTACACATAAGTAGGTTTCCCGATAAGAGACATCATCTGAGCAATAAAGAAGATAGATCCAATACAACATTGCAATCAACTATATTGAACTTTCGATATTCCTAGCATATTAATAACAAGCCAAAAAACCAACCATGCACAAAGATATGTTCCCTTCCTTTCATTATTATCTTTTAACTGAATGTTGGCTGACTTGTAATGAGTCTCTTGATATTTAACTGAATGTATGAGAATAAAATTAGGAGGCTAACTGAATGTCTTTGGTGCCTCACATTTAGTGCATAGATTGTATTATTAACTTCTGCATGTATATTCTTAGTTAAATTAATGATGATCACTTAGTTAACAAGATAAATTAAGTGTCATTAGTGCATCACTCTTGGTTTCATCCATGTAAAACATTTACATGGATCTCTGTAAGTTTGTTTTAATTAATTGAAACACATAAGTCTTTATTAATTAAATTACATTATTTACAATTTTAATTTTTGCATGGATGTGAGAGAGATTCCTTTCTTAACATATAAATTATTTATTTACAACTAATTCTTTAACTAGATCCTTCACAATTTGAGTTTACATGAAGGAATACATAGGAAATTCGAATTCATCATCTCTTTATTCTTATCTTTTATCATTTATTATTTATTTCATGGTACACAAGGTATTTACTAAGTATTCAAATAGTATACCTAAGTATAATATTCTAGGTGATTATTTTAGATTGAAAAAATCATACATATATATAGGTAGTCGAATAATAAATGACAAACATGCAATTTTCTACTAAAACTTGTAAATTGTGCTACAATTAAGGAAACTGGAAAACTGAAAGAAACAATGGTGGGGGTCCAAGAGGAATAGGTGGGTGTCCACCAATATCCTCCTGGATCACCTTTAAATATACCTAAACATAACCAAACATCTTATTAACTATTCTCTACAGTCCATGCTAGATATCTAATACGTACATGCTACGCTCTAATGCTATGACACAATCCTTTAAACCCAAACAAACAGAGAGCCGTGTAAACGAACATAACCCAGCATAATAATTTATACATAGATTAAACTTCCAAAGGCTATAAGGCCACGATCGATTCCATTACAGTCTACATAAAACGCAGTAAGTAAATAAACCATACCAAAACCCAAGTTTACATAGTATTCAAACGCTAAACAAAATCATAGGTTTTCATATCAAATCGTTTATAGTCTTCATATTAAAAACCAATGTGTCGTGTATGTACACAGAGAGGCACAAAACCCCTTTGCCGGACAGTCAATTATTTAAAACGTTCAAGGCAGGTTGTGAGCTATGGCACAACCACGGCCCAAGAAAATGCGAAAGCTATCTACGAGAGTCCATTTAAAACCAGAGAAAATTAAAACATAAAACCCAAAGGCAGAGTAACCAAGTGCCACATGAAACCCCAACCCAGTAAATATTTCCAACTCAGGAATGCCCAAAACGAGAGGAGGCAAGTGATTCTTGTTGACAAGCTTACCATGGCTGTAAAGGAGAAATCCCAACTCAACAATGTATCCCTGTGCAAACCTTGGAGCGCCTTCATCTCCACCTGCAACAAACCAACAATGGCATGAGGAGCATGACCGTGCCATGGAGAAAACCAAATGAAACACTTTCATTTTTACACAGAGCCGAATGAGCTTACCTGGGAATCGTTGGGGTCAACTCCATTCTCTGAACGCGCAGAGGCTTCACTACACCACAATTCCCATACCATAATGCACTTACAACGAGTGCCAAGGGTTTTCACCAACCCCGATGGGATTAATGGCACCAACCGGTGGCCATTAACGCCACCATAAACCCCAACCATAAGATTGTGGACCAACATCATATCAACCTTGTCTTATGTTAAACCCTCTATACTATGGATTCTCAACCCCTTAAAAGTCAGTGCAGGCTCAATACAATTGACATGGTAAATATACCATAGTCTCAAATCTTTGGTATGTGCAGCTTTAACACTATTAGATAGTGTTACAATGTTTTCCCTTAACACTATCTTATAACGTTATAATATGTGCCCTTAGCATCAAGTTTTTAGTGTTATCCCTTGACTTTTATGCTAGCCATATAGGTAGTGTATGCTCTCAAGTCGTAGGTCTAGGTTGTAGTGGTTAGGCAATATGGAAAACATAGTATTCCACAATTCCCTCGCTAGGAAGAACAAGCATAAGTCTACAAGCTCGTCACCAATGTAAAACCTGCAAAATAGAAACAAGAGACGAGTAAGTAGGTAAACAAGAGATGGAAAATAATAATGGAAGTACAGTAAGATAATTCATATGCATTTAGTAATTTAACGAATACAGATAATTAGTAAACATCGAGCGTACCTGAGTAGTAAAAGGGAACAATAACAAAAGGACAAGGCGGGACAGGAAGTTTAATTAAAAACTGAATTGTGTCAAGTATCCAATAATCCTGATGTTGCAAGAGTAACCTGTGAATCAATGAATAAGGTGCCTTAGTTCGAATGAACTAAGTAATCCTGCATAATGAATAATAACCTTACATCTCAGATCATCATGGGAGAACAAGTTCCGCCACTCCACCACTTTATCCCCATCAACAAAGTTAAGTTAGCTTTTATTTAATAAACAAAGTACATATATGCAGGAGTAAACCAATGATCTAAATAACTCATTAATTCATCGACTGTAGTAACTATGATAGATAGATAGTTTAAATAACATAATTAAGACATAAGAAGTAAATGAACTAATAGTCACAGAATGGATAAGAGATTAACAAGACAATGGGCAGAATCCAAAGAGGTTGAAAGTTTAAGGAGTATCTATGTTTCCACATGAGTACTAATGATCCCTTTTGGGTAGTTTTCACTAGCCTATAACTAGAGGTATATATCATAGAGTACCTTCTATTGGAATACTTGAGTTGATACAAACCATAAGTCCTAGCTTAATACAAACCACAAATCTACAATATTGATACAAACCAAAATACTTTACAATATGAAAATCACTACCTCAATCAATGGTGATATAGATATGGCTTGATACAAACAATGAGCCCCAATATGATACAAACCACAAGTCTAGAGAAGGACTCGTGATGTTGTACAATCAATGTATATCCCATATAAACTCCATTGGAAATACTCACAACATCTCTCCTGTGACTTTAATTAGATGATATAGTTTCATAAGGGAGTGAAATGTCTTCTATAGCGTGGAGATGACAAGATTTCATTTACTACTATGAAACGCCATTTTTACTTATTCAATCCATCCTTTTTTCCAATTATGAACCCTTATATTTTGTCTTTTCGCATTCAAAATATGTATTTAGTCCAATATCATTTTATTTTTCTATATATTTTTCCTCTAGTTGATTATTGGATAGATGATAGTTACCAAAGGTTTACCTCTTGTTTGTTGAATGTACAAGGAGCCAAAAAAACATCAACAATTTCTCTAGATGTTGTTTGAATGAGTTATGATAAGAACCATAGGGTTTTATATTGTTTGAATGAGTTATGATAAGAACCATAGGGTTTTCTATATAGGTCAAGATTTCATAGCACATGCTTAATTTTTATTGGTCGACCTATTATGGCCATAACAAATCATTTAAGGAAATGATTTAAATTTGTAGTGGATGTAACTATATAATTCTTACATCAGTTATATACTTTGAATTTGAAGATTTTTATTCATAAAAATTGTAATGTCTCGAATTTTGGACCTACCAGTTATAGGCATACGCCTATTGATCATGATGATTATATTGATGTTTTATTTTTGTGTCGAAGACCCCACTCCATATGAACATGATGATTTGTTTTGTATATTGGGCGTAAGCCAATTGTTGATGCTATATAGGTAGGTATATTGGGTATGGACCCTGAAGCACATGATTGATGAAATGTTTGTGATGGTTGTGGACCCTGAAGCACATGATCGATGAGATGTTTCTTGTTGAGCAAAAGGATCTGGAACACATGAGTACTTACGATTGTGTTGAGCATAAATATTTGTAACACATGAAAATATAATTGGAAATGTTGGGCATAAGCTCTGGAGAATTCCATTTTGGTGTTGAGCATAAGCTCTGGAGCATCGGATCTTTGGCCATTGTATCGCTAGGTGTATCATACAAGTACATCCTAGCATTTAGTGTTGAGCGAGAGCTATAGAATTGCACTATGTTTGTAACTCCCTGTTATAAGTGTTGAGTATGGGCTCTAGTAAGCGCCAGGGTTTACTGAAAAGATTAAAATCTCCTCTGAGTGAAAATGACTCGAGGAATAATCTTGATCTTATCATACTTATTTTTAAGTGATTAAATGAAATTCGAATTTCTGTGTTCTAATCAAGTACTAAAGAATTACCATGTTATACGAGGGAAATCCAACATGCAAGGATATTTAGAGTTTCCTCGCCTAGTATACCTAAGCCATCTATCTACTTGACCTTCCTGAAAGAAGTGTTGTTAAGTCTAGGGAACACGACACATGATTCCCGAAGACAAGTGTTAACAAGTATTTTAATACTGTGTATTTTATACATTGTATGTATAAATAATTAATTACGATTAATTATATAATTGAATAAAGAAGGAAGAGAAGCTCCACCAATTATTATTTAGTATTAAAAGATTAATAAATAGTGAAATATCTATGAAAGACTAACTAGGAACTAGTTAAAAGTTTCTAGGTTAAGAATTGAAAATTACCCCAGTAAATTAAAAAGGGTTAAATCAAGAAATCAAGGATTACTTGATTTAACTGCCCCTTTGGCTGAAAATTCTGCCTATAAAGACTCAAGCCAAGCAAAGGCTTGGGGGTTCTGATTTTTTGATCTAGGAGAATCATTATTTTCCTATTTTGCTCTCAATTTTTTTCTTGAATAACTTTTCCTCCAAGGAAAAGAGGATTGATCCAGAACTGATTACTAGTTAGGAAACCCTACCTTAGGAGCTCTAGGCTACTTGCATGTTGGAGTCCAACTCGGGGGGATCCAGATTAGAACCAGGAATAGTTTTGGGTCATGGTTGGGAGGAACGTGGTAGTTCCCAAGTGATTTGGTCATCAAACAGAGGTCAGATCTACATTCAATTGTTAACACTGGTTATTTAACTATGCAGGTGTAGCCATTAACAAAGATTCAATTTTTAGGTATGAAACCCTTGAAGGCCTATTCTGTTTCTTTCCAAAGTTTCATTACTATTTGTGTTAAGTAATGGATGCAATGAAATTTCTAACCGTAATGGTTCTATCTTATGGTTAAAAATATGCTAGGGTTTGTATATGTAATTTACTAATCATAGGTTGTTTATGTTTAAGGTTGCATCTCTCATAAATGTTCTTATATTAACTAGGTTTGATCTTAGTAGTATGTTTTTACCTTGTCCTCTGTATTTAATACTCTGCTAACATATTCCATTTGTCAGTAGAGGGTTGTTATATTTAAATTCAAGTTTAGTTCAAGAGTATAGGTTAAATATATATAGATATAGAATTACATATATATATCCGTCTTCAAATAGTTTTAAAATTTATGTACTATTTTGATTTATTATAAACTAAAGAACAAAATTCATATAATAAACAAGCTAACAAATTATTAAAGACCTTCTAAAGGCCTGCTCTACTTAACCATGTAAAAACAAATTTAAATTTCATAATATTCCATTTTAATAAACATAATCAACATTAACCAAATAGAGAAGGCATCGTGACCATCCATGTGGTCCATTATCAAACTCTGTTTTAATATATAAAATCCACAATCCAAATCGTATCCATTAACATAACTCAAGTATTTAAATTCACATTCCTATTATTACAGTCATCCATTATAAACACAAAGAGTTTTAAAAGTCCCCTTTAAATCTATCTACACATAACCAAACATCTTATTAACCATTCTCTACAGTCCATGCTAGATATCTAATACATATAGGCTATGCTCTAAAGCTATGCCGCAATCCTTTACACCCAAACAACGCTTACATTAACAGTGAGGTCCTAAAGACCCTACTTATGGCCTCAGCCAAGATTCCAAACTAAACACACAGTCACGTTTTAAAACCAATCGATGTCGTGGGTTGACATAACCCTGGGTTGTTACAGCCTTATTTTTCTTCTAAGTAAACAATTTACATTTTTAAAATACCAACTAAAAAGCTATCACAGTCATTGGGAGAGGCACATGCCATTCGTGACATGGCCTGCACCCACACTAAGCCAATTCAAACTAAGAACAAAATACTGTGTTTAAAAAACACAAACTCAATTTATAAGCTAATGCAGAGCATGTGGCGACAAGCCAATGGGCTACGACACCATTGTTACAATGGTGCAGCCCATGGCATAATGCCTAAGCTCTACAAGCTCCCTGCTCAAAATATAAACCAAACAAATAGAGAGTAGTGTAAACAGACATAACCCAACATAATAATGTATACACATAGTAAATTTCCAAAGGCTGCAAGGCCACGATCGATTCCATTACAGTCCACATAAAACGTAGTAAGTAAATAAACCATACCAAAACCCAAGTTTACACAGTATTGAAATGCTGAACGAAATCATAGGTTTTAATATCAAATCATTTACAGTCTTTATATTAAAAACCAATGCACCGTGTATTTACATATAGAGGCACGAAACCCCTTGTCATATAATCAAGTATTTAAAACGTTAATGGCAGGCTGTGAGCTATGGCACCATTACAAGTAATGGTGCAGCCATGGCCCAAGCAAATGCCAAAGCTCTCTATGAGAGTCCATTTCAAACCAGAGCAAATTACAACATAAACCCTAAAGGTAGAGTGACCAAGCGCCACATGAAACCCCAACCTAGTAAATATTTCCAACTCGGTAATGCCCAAAACGAGAGGAGGCAAGTGATTCTTGCTGATAAGCTTACCATGGCCGTAAAGGAGAAATCCCAACTCAACAGTGTAGCCTTGTGCAAACCTCAAAGTGCCTTCATCTCCACCTGCAATAAACCGACTATGGCATGAGGAGCATGACCGTGCCATGGAGAAAACCAAATGAAACACTTGCATTTTTACATAGAGCTGGATGACCTTACCTGCAAATCGTTGGGGTCGACTCCATTCTCCAAACGCATAGAGGATTCACTACACCACACTACCCATACCATAATGCACTTACAACGAGTGCGAATACCTTTTCCAAGGGTTTTCACCAACCTTGATGGCATTAATGGCACTAGCTGGTGGTCATTAACGCCACCATAAACCACAACCATAAGATCATGGAACAACATCATATCAACCTTGGCTTATGTTAAACCCTCTATACTATGGTTTCACCACCCCTTAAAATTCAGTGCAGGCTCAATACATTGGACATGGTATATATACCATAGTCTCAACTCTTTGGTATGCACAACTTTAATACTATCATATAGTGTTACAATGTTTTCCCTTAACACTGTCTTATAACATTATAATGTGTGCTCTTAGCATCAAGCTTTTAGTGTTATCACTTGCCTTTTATGCTAGCCATATAGGTAGTGTATGCGCTCAAGTCATAGGTCTAGGCTGTAGCATTTAGGCAGTATGGAAAACACAGTATGCCATAATGCCTCCCCTAGGGAGAACAAGCCTAAGTCTACAAGCTCATTACCAATGTAAAACCTGCAAAATAGAAACAAGAGACGAGTAAGTAGGTAAACAAGAGATAGAAATAATAATGGAAGGACAGCAAGATAATTCATAAGCATTTAGTAATTTAATGAATACAGATAATTATTAAACATAGGATGTACCTAAGTAGTAAAATGGAACAGTAAAAAAAGTACAGGGCGGCACAGGAAGTTTAATTAAGAACTGAATTGTGTCAAGTAACCAATAATCCCAATGTTGCAAGGGTAACCTGTGAATCCATGAATAAGGTTCCTTAGTTCGAATGAACTAAGTAAGCCCGCATAACAAAAAATAACCTCACCTCACAGATCGCCATGGGAGAACAAGTTCCGCAACTCCAACACTTTATCCCCATCAACAAAGTTAAGTTAGCTTTCATTTAATAAACAAAGTACACGTATGCAGAGTAAAAAAATGATCTAAATAACTCATTAATTCACCCACAATAGTAACTATGATAGATCGACAGTTTATATAATAGAATACAACATAAGAAGTAAATGAACTAGTAGTCACGGAATGGATAAGAGATTAATAAGACAATGCACAGAATCCAAAGAGGTTGAAAGTTTAAGGAGCATCTATGTTTCCGCATGAGTACTAATGATGCCTTTTGGGTAGTTTTCACTAGCCTATAATTTTTTTTTTTCAATTTTTGGGGACATTACAATTGGTATCAAAGCCCAGTTTCATAGCTGAGAGACTTATGGGTGCACCAAGCATTCACGCAAAGAAAATAAAGTATGATCAGTAAATTTTGTTACTAACAGAAATTGTTTTCTGCTATTTAAAAAAATTTGTGTTTCAGGAAAATTTTTGTAGTGTTGTTCAGTTTATGAATATTGAGGGAGAAAAAAACCAGCAGGAAGAAATGACCACCCGCACTCTAGAGGTGAACTTAGTGGTCGAGCTAAAATCTAATGTGCGGAAAACTTTGCAGAGTATCCAAGCTGAACTAAAAAGTTTTAGAGAAGAAAGTATAAATGAAAGAAAAGAACAACAAGCTATAAATGAAGCATTATTGCGTAACATGATGGGAGGGAGCCCCAAGGTAAACCTACCCAGTCCACTAATAGATACAAAAGAGAATCGTACCATGAGTGGGCCAGTAGCCGAAGAGAAGCAGAAAAAGAAGGTACCTTTGAAGCAACTAAAGGAGATCATCATAGTCCTGTTACTGATGACTCACTTTCTCCACAAAAAAAGAGGCAAATAAGTGACGACAGTATTCAGGGGGAGTTTCAAAAAATAAGAGCCCCAACCTATGAAGGTGAAGTAAATATGGGAGAAAAGGCTGAAGAATGGTTGTTGGGAATGAGTAAGTATTTTTAGGTTCATAACTATTCAAGTGTGATGCAGACTAGGCTTGCCATCTAGAACCTGAATGGTAAGGAAACAAGATGGTGGAAATATTTAAAGCACACCAAGAAAGATGAGCTACGAGAAATAAGATGGGAAAACTTCTGAAATATTTTTCAAGAAAAATACATGTCAGAAAGGTTCTTTGACCGCAAGGTAAAGGAGTTCCATGAACTGCGCATGGGGTCCATGACTATGGACGCAATTATAAATAGATTTCTGGATCTGTTACATTATGTACCGTATATGAAAGAAGAAAAGGTGATGATCCAGTAGTTCCTAGGGTGTCTTCCTCCTAGTTTTCAGGACAGGATTGAATTCGACATGCCAAAGACTCTGGATACTGCACTACACAAGGCCCAACTCGGTTATGAGCATGGGCAGTTACGACAAGAAAACCAGAACCGAAAAAGAGAAAAGTCTAGAAACTTTTATGGTAACCGCAAGTCTGGGTCAAACCCACAGCCTTATAGAAACCAAAATAACAGCTTTCAAGTGAACAAGAACTGCAACAAAACTGGTACAAAGCCTTATGTACCAGCTTCTAATGGTAATAAGCAAATGGCGAGTGGAGCCAATGCTACCCCTTTAGCGATCAAGTGCTAGAATTGCAACAGGTCTCATTATGCCCGAGATTGTAAGAACAAGAACAATGGAGTCTTGCATAACCTGTAGGAAGGACATACCATTGAGGATATAGAGGGAACCCCACGAATCTATGCAGCATTAGATGGCTGACAAGCGGACCATCAAGCTACAATGGTTAAGATCGAAGGTATGATCTTGAACACCTCTGTTTCAATACTTATTGATCTTGGTGCTTGCCGGAGCTATGTTGCACCTAAGATTGTTAATTTATGCAAGTTAGGAAAAGTAAAGCATAATAAATGTGGCTAGTAAAGTTAGCCACCGGTATGAAATGGAAGGTTTCGGAAATTGTTAAAGAATGTGAAGTAAACCTGAATGGTTTCCTTACTGAACTAAACCTGAACATCCTACCTTTAGGATCGTATGATATTCTTATCGGCATGGACTGGTTGGAACAACACCATGTCATGATCGATTGTCTACACAAGTGTATCTTGTGTACTAATGGATAAGGGAACCAAGTGAAGGTTCAAGGCATCCTAAAGAAAGTTTCTGTAAGACAAATCTCTGCCCTACAAGCGAAGAAGTGTGTTAGGAAGGGTTGCAAGTTGTTTGCAGTAAACATCTGAGACATATAATCCAATAGAGAACAACGTATAGAATACTTTACCGTACTTGAAAAATTCAAGGACGTGTTCCCTGAGGAAAACCTTGGATTACCTTCGAAATGAGACCTAGACTTTTCCATAAAACTAACTTCGGGATCGGTTCCGGCTTCCAAAGCCCCTTACTGCATGAGTGCACCGGAATTGGTGGAACTCAAACTGCAGTTGTTGGAATTAATAGAGAAAGGGTATATCCAACCTAGTGTGTCCCCTTGGGGAGCACTGATTTTGTTCATAAAGAATAAGGATGGTATGATGAGGATGTGCATTGATTACTATCAATTGAACAAAATGACTATAAAGAACCGTTACCCGCTCCCTAGGATTGATGATTTGTTCAACCAGGTGGGAGGAGAAAAAATCTTTTCAAAGATTGACCTACGATCTGGGTACCATCAGGTACGGATCCAAGATGAAGATATTCCCAAGACTGCTTTTCGTACAAGGTACAGGCACTATGAGTTTATAGTGATGTCGTTTGGGTTGAAAAATGCACCTGCAAACTTTATGTGTATGATGAACAACATATTCAGTAAATATCTGGATAAGTTTGTACTAGTCTTTATTAACAACATTCTGGTTTATTCCAAGAATAAAGCGGAACACGAAGAACACCTTTGCGTAGTACTTCGAGTGTTGAGAGAACACCAGCTCTACGCTAAGTTTAGTACATGTGATTTTTACAAACCACAAATACAGTACCTAGGTAACATCATATCCGAGGTAGGAATAGCTATGGATCCGAAAAATATTCGAGCCATAAAGGATTGGCCCACCCCGACTAGTGTCACTAACATTAGGTCCTTTTTGGGTTTATCCGTTTATTATCGAAAGTTCATTGAGAACTTCTCGAGAATCGCTTGCCCCATGACGGATTTGCAGAAGAAAGCAAACAAGTTCTTATGGACTGACAAGTGTGAAGAAATTTTTCAAAAACTTAAGCAGCTTTTGATGACCGCACCAGTGTTGCGGATTGCATATCTTGATGGGGATTTCATTGTATGCACAGATGCAAGTAAGGAAGGACTTGGAGGAGTCCTCTTACAAAACGACCATGTGATCTATTATGAATCGCAGAAATTAAAAGAGCATGAAAATAATTATCCCACACATGATCTTGAGCTAGCGGCCATTGTCCATGCTCTGAATATGTGGAGGCACTACCTCATGGGAAGGAAGTTCCTTCTAAATACTAACAATATGAGTCTAAAGTATTTGTTCGATCAACCCGATCTGAATGCAAGGCAAGCCAGATGGTTGGCTTTCCTAAGTGAGTATCACTTGGAACTAAAGCATATCAAGGTCAAGGAGAACAAAGTTGCCTATGCCTTGAGTCGATGAACTCATATAATATATGAGGTGACCCCGAGTCAAACTAATGCACATTTGCATGAGAATATTAGAATGGACAACAAGGTTGATCCGTTCTATGTGGAGATACTCAAGAAGGTCCAAGAGGACTGGTTGTTTCAACAACATAAGGAATACAAGGTGGATGATTCCAGACTACTATGGTACAAATATAGATTGTATGTTCCAGTTGGAGGGGACATTCGGTCCAACATCCTCACAGAATTTCATAGGGAACCTTACTCAGGGCACTCAGGATATCAAAAGATGATATCCGCCGTCAAGAGACACTTCTTCTGGCCTAAGTTAAAGGTCGACATTGCAATGTTTATTGCAAAATGTTAGGAATGCCAACAAGTTAAATTTGAGCACCGACATCCTTCAAGATCGCTACAGCCATTGCCCATTCTGGAATGGAAGTGGGAGGTTATCAGTATGGATTTTATTACTGGCTTACCGAATAGTAAGAAGCAAAATGATTCCATCTTCGTGGTCATTGACAAGTTGTTAAAGGTGGCACACTTCATCCCCGTAAAATTGACCTACAAGGCCGTGAACATTGTTGATATCTTCCTGAAAGAGATATTTAGACTGCATGGGATACCCAAAGTTATTATCTCAGATCAAGATGTTAAGTTTACAGGAAACTTTTGGAGATATTTATTCTTTGGATTAGAGACACAACTGAATGTTAGCACTGCTTATCACCTGCAGACAGACGGGAAGATTGAAAGAGTGAACCAAATTGTTGAAGACATGCTTCGAAGGTATGTCATGAACAACCCCACAAAGTGGGAGGATTATCTGCACCTTGCGGAGTTTGCATATAACAACGTGTATCAAGCTTCCACCAAGATGAGTCCTTTTGAGGTACTCTATGGACGGAAGTGTAGGACCCCAATTAATTGGGACAGTCTGGTGGATCGGCTCATGTTAGGGCCTGACCTGTTATTGGACTTGGAACAGTTAGTTACCAAGGTCCAGGGAAACCTTAAAGAGGCACAAGACCGTCAGAAACGTTAGGCGGATAAGAAAAAAAAGATAAATACTATCAAGTAGGTGAGCATGTCTACTTGAAAGTGAAAGCAAAACGGAGATTTTTGAGCTTAGGTAGGTGTGGTAAGTTGGCACCTAGGTTTTGTGGACCTTTTGAAATTCTCGCCAAGAAAGGACCAGTGGATTATGAATTAGCATTACTTGCGCACGTAAGAGTTCATAATTTATTCCATGCATCTTTATTAAAGAAATATGTTTATGACACTAAGAATGTCATTGATTGGTCCTTATTATAGGTGGAACCCGAGGGGGAATTTTCCCCGGAGCCTTTGCATATATTGGACAAGAGAGAATTATAGCTTTGGAAGCACACTGTGGTCCAATTTGAAGTGCAGTGGAAGCACTTTGAGGTAGATGAGGCTACCTAGGAGAATGAGGCCACCATGAGGAAGGCTTATCTCGCCTTGTTTCATGATATCATTCAGAGTCCCTAGAACACCAGGGATGGTATTGTACTAAGCGGGGAGGGATGTGATGTCCCGAATTTTGGACCTACCATTTATAGGCATAAGCCTATTGATCATGATGATTATATTGATGTTTTATTTTTGGGTCGAAGACCCCACTGCATATGAACATGATGATTTGTATTGTATATTGGGTGTAAGCCAATTGTTGATGATATATAGGTATATATATGTTTTGTGTTGGACGTGGACCTTGAAGCACATGATTGATGAAATGTTTGTGTTGGGCATGGACCTTGAAGCACGTGATTGATGAGATGTTTTGTGTTGAGCGAGAGGCTCTGGAACACATGAGTACTTACATTGGTGTAGAGCATAAGCTCTGGAGCATCGGATCTTTGGCCATTGTATCCCTAGGTGTATTGTACAAGTACATCCTAGAATTTAGTGTTGAGCGAGAGCTCTGGAATTGCACTATGTTTGTAACTCCCTGTTATAAGTGTTGAGTATGGGCTCTGGTAAGCGCTAGGGATTACTGAAAATATTAAAATTACCTTCGAGTGAAAACGACTCGAGAATAATATTGATCTCATTATACTTATATTTTAAGTGATTAAATGAAATTTTGAATTTCTGTATTTTCATCAAGTACTGAAGAACTACCACGTTATAGGAGGGAAATCCAACATGCATGGATGTTTAGAGTTTCCTATCCTAGTAGACCTAAGCCATCTATCTACTTTACCTTCATGAAAGAAGTGTCATTAAGTCTAGGGATCATGGCGCATGATGCTCGAAGAAAAGTGTTAACAAGTATTTTAATACTATATATTTTATACATAGTATGTATAAAGAATTAATTACGATTAATTATATAATTGAATAAAGAAGGAAGAGAAGCTCCACCAATTATTATTTATTATTAAAAGATTAATAAATAGTGAAATATATATGAAAGACTAACTAGGAACTAGTTAAAAGTTCCTAGGTTAAGAATTGAAAATTACCCCAGTAAATTAAAAAGGGTTAAATCAAGAAATCAAGGATTTATTGATTTAACTGCCCTTTTAACTGAAAAGTTTGCCTATAAAGACTCAAGCCAAGCAAAGGCTTGAGGGTTCTGATTTTTTGATCTAGGAGAATCATTATTTTTCCTGTTTTGCTCTCAATTTTTTTCTTGAAGAAATTTTCCTACAAGGAAAAGAGGATTGATCCAGAACTGATTACTAGTTAGGAAACCCTACCTTAGGTGCTCTAAGCTACTTGCATGCTGGAGTCTAGCTTGAGGGGATCCAGATTAGAACCAGGAATGGTTCTAGGTCATGGTTGGGAGGAATGTGGTAGTTCCCAAGTGATTTGGTCATCAAACAGAGGTCAGATCTACATGCAATTGTTAACACTGGTTATTTAAGTGTGCAGGTGCAGCCATTGACAAAGCTTCAATTTTTAGGTATGAAACCCTTGAAGGCCTATTCTATTTATTTCCAAAGTTTCATTACTGTTTGTGTTAAGTAATGGATGCAATGAAATTTCTAACACTAGTGGTTATGTCTTATGGTTAAATATCTGCTAGGGTTTGTATCTGTAATTTACTAATCATAGGTTTTTTATGTTTAAGGTTGCATCTCTCATAAATGTTCTTGTATTAACTAGGTTTGATGTTAGTATTATGTTTTTACCTTGTCTTCTATATTTAATACTTTGTTGACATATTCCATTTGTTAGCAGAGCCTTGTTTTTTTTTAAATTCAAGTTTAGTTCAGTAGTATAGGTTAAATATATATTGATATAGAATTACATATATATATCAGTATTAAAATAGTTTTATAATTTATGTACTATTTTGATTTATTATAAACTAAAGAACATAATTCATAGAATAAACAAGATAACAAATTATTAAAGACCTTCTAAAGGTCTGCTCTACTTAACCATGTAAAAACAAATTTAAATTTCATAACATTCCATTTTAATAAACATAATCAACATTAAACAAACAGAGAAGGCATCGTTACCATCCATGTGGTCCATTATCAAACTCTGTTTTAATATATAAAATCCATAATCCAAATCGTATCCATTAACATAACTCAAGTATTTAAATTCACAGTCCTATTATAATTTATTACAGTTATCCATTATAAACACAAAGGGTTTTAAAAGTCCCCTTTAAATCTATCTACACATAACCAAACATCTTATTAACCATTCTCTACAGTACATGCTAGATATCTAATACGTACAGGCTACGCTCTAAAGCTATGCCACAATCCTTTAAACCCAAACAACGCTTACAATAATAGCAAGGTCGATCAAGAAAAATGATGTGCGCTGAAAAAAACCTAATCTCTGCCCTAGCTAGAGCCGAGGCCCATGGCCACCGGGCCTCTACAGGGACGGATCATCTGGTAATTGCTGAGAAGGATGGTCATCGAATCGGGCCATGCAGTGGAGGCGGCCCACTAGTCCAGCAGAGTTGGGAACTATTTTTGTCAGAAACATCTCTGTTTCTTTTCAGTATTGGAAGATCTGGGAGCGTCGAGCCTTGGAGAGACGGCAGGCATTTGTTTTCTTTCTATTCGATCAGTGTTATGGACCAGCTGCAACGAGAAAAAATTATTACGGCTATCTGGTGTGTGGGTGCAGGGTTTTTTACCTTTTACCTCCGTGGTGGAGCGGCTACAGAACAGCTCTGTGCAAGTATACAGGACACGGGATTTTCTGTTACTTACTCTTTTCTCCAAGAAAGTCTTTCTACTATTGGAAAAATCGGAGAAACAAATAGGAGATCCGGCTGCATGCGACCTGTTAGGCCTCTATCGGTCCATCCATATGGTGAAAAAAGGTATGAATCTCATGAACGGTTTTCAGTTTTTGGCTTTAGGACAGAGGCTGTCAAATACCAGCTTTTTATAAAAACCCTTTCAGGAAAAACAATCTTGTTGTGGGTTTCTGCTCAAGATACAGGGGATACCATAAAAACAATGATAGAATAGAGAGAGGGTTACTCTCGATTTTATTTCTACATTCTGTATGGAGGTAAAGTACTGAATGAGGCTAATAGGCTGAGGGATTGTCAGATTTTTAAGAATTCTACTTTGTATGTGAAGACTCGTTTGCGGGGAGGATCATTTGGGAATAGAGGAACAGCCGGCCCCTCTTCATTCAAGGATGCAGCTCGTTCAAAGGGGCCACCGACATCAACAGCACCACCGGCTTCACAACCCAAGCCGTATATAGTGGAGAAACTGGATGATATCCCATCCTTGGAGGTCAAGAATAACGAGGTAACAAAACTTTTCAGTATTCTTCAAACTAATGCTCTCATTTGCCGTTTCAATGGATTTTGGCCCAGATCTTATGATCTTCATAACTGGATCTACACAAATTGGACAACAAATTGTCAAATCCTTTTATGCTCCAAAGGATTTTTTGTTGTACAGTTTGATTCACAGGAAGATTATCAGAAGATCATTGAGCAGGGCCCTTGGTTTTGGGGGAGAGCAAGGCTTTTCTTAACACCCTGATTTCCTGATTTTGATGCCAACACTATGGTGGTAACCAAAATGCCGGTATGAGTACGGTTACCCAATCTTCCCCTTCCTTTCTGGCATCATCTAGTCTTGGAAGAAATAGGCAATCTGCTTGGAAAGTTTATTAAAAGTGATACGGATCGGAATGAGCAGGGGATTTTTACTTATGCATGGATATGTGTGGAGTTTGACCTTAGCAAGGGTCTCCCTGATCAAGTCCAGCTAATATATGAGAGGCACAAATGGCTTCAGGCCCTGGACTATGAAAATACTGCCTTTAGATGTAGATTCTGCCATCTAACAAGACATTTACAAGACTCGTGCCCACTGGAAAAAAGGTTTCCTAAAAAGAAACAGGGGACGAAGACCAAGGGGAAAACATGGCAGGTAGATTATGCTCCCTCTACTGATGAGGATTCGGAGGGTGAGGAAAGTGAACCAGAAGTACAAAAAGAGGAGGAGGTCAATGAGGAAATAGTGCATACAGCTAAAACTGTGATGGAACATCCCCCACAATCCGAAAATGATGGAAAGGAAATACACACAGAATAACACGCAATTAACAGCTACTTCCTTAACCGGGTCAAAGCGTGCACATGAATCGGAAAATTCAGACTCTGATAAAGACAAAACCTCAGTACAGCCTTTACTGGAGCAGGTGAGCAAAGAGCTGATTATAGCTACACCTCAACAGGGGGGTTGGACAGAAGTGACAAAAAAGAAGAAAGGAAAGAAAGGGAAACTCGAGGATTATTATAAAATCCCAAATTCCTAGAAAATTTTTGTAACATTTGTGTTTTTATTTTTTATTCTCTTGCAGACCTTTGGTATTGTCCTTGACGTGCATTTGCACCTACAGAATGTAATTTTGTATCGCTTCTGCTTGAAATAAAATTACGCTTTTTTTTCTTGGAAAAAAAAATAGCAAGGTCATAAAGACCCTAGTTACGGCCTCGGCCAAGAATTCAAACTGAACACACAGTCACGTTTTAAAACCAATCGATATCGTGGGTCGACATCACCCTGGGCTGTTACAACCTTATTTTTTTATTCCAAGTAAACAATTTTTAAAAAAAATACCAACTAAAACACTATCACAGTTGTTAGGAGAGGCACATGCCATTCATGAGATGGCCTGCACCCACAATGAGCCAGTGCAAACTAAGAACAAAATACTCTGTTTAAAAACACAGACTCTATTTATAATATAACACAGAGCACGTGGTGGCAAGCCAATGAGCTACGTCACCATTGTTACAATGGTGCAGCCCATGGCATAACGCCTAAGCTCTAGAAGCTCCCTGCTCAACATATAAACCAAAAAAACAGAGAGCTGTGCAAACAGACATAACCCAACATAATAAGTTATACATAGAGTAAATTTCCAAAGGCTGTAAGGCCATGTTCGATTCCATTACAGTCCACATAAAACAGAGTAAGTAAATAAACCATACCAAAACCAAAGTTTACATACTATTGAAATGATGAATGAAATCGTAGGTTTTCATATCAAATGTTTTACAGTCTTCATATTAAAAACCAATGCGCCATGTATTTACATAGAGAGGCACGAAACCCCTTTGTCAGACAGTCAAGTAATTAAAACATTAATGGCAGGCTGTGAGCTATGGCACCATTACAAGTAATGATGTAGCCACAGCCCAAGCAAATTCGAAATCTCTCTACAAGATTCCATTTAAAAAAGGAGCAATTTACAACATAAACCCTGAAGCTAGAGCAACCAAGTGCTACACGAAACCCCAACCCAGTAAATATTTCCAACTTAGGAATGCCTAAAATGAGAGGAGGCAAGTGATTCTTGCTGATAGGCTTACTATGGCCATAAAGGTGAAGTCCCAACTTGACAACGTAGCCCTATGAAAACCTCGGAGCGCCTTCATCTCCACCTGCAACAAACCAATAATGGCATGAGGAGCATGACCGTTCCATGGAGAAAACCAAATGAAACACTTGCATTTTTACACAGTGCCGGATGAGCTTACCTGCGAATCATTGGGTTTGACTCCATTCTCCAAAAGCATAGAGGCTTCAATACACCATAAATACCATAATGCCCTTACAATGAGTGGCAAGACCTTTTCCAAGGGTTTTCACCAACCCCGATGGAATTAGTGGCACCAGCTGGTGGCCATTAATGCCACCATAAACCCCAACCATAAGATCGTGGACCAACATCATGTCAACCTTTTCTTATGTTAAACCCTCTATACTATGGTTTCACCACCCCTTAAAAGTCAGCACAGGCTCAATACAATTGACATGGTATATATACCATAGTCTCAACTCTTTGGTATGGGCAGCTTTAACACTATCATATAGTGTTACA
Organism: Pseudotsuga menziesii; assembly: GCA_001517045.1. Classification (NCBI taxonomy): domain Eukaryota; kingdom Viridiplantae; phylum Streptophyta; class Pinopsida; order Pinales; family Pinaceae; genus Pseudotsuga; species Pseudotsuga menziesii. The sequence continues at coordinate 519,115 of LPNX010114018.1, forward strand.
ATGTTTTCCCTTAACACTATCTTATAACGTTATAATGTGGGCTCTTAGCATCAAGATTTTAGTGTTATCACGTGCCTTTTATGCTAGCCATATAGGTAGTGTATGAGCTCAAGTAGTAGGTCTAGGTCATATCATTTAGGCAGTATGGAAAATGTAGTATGCCATAATGCCCTCGCTAGGAAGAACAAGCGTAAGTCTACATGCTTGTCACCAATGTAAAACCTGCAAAATAGAAACAAGAGACGAGTAAGTAGGTAAAAAAGAGATAGACAATAATAAGGGAAGGACAGTAAGATAATTCATAAGCATTTAGTAATTTAACGAGTACAGATAATTAGTAAACATAGGACATACCTGAGTAGTAAAATGGAACAGTAACAAAAGTACAAGGCGGAATGGGAAGTTTAATTAAGAACTGAATTGTGTTAAGTAACCAATAATCCCGATGTTGCAAGGGTAACCTATGAATCAATGAATAAGGTTCCTTAGTTCGAATGAACTAATTAAGCCTGCATAACAAAGAATAACCTTACCTCTCAGATCATCATGGGAGAACAAGTCCCGCCACTCCACCACGGTATCCCCATCAACAAAGTTAAGTTAGCTTTTATTTAATAAAATAATTACATGTATGCAGGAGTAAAACAATGATCCAAATAACTCATTAATTCACCAACAATAGTAACTATGATAGATCGACAGTTTAAATAACATAATTAAGACATAATAAGTAAACGAACTAATAGTCACACAATGGATAAGATATTAACAAGAAAATGGGAAGAATCCGAAGAGGTTGAAAGTTTAAGGAGCATCTATGTTTCCGCATGAGTACTAATGATCCCTAGTCTTTCAAATAGAGGTCAAGTCTACATTGAATTATTAACACTGGTTATTTAAGTGTGCAGGTGTAGCCATTGACAAAGCTTCAATTTTCAGGTATGAAACCCTTGAAGGCCTGTTCTGTTTCTTTCCAAAGTTTCATTACTGTGTGTTAAGTAATGGCTGCAATGAAATTTCTAACCCTAATGGTTCGGTCTTATGGTTAAAAATATCCTAGGGTTTTTATCTGTAATTTACTAATCATAGGTTGTTTATGTTTAGGGTTGCATCTCTCATAAATGTTCCTATATTAACTAGGTTTGATCTTATTATTATGTTTTTACCTTGTCCTCTGTATTTAATACTCTGCTGACAAATTCCATTTGTTAGTAGAGGGTTGTTTTTAAATTCAAGTTAAGTTCAGGAGTATAGGTTAAATACATATAGATATAGAATTACATATATATATATATATCAGTCTTCAAATAGTTTTATAAGTTATGTACTATTTTGATTTATTATAAACTAAAGAATAGAATTCATATAATAAACAAGCTAACAAATTATTAAAGACCTTTTAAGGTCTACTTTACTTAACCATGTAAAAACAAATTTAAATTTCATAACATTCCATTTTAATAAACATAATCAACATAACCAAACAGAGAAGGCATCATGACCATCCATGTGGTCCATTATCAAACTCTGTTTTAATATATAAAACCCACAATCCAAATCGTATCCATTAACATAACTCAAGTATTTAATTTCATAGTCCTATTATTATAGTCATCCATTATAAACACAAAGGGTTTTAAAAGTCCCCTTTGATTCGGATTTATGCAGGAACGCAACAGAATACACAAATAACCATAGAAACAAATATACAATGGAAATAACACTTCATTTCATTAATCAATAACTAAAACTTGTTTACATATATAATGGAAATAAACTAGCTAGAGTGCCGGTAGCTTATCTCTGAGAAGAGATGTGGTGGCTACATGTATCTGAACTCTCTATTACAATGAGGCTCAAAGGCCTATATATTATTGAGAAACAATGGAAACCCTACACATCCAAAAACCTAAGCCTAGGAGGTGAAACGCCTTAATGTGGGCCCCATTGGGTAACTTGGTACATCAATTTCCCGGGGTCGTAACTTTAGCATACTACCTCTGTTTGACGACGCATGATACATCGTTAGAAAGATTAGTTTAAGGACTACATCCATAAACAACAAATATCAAGTCCAAAATGGACTCTATATTTGCGGACCATTCGATGTCGAAAAAACATCATTTAGGGCCTCAAAACGGCTCCAAAAGTTTAGGGCCCGAAAACTGCCAAAAATAGTGAATTGTGCTACAATTAAGGAAACTAGAAAATTGAAAGAAACAATGGTGGGGGTCCTAGAGGAATAGGTGGGTGGCCACCAATATCCTCCTAGATCATTCCTCTCCCCTTAGGAAGCAATGGTCCTCATTGCGTTGAGTTCCTCCATGAGATGAGGAAACTTCTGTTGAACTTGGTCCTTGGTGAAGGAGTTGGCCTGCTTTGACAACTTGATATAGCTGGATCTTTTGCTGGTGGGTGTTCTTGATCTGTGTGTCCATAATCTGATTAGTTGTGGCTTGTTCCATGCAGTCGGGGTTTAACTTTGTTGGTGTGAGTTGTTCTGCCACATCTGATGTGTCCACTAGAGGTGGAAAGTAGGGCCAAAGGAGGTCCACATTGAACACTGGGTGCAGACCAAGGAATGGTGGAATACTGAGCTCGAAGGAATTGTACCCAATAGACTTGGTGATAGTGTATGGCCCATATCGGAGTGGGCGAAGCTTGCGGTGGGGTCCACCGAGGCGCTCCTTCTACAAATGTAGCCACACTTTGTTGCCCACCTGGAAGTTGTGTTGCACCCAATGCTGATCATGTCGTTGCTTGTACTTAGCATTGGATCTGTCCAATATGTCATGAACTTGTTGGTGAATGTGCTGAATGCGCTCAATGAAGCTGTTTTCCTTGGAAAATTCAGACTGGATATGAGCTAAATCAACCTGAGTAGCTGCAAATGGCATGGCTACATCAATGGGACATAGTGGCTGGAATCCCAAGCCCACCTAAAAGGGTCTACAGTTGGTTGAGTTGTGGAGGGCCCAGTTATAGCTGTGTTGTACATAGGGGAGGCTCTCATCCCATGTGCGTGGATGCTTTGAGTTGTACATGCGCAAAATGTGTACGATTATCCTGTTGACAACCTCTGTCTAGCCATCTAGGGATGGAAAGCTATGGACTTTGTGAGCTTGGTGTCTAGAATTGACCATAGGCTAGACCAAAATGTACTAAGGAACCTGCTGTCCCGGTCTGAGATTATAGACTGTGGGATCCCAAAGTGTACCCACACTCATTCAAAGAATAGTTTAGCAGTGGCTTCTTCTGTGATATTCTTCTTACAGGCCGCCATTATGGCCATCTTTAAGAATCTGTCAATGACCACAAACACACAGTCGTTGCCATGCTTAGTAGAAGGAAGGCCTGACATGTAATCCATGGAGATGGATTCCCATGGTCGACTAGGGGTAGGCAACGGAGTATAGAGGCCTTGCTTCTTGATGGATGGTTTGGAAATGGTGCAGGATTGGATGTACTTCTCGACGTCGTATCGAAGGTTCGGCCAATAGAAATACTTCTGCAGTACTGCCACTGTTTTCTAAACCCTGAAATGCCTGTTGGTGACTATGGGGAGACCCGGGTTTACTGTAATGTACCAACAACTCCCCTAGCTCACTGGCCCTTTCGGCGACAGACCACGGAGCGGCCTGAAGTCTTACCCGAAGTGATCTTATGGGTTGGCCGAAGACTCAGGTGTCCCCAACCAGGTTCTGAAGCATCCTAGGGTCTCACGACTCTTCTTAACCAGCGAGATCTCTCTGCGAGTCGCAATTCTCTCTTGCTCACGGAATCGAACAGGGGAGAGACTCTTATCACATCGCAGCGGCTAGGACGATGCGCAAACTCTCCCTTCCACCTCTCTCTCTATATGCGATATCTCACACCGCAGCTCCTTTGATGGTGCGATATCACCTTCTGTCAATGCGGTATCTCCTATAGTACAGCCAATGCGACTCTCAAGGTCCAAAGGCTTTCTCCCTGGGTGGGATTACTCAGCTAACCTTCAACGGCGTGTTAGACAATCTTACTTGAACTTCCACGGTTCAACACACTCAACACCAACTATAGTTAACTTGCTAAATAAGTATACTAAAAACACTTAATAGGATGATTCTTACTGAGTGAAACAAGCACTGATAAACTCATATGCAGACGCTTGATACACTTAAACTCGCATTTATCCTTCTATAGTGCTGTAAACTGAATAAGAACATATAGACATTTACTAACTGATATACAACATTCATGTAATAGATAATAGATCTCTACTAAGTAAAGCACAATCACATGAAATAGTCACACAACACACTGATTTTACGTGGTTCACTTCCAGGGTAGAAGCTACGTCCACAGAATTGTGTTTATTATATCTTGAGAGGGTACACAGTTCTGCTGCAACCTATTGTGCAGCTAGAGATCTTCTGGGTAACTCCGCACATAGCCTGGAGCCCTTCTCTCTTAGATCTCTTCTCTTTCTCTATATTGTCTTCTTACAATATACTCTCTCTCTCTCTCTCTCTCTCTCTCTCTCTCTCTGTCAATCCCTGTGGATTGTTACATACATACTCACAGAGTCAGCTACTGGCTACAGTAAGGTAATTACAGACTGAATAACAGAACCAGAGCTCGGCTCCTACAATGCAACTAACTATGAGCTAACTAGTTTTCTGAATAGCTAATTAGATAACCTTTTACAATACAAAATACATCCCTTTATAGGCGGCCCGAAGGTCTCGCCATTACAACACTGTGGGCCTTTCCCAACAGTAACCCCAAAAAACCCTAATTTGTGACAGTCGGCTTATCTGTACTTGGAGTAGCCGCTTTCCATCACACCACTGCTCTCTGCAGTCTTCCACGCTTCCTGGTGCTGACCGTGGGTACTGGCGCTGCTTCCTGCTCTCTTCCCTTCTGTCCTTCATCTTCAATACCTTGGCCCGTTGCTCCTTTTTCATTTATGAAGGTAGCTGAGCTCTCCTGTCTCCATCGTTGTCTTAAGTGCAGTGGGTGAGCTCTTCTCTTCTCGGCCGCTCAGGTACTGTTACCTTTGAATTATTTGTTCTAAACAACAGCTTTTCCTGTAGCTACGAGACCCTACTCCAACAAAAGCTTAGTGACCTGATTGTAGTGTGCTTCCCAAATTCACTTGGCGAACTCGCTTGAACGAACACAAAGGTGTCCCATGTGAAATAGTAGTACATCCTGGAGGTGAAATTTTGGAACTTGGTTTCCCTCCAAGAGCGTTTGGTATGTGTGGTTGAATACTGGATCACTCTTATAGAGAAGCAGCCAATCAGAATTCTCGTACCTACACGAGTTGAGCACGGTCGTTATCGCGACGATCGATGGTCGGTTGAGGCAATCTGCAACATTATTGGTGCTTCCCTTCTTATACTTGATGTTCAAATGAAAGTATTGTAGATATGTGGAACACTTCTAATGGAAATCATTCTGTAACTTCCCTTGTGTTTGCATGAACTGCAGGGGTCGGTGTTCTTTGTGGATGATCGTTTCCTTCCCCAAAATGTAATGCTTCCATTGTCGGCAAGCCTGTACAATGGAATACATATCTTTGTCATAAGTGGGATATTTATGGACTGTTTCGGATAGTGTCTCACTGTGATATGCCACTGGATACCCTTGTTGAGTAAGGACTACCCTAGTAGCATAGTCAAATTCATCTGTCTCAATCTCAAATGGTTGTTGCAAGTATGGTAATATGAGCACTGGGGCATAGTATAGGCGATGTTTCAATTCTGAAAATGCCTTCTGCTATGTTTTTGACCAAAAGAAATTTTCTTTCGCTCCTCCCTTGGTGACTTGATTCAAGAGCCAATTTATATGAGAGAATCCCAACATGAACATGTGGTAGAAATTAGAAAGGCCCAGAAAGCTCCGAAGCTCTGTTAGAGTAGTTGGGGCTGGCCAATCCCGAATGACTTGGATCTTGGTTGGATCCTCATGTAACCCACACTCATCAATAATGTATCCTATATACTGAACTTGGGTCATGCCAAAAGTTCACTTGTCCAAATTAGCACACAACTTGTGCTGCCGCAATGCCTGGAGGACTTGTCGGATGTGGTGGAGGTGCTCTTCCCAAGTCTGGTTGAAGATCAAGATGTCATCCAAGTACACTACTACAAATGAGTTGGTGAATGGCCGCAAGATGTCATCCATCAGTATCATGATTTTTACAGGAGCATTCATCAGCCCGAAAGGCATGACCAACCATTCGAAAAGGACCTCCTTGGATTTGAAGGCAATCTTCCACACATCGGTTAGTTCAATCGGTACCTGGTGATACCCAAAATTTAAGTCGATCTTGATACAATATTTCTCCCCTTTAAGCTGGTCTATGAGGTCATCAATTTGTGGGAATGGGTGCCTATTCCGAACAATGATCTTGTTCAGCTCCTGATAGTCAATATAGAGTCTCCAAGTCCCATCCTTCTTCTGTACCAACATGATCGGGCTCCCACAGGGTGATGAACTTGGCCAGATATGAACCTTCTACAATAGCTCCTGAATTCACCTCTTGATTTCATCATTCTCTAGAATAGAGCGGCGATAGGAACGGTCCATTGGGCAGCGGCGCACCTATGGTCAAATTGATGGGATTATTGACCTGATAGTGGAGAGGCACCCCGGTGGGTGAGGTGAATATGTCCTGGTACTCCTCCATGACCTTGTCCATTTGTTGTTGTTGTGCGGAGGGTCCTTGTCTGGAGGTTGTGGCCATGATATTCTTCTTGTCTTGAGGGAGGGTCATCAACAAAACAAACTTCTTGGTTTTGGAAATGAGCTTACTGCATTGTTTTGCAGTAACCAAAGAGATAGCGGCAGGGGGTGGTACCTCTGGTATCCTGTACAAATTATTTCCCAATGTAATAATAACAGTGCGAGGATGGGACTCATACACAACGTGTCACTTCCATAAGTATGGTTGAATTAATAATACATCACAAACATCAAGAGGAGCAATATCACATAATACCTCATCGATGAAGGGCTTGATGCTGTAGGGAAGGCGGCACTGCTGGCTAACACGGAGATCTTGTCCTTGGTGAAGCCACCCGATTGTGTACAGCTACAAGTGTGCTATGGTCGTCAAACCCAACTGCTTCACGACCTCTGCTGAAATCAGGTTCTTTTGGCTCCCACTGTCGAAAATGAACTGTAGCGGGGAACCCTTTACCCACATCTGGGAGTGGAAAAGATGCTCCTCCTCCTCTGAATATTCTGGTTCTTCCTTTTGGATATTCATGGTGGCAACGGTGGTGTTGGGATATGCATCAATAATATTCTTCCCTCTGTCATTTGCCTTCTCGGGTTCTGATTCAGAAGCCTTTATCTCGGCCACCGGTGAATTCTTAGCTCGACACTCACTTGTGTTGTGAGTGGGGCTCTTATGGAACTTGCACAATTTTCTCGCTTCCTTCTTCGGCTTTGCAGTGTTGATCTTTTCTTGCGGCTTTGGAAAGTTTTCTTGAGTTGCCATGCCTTGGCCGTGTCCTTGGTTTTGCGGTTTGGGGGCACCTTTCCCTTGCTTCTGATTCGCGGATCCAAAGTCTCACTTTTTCTCTTTGAATTTTTGCTCAATTTTGGTAGCATACCGATATGTCGTACCAAGAGAGGATATGTCGAGGAACTCCATTTCCTCCTAAATGTATCTATGCAGACAACTGTGGTACTTCAGCACCAAATGTTTCTCTGAATATTTGATACCCAACATGGTGCGCAGGGTATGGAAAAGATTCGTCAGCTCATGCACACCTTGATCTCTTTGTTGCCGCAACATACTCCATTGGATGTACTTTTCCTCATAGCTCCCCACCGGATAATATTCTCCCTTTATGGAATCTCAGAAAGAATTCCAAGTGGGTACGGTCGAGAACAGAGAGGGTTCCTCCTCGTCCTTTCTCTCACAGTAGGTTTCCCACTAGTCCTTGACATGGGGGGTGGATTTAAGTAGAGAAAAAGTAATATTTTCATGATCAAAAAAGTCATGAACCGAGAAATATCCTTCTAATAGATTCAACCATCTATCTATGGTGTCTGCATCTATTCGACCATCAAATATGGGAATGCTGAAGTTTACTTGTACCTTAAAAGGGGTTGCACCTCCAGAGTGGCTACTAGATGCAGATGCGCCTCTAGTGGAAAGTCATTGAAGGATCTGGGCGAAGTAATCCATCATCGTGTTCCTTTGTTTTTCAAGGGCCTCCTCGAGCAACATTTTGATAGGATATTCTGTGCCCTCATCTTTCTTTTCGTCCCCCATGGGTGGCCATTGAAATTTGCAAGGTTGATCTTGCAAAGGTTCAACCAGATCAAGCTCTAACTCTTTATACCCCGCCTTCATTGGCGACATGCAAAGAAGGATCGAGAAAGAGAAGATTGCTTTGATACCACTAATCCGGATTTATGCAGGAACGCAACAGAATACACAAATAAACATAGAAACAAATATGCAGTGGAAATAAAACTTCATTTCATTAATCAATAACTGAAACTTGTTTACATACATAATGGAAATAAACTAGCAAGAGTGCCGGTAGCTTATCTCTAAGAAGAGATGTGGCAGCTATATGCCTCTGAACTCTATGTTACAATGAGGCTCAAAGACCTATATATTATTGAGAAACAATGGAAGCCATACACATCCAAAAACCTAACCCTAGGAGGTGAAACGCCTTAATGTGGGCCCCGTTGGGTAACTTGGTACATCAATTTCTCCGGGTCTTAACTTTTGCATATTACCTACATTTGACATGCATGATACATCATTAGAAAAATATGTTTAAGGACTACATCCATAAATGGAAAATATCAAGTCTAGAATGGACTCATAATTGCTGGACCATTCGATGCCGAAAAAACATCGTTTAGGGCCTCAAATCGGCTCCAGAAGTTTAGGACCCGAAAACTGCAAAAAATAGTAAATTGTGCTACAATTAAGGAAAATCGAAAAATGAAAGAAAAAATGGTGGGGGTCCAAGAGGAATAGGTGGGTGGCCACCAATATCCTCCTGAATCACCTTTAAATCTACCTACACATAACCAAACATATTATTAACTATTCTCTACAGTCCATGCTACATATCTAATACGTACATGCTATGCTCTAAAGCTATGCCACAATCCTTTAAACCCAAACAAACAGAGATCCATGCAAACAGACATAACCCGACATAATAATTGTTATATTTTTATCATTATAAGCTAGCATTATGATCTTAGGATCTTTAACTAAGAGAATAACATGCACAGTAATAAAACACAAGAGACAAGAGACACGAAGAATTTTCCTTAGGGAAACCATAAAGGAGAAAACCCCACAACTTCCTCAAAGATAGAATGAGCACCAATGGCAGCAGTAAAACCTGAAAACATAAAGATGATCTCCACAGATTTTGTCTCTCTCTCACACACTAAGAGATCTTCTCCTCTCTCACTCATGTGCCCCAATGAGTGTGTGTGTGTATGATAAATAGAGAGGGTCACTCTCTATTTATATTCTTTCATTCACTTGAAGCGCACTTCAACATGTCGGCCTCACTTAACAATTACTTACTAGAGCCGACATATCTAGGAGTGTCTAGTAACCCTAGTGCCCCAAAAATTGTGGAGACTTTTCACCCTCCTCAACAAGGAGGGTTAACCTTGACTTAGATGGTGGGGACTATTGCCCCGACTTACAATGACTCACTTAGGGTCGAATTCACTAGGATAGTCTAATAACCCTAGGGCCCCACAACTGCAGGGGCTTTAACCCTTGACCAATAGGAGGGCTATCCACAATGAATTGACATGAATTTCACATTATAAAAACTTCCTAATCGGAACATCGGGGCATGACATGACTCAATTACATTATAGAGACATCCCAGAAAAAACATCGGGGTACAATAAATAAGATATACAGATGGATACATTCCGAAGTTACAAATACATCAACACTCCCTCTTAACTAGGAAGGTATTCTCTCGACACAATTTATCAGCACAAGTCTTCTTCTCTGTATCATCTAGATCATCATCGCGTTCTCGTCATCTTCAAGTCATCTTCATCTTCAGGTCATATTCATTTGGATCTAGATCATCACTTGATCTGGATCATCATCACTGGATCATTATCAAGTTTAGATCATCACTTGATCTGGATCATCACTGCTGATCATCATCAAGTCTAGATCATCACTTGATCTAGATCATCACTACTAGATCATCATCAAGTCTAGATCATCACTTGATCTGGATCGTCACTACTGGATGATCACTTGATCTGGATCGTCACTACTGGATCATCATCAAGTCTGGATCATCACTTGATCTGGATCGTCACTGCTGGATCATCACTTGATCTAGATCGTCATCAAAGCTGGATCATCACTTGATCTAGATCGTCATCAAAGCTGGATCATCACTGAATCATCATCATCATTACTGCTTCTGCTATCTCAATCAAATGGTGCTATATTCTTCTTTTTTCTCGTCACATGAAGTTCTACAGAGTTAGTCCTGTAGGCCTACCCTTCATGTAGGACTTCATTAGCACTTATATCTGACACTTAAGTTAGAATGGCCTGCCCAGCTCTTACATCTGACCTCATCTTGTCAGAAATGCATGCCCAGCACTCACATATGACCTCATCTTGTTAGAAAGGCCTAGCACTCACATCTGACCATGTGTAAACACATCGCACTAGACTGTCTCATCACTTATTATCCAATCATGTGCAAGCACATTGCATCGGAAAGGCTCTACACTTACATCTGACCCCATCTTGTCAGAAAGGCATAACACTCACATCTGACCATGTGTAAACACATCGCGCCAAAATGGCTTAGCACTTCTATCTGACCTCATCCTGTCAGAAAGGCTATGCACTTACATTCGACCATGTGTAAACACATCACATCGAAAGGGCATGTACTCACATCTGATCATGTAGGAACCAATCCTATAGTCCTATCAGAATGGCCCCATGTCCCAGACCGAGCTACCTGGTAACTGACCAGGTGCCTCCATTCTCCTAGAGAATGGCAGTTTCCCTTACATCCGACCTACATGTCAGAATGGCCAACACTCACATCTAACATGGGAGGAACCTAATCCTTTAACCATGACAGAATGGTTTAGCCCTTACATCTGATCAAGTGGGAACACATCCCTCTATCACATGAGAATGGCTCTCAGTCCTAGATTGAGTTTTCCTGGTAACTAACCAGGCACCTCCATTCCAAGAATGTCAATAGCCCTTATATCTGATCATGTAGAAACCAATCCTATATTCATATCAAAATGGCTCAGCACTGATATCTGACATGAAAGGAACCAAATCCTTTCACCATGACAAAATGGCTCAGCCCTTACATTTGACCATGGAAGGAACTTAATCCTCTCCCATGTCAGAATGGCTCTAGGTCTCATCATTCCCCCTTGGAGGGAACCTTGATCTCAAGAACACTAAGCTTCTCCGTGAAGTACTCAAACTTCACTTTGTCCATTTCTAACATAGAATCACACCAAGGCTGATTACATCCAAGGATGACTTGCGAGCTTCACTAGGATTGATTGCATCCGAGGACAACCTATCTCATCAGCTATGCTAGAAATCCTTCTTTCAAGAGTTCTTAATCTGGATCACTGCTCCTCTCTGCATCATACAACAAATGCAATTCAGATCAACCAAATCAAATGGTAGTTTTTTAAAAGAAATATACTACCTCCCAAATAGCAAGTGGCAACATCTTTTTCCTCAGTTGTACTTAGCGCCATGTAGGACTTCATCCTGCCAAACCAAGAGATCACACTTGATCCCATACTGAAGTAGCACCTCGAAGTGCTCTTCCTATCAATCGTACTGCCTACTTTGCGACCATCAGGTGAACATGTCTCAATGTGTTCACACCAAAGAAAATATCTGGTCTCGTATTCGTCAGGTACATCAAGGAATAAATCATCTGACGATACATCATGGTATCAACCATATTCTCTAATGAAGCATCGCTCAATAGCTTCATGTTCGATGCCATAGGTGTGGTCATGGCCTTGCAGTCCATCATCCTAAACCTCTTCAGGATCTCTACTGCATACTTCCCTTGTCCACACCTCCATGCCTAGAAAATAGTGCATCAACACATAACAGGAGCATCACTGGTATTTCTCCTTCAACCTTGAAGCAAAGGTTGGAATCCACTTTACTCTCAGTAAAGCCTAGAGTCGTCAGTAATCTATCCATCCTGTCGTACCATGTCGAACCTTAGGATATTCTACAGTCACTCCCTCTGAAGCATCATACTCCCTCTGTCTTCTGTACTGTATGCACTGAAACATTATGTATTGGAGTGACGAGTAGCTTCCTCTACTACTAATATTCAATGTATCCATCTAGGATCACTGGATACCAAGATCCTCTATTTTGAAAATTTTCAAAAGTTCTTCTCACACCCATGTGTGAGCTTGTCATCCTCTATCAACCTTGTAGTAAAGTTTCAGATATTCATCAAGCTCATCATGTATGTGTTATCCCATGGGTGTCTTATGAACTTGTACAAGGCCTTCTTTAATTTGCACACATGATATGTCATGTGACTTCACTTCCAATGGCTGCAAATGTCTCTTCGTAGTCTATGCCTTGTATCCCACGATGTTTCCATCTACTGCATGATGGAGCTATGAATTTCCCTTCACATATCGATACTGTATCCTAGACATCATTCTTCTTGAACTGGTCTTCCCTTTATTTTTGGTTACTTCTTCATAGCTGGAAGGTTCTTTATTAATGATGTCGCTGCATTCGTCATATTTATTCTTCATCCTGAACTATCGTTACTTGTTCTTCGGAACAAGTATCATTCTTCTTTTCTTGTAGGTGATTATGTACGTGATCTTTCCTACAAGTCAAATGCATTTGTATGGTTAGAAACATTTCATAAGGAATATTCATACTGACAAGTTCTTATGCATAAATATATGATCATGCAACTACTTTAGCCAATACAACCTTCATCCATATCTCACAAAAACTTTTCTAGATGCCTTCCATCTCTACCAGGACAACATTGAGATTGTGCACTAATCCAATATGTTAGCAAAGAGGTTTCATTCTAGATAAATAGCAGTGGAGAGTTGTATAGCACCATGAGCTACTTACCCATCACATGCATGTTAGTAGTATACTGTCATTAATGCAAACACTCTATCATGCATAATACATTAACTGAATATAAACAAATGCATAACAAAACAATATCATGAAATGATAATTGAATACTTATCTTTATTTGTTTCGTAGGTAGACTCCTTCTCTAGCCATCAGCTTCATCGTATTCTTTATTCATAATATCATCATTTCTTATCCAAATGCTAAGATGGATAACAGGTTCTTCAAGAGTTGAGATGTTCATATTCCTCATTGATTGAGGGATCTTCTTTGGATGGTGAGAGCGTGATCTTCATTTGCTCCCATCTTCTCTTCTCTTCTTATGAGTCAAACTTCTTCTTCTTATGTGTGCTCTTCCTAGAGTCTACTGAAAGTAATCACTTCCTTCTTGCACACATTCCTCGCATGAATGAATCATATGATCATAGGAGGCCATTCAAGGTGGCTATCACCACTTCTGCATTCTCCACTTCTTCTTCTACCGCTTCAAGTTGTTCTGTATTCTGGATCTTCACATTCTTCAACTATTTTCTCAAAGCCATATTCTGATTTATGTTCTTCCCTTCAAATAGCTTGGTCAAGGAATCAAACATCTTCGGTGTCTTTAGGAAAGACACTTGTGGTACAAGTTGATCCGTGATTGAATCAACAATGATCTTCTTGGCCTTGACCAAGTTCTTCTTGTGTAAGGCTTCTAACCTCATCTCCCTCTGGAACTAGAACCTCTCTACTCATGTAGGTGTCCAATTAATTTTTTTAAGAGAGATCATATTAATCCATGCTTGGAAGTTGTAAAATCCACCAAGCTTATCATCAAGCTGATGTGATAGATCATTTTGAAATGAGGACCTCAAACGAAAATAGCAAAAGATTAGATCTTACTGATTTGAGGTGTCCCTCCTAGTTTCGAAGCTGGATGATCTAGGGTTTGTTAGAGAAACCCTAATTTTAAAAACTTGGAATATTTTAGATATAATTGGATAGAAAGATATATCTCTTCAAATGGAGCTGTCCAATATACTGCTCTTCTGAAAACAGTGGAGGGAAGCTCCCGGAACAGGAAGCCCTAGTTTTCCAATTCTTCTACAGAAATGCCTGTTACTGTTTCTATGGTATCTCCAAAATTAATGCTCCTCTATGTCTGAAAATTCACATTGAGGTAACCTCACATTTACCTGTTCCAAAACCATAGGTTTCATCAGAGTTGGTTTCTGTAATTGGGACTTCTGATCATTTTCCCATGGTGACCTGTTATAGGACTGTTCATAATAATGAAGTTGTACAGACTTCCACTTGTAACTGGTTCATATTCTGAGTCTAAAACTTAGAAAAAGGAAAGGAATGTTTGTTCCCTTTATGGAACATCTTTAGGAATTTCATTTGGACCTCTGTAGCCCAAGATATAGCAATTCTCCCCAGGTGTCCTGTTTATGGATGAATTCTGGAGGAGGCTGGAACCCTCACGTGGAGGGATCATATCTACCAGAATATAGCGAATCAGAGGCTGAATTTTGGATAAAGTGTAAATCAATATTGTACCGTCAGCTATTGCAATTTTCAGCTACTGAGACTTCGCCAATATCGGGATATAGAGAATGTACCAAAACTTAGCATTTTTAGTATTTTAGGGTTTTTCCAACTCGGGGTCAAACTAGGGTTTGACTTTCCCAGAGTTTCACCCAACCAAAAATCTTGGACCAGGTCTCTAAAATTCAATTTCAATGAGGAGAGAAATCCTATACTAGGCTCACTCAAGAAATCCTCTTCTGGAGAAAGCTCTAATTTCCGTACCAAAAACTGAAAATTCTCGGAATCGAATTCCGCTTCGACAGAAAGATGCACCCTTCAATGGAGAGTCAACCTAGCATATTTTTGCTAATGGATTATGGAGAGAGACCCAAAAATTAAGAAGCCCTAGCTTTGTAGCTGCACAATGTCTTCTTCTCTGGTTAGCTATGATACCATGTTAGATTTTTATCATTCTAAGCTGGCATTATGATCTTAGGATCTTTAACTAAGAGAATAACATGCACAACGATAAAACACAAGAGACGAGATACACAAAGAATTTTCCTCGGGAAAACCATAAAAAATAAAACCCTGCAAATTCCTCAAATATAGAATGAGCACCAATGGCAGCAGTAAAACCCGAAAACATAAATATGATCTCCACAACTTCCGTCTCTCTCTCTCTCACTGAGAGATCTTCTCCTCTCTCACTCATGCGCCCCAATGAGTGTGTGTGTGTGTGATAAATAGAGAGGTTCACTCTCTATTTATATTTTTTCATTCACTTGAATCACACTCCAACATGTCATCCTCACTTAACAATTACTTACTAGAGCCGACATCTCTAGGAGTTTCTAATAACCCTAGTGCCCCACAACTTGTGGGGACTTTTCCCTCTGCTCAACAAGGAGGGTTAACCTTGACTTAGATGGTGGGGACTATTTCCCTGACTTACAATGACTCACATAGGGTCGAATTCACCAGGATAGTCTAATAACCCTAGGGCCCCACAACTGTGGGGACTTTAACCCTTGACCAATAGGAGGGTTACCCACAATGACTTGACATGAATTTCACATTATAGAAACTCCCTAATCGAAACATCAGGGCATGACATGACTCAATTACATTATAGAGACATCTCGGAATAAACATCGGGGTACAATACATAATATATAATGATGAATACATTCCGAAGTTACAAATACATCAACAATAATTTATACACAGAGTAAATTTCCAAAGGCTGGAAGGCCACGATCGATTCCATTACAGTCCACATAAAACAAAGTAAGTAAATAAACCATACAAAACCCCAAGTTTACATAGTATTCAAACGCTAAACGAAATCGTAGGTTTTCATATCAAATCATTTACAGTCTTCATGTTAAAAACCAATGCACCGTGTATGTACACAAAGATGCACGAAACCCCTTTGTCGGACAATCAAGTATTTAAAACATTAATGGTAGGCTATGAGCTATGGCACCATTACAAGTAATGGTGCAGTCACGGCCCAAGAAAATGCCAAAGCTCTCTATGAGAGTCCATTTAAAACCAAACCAAATTACAACATAAACCCCAAAACTTAAACAGATCATCAGAAAAGGACAACTACCTTGTTCTGCCCATGGAGCAAATCCTTCAAAAGGAGTCAGGTGCTCAGATGCTATGTTTATTAGATGGTTTCTCTGGGTACAACCAAGTTCTTGTTTCCCCTACAGCTCAGTTGAAAATTGCTTTTAGGACACCCTGGGGAATCTATGCCTATAGGAAGATGCCTTTCAGCTTGATAAACGTTGGGGCTACATTCCAAAGGGAGATGGACACTGCTTTCAGAGGTCTGATAAACCACTCTGTCATTGTCTATTTGGACAACGTTACTGTATTTTCAAAAAACATGTCTGATCACATCTCACACTTATGAAAAGTGCTTGAACGATGCAGGAAATTTGGTATTTCCATGAACCCCAAAAAGTCAATATTTGCAGTAATAGAGGGGATTTTTCTAGGGTTTGTAGTGTCAAAAAAAGGTATCATGATCGATCCAGAAAGAACAGAATCCATCTCTAAGATTCCTTTTCCTACTACCAAGAAATCCATGCAATCCTTCTTGGGAAAGATAAATTTCGTAAGGAGATTTGTTCCAAGTTTTTCTGAAATTGTGTGTCCACTACAGAATATGATTAAAAAAGATAGTAGTTTTTCACGGGGAGATAGAGAAAAGAAGTCATTTATTAGGATTAGAGAAGCCATAGCTGAAGCACCCGCACTTGTGAGTCCTGAATTTAGGAAAGACTTTATTCTCTATACTTTTGCATGTGACATATCTTATGCAGCTGTTCTTACTTAGAAGAATTAGCAGGAGGATGAAGTACCTATATCCTTCATGAGCTCAAAGTTAAAAGGAGCTGAACTAAATTACCATGAAGTGGATAAACAGGTTTTTGTTGTGTTCAAAGCAGTAAAACATTTATGCCCTTATCTCCTTAAATAAAAAAACCAAGGTAATTGTTCCATTTAGCGCTGTAAGAAATTTGTTAGTACAAAAGGACCTTGGAGAAAAAAGAGCACATTGGATGGCTGCTCTTCAGGAATATGATCTAGAGATTAAAACCTCTCATATCATACGAGGTTTGGGGTTGTGTAAGCTGGCTGCTGAATCAACACATCTCCCTGATGACCAGAATGACATGCCTTTAGATGATGTTTTATTGCAGAAAGAAATCTGTTTTATCCCAGACCCTATTAGCTCATGGTATATTGACATTCACATTTATCTGGAAACTGGCATTTCCCCAGATCATTTAGATCCAAAAAAGAAAAGAGCGGTAAGATTAAAATCAACACCCTATTAATTGGTAAATAATGTGCTTTTTCAGAAAAAATGCAGATGGAGTTTTGCTTCATTGTCTAGAGAGGGAAGAATCTAATTTAGTTTTAACACAACTACATGATGGGCCCACTGGTGGCCACTTTGGTGGTGATACTACTGCTCATAAAATTCTGAGGGCAGGATATTTTTGGCCAACTCTATTCAAAGATGCTCATGCTTTCGTTAGAAGGTGCTAGGATTGTCAAACCACAACTGGCAGAGTTAAAAAACCAGCTTTTCCTTTGCAACTTGTGATGTTGGACAGGCCTTTTCAACAGTGGGGAATTGACATAGTTGGACCAATAAATCCATCCTCCTCCCTTCAGCATAAGTATATTATAACTGCCACCGATTATTTTACTCGATGGTCTGAAGCTGAACCCATGCAAGTGGTTAATACGAATCAGGTATTGCATTTCCTTGAAACTAACATAATCACCAGATTTGGAGTGCCTGAAACTCTTGTATTTGATAATGCATCTCATTTTTCTTCTGGAGAATTGACTGAATTTGCACTAGAAAAGGGAATCAAGATTAGATATTCAGCAAACTAATATTTACAAGGCAATGGCCTTGCTGAATCAACAAATAAGAATTTGCTGAAAATTCTGAAAAGATCCATAGCTTAACATCACAGGAACTGGCATACTGTCTTGCATCAAGCTCTGTGGGCTAATAGGGTCACTCCAAAATCATCTATTGGTAATTCTCCCTTCTTTTTGGTATATGGAGTAGATGTTATTCTTCCTCCAAACCTGTTTTTACCTTCCTTACAACTTGCATGAGCTGTACAAGAGACTGAATGTTCAACCATCGAAGAAAGAATTAATTTACTATTGAAGTTGGAAGAAGAAAGAGAAAATGCCAAGAAACACTTTGCGAAACACCAGCAAATTATTAAGGCATGGTTTGATTGTTTCTCTTCCTTGAATCGAGAATTGCAAGTATATGATCTAGTTTTGAGATGGGACAACACACATGAGGATAAAGGGGAACATACCAAATTTCAACGTCTTTGGTTAGGCCCATATGTTATCGCATAAAAGCTTGGTCCAAATACCTTCCGTTTAAAGACTTTACAAGGACAGCTCGATACCCTTCCGGTAAATGGGCATGCCCTTAAAAGGTACTTTCAATAATTGCACATCATCGAATCTTTCCATTGTATATTTCCATCTGTGTAGATTTCTGTACATAAGACTGCAGTTTGTGTTGATTTTTGGCTAGAATTTTTGATCTTACACTTACTAATTATTTTCGTTACTATCACCATCATAATTCTTTATTCACAATTCCAGGTGATAGATTATGAAAATAATTCAACTCTTTAGACTCATTTACTGTACACAAGTTTGTGTTTTGCCTCTGTGAATATTTGGTTTTTTTTAATGCATCTCCTTTTTTCGATCACAAGATTCAACATGAAGCATTCTGCATGGACTTAGAACCTGAGAATTAAAAAATGATTGAAATGCATACCAGACTGTAGTCCTTAATGATGATGACAGGGAGTATCAGATCTCTAATAAGTGATTTGTTTCCAGACTTGTGGCAATATAAGCCTCCACAATTTTGCTTTCAGCAGTCCCTGATTGTTGTCTTTAAGTGACTTCTTACAGATCAAGTACTTCGGGTAATTTATTTACTGATTTCAGTAGATGTCTGCTAAGCTCGAAAACTTGTTGAAGATATCTGCTTATCTCTAAGCACTCTTGAGAAGTCTGTGGTTTCCTTTCCCCCATTTTTGTGAATACATCTGGTCATTCGACTAGGACAATACTCATGAAATAAGGTGAACATGAAAAGTATTATCAGAAAATAGGAGGTCTCATCATGAGCCAGTCTGCTTATGATCATAAATTCTAATGGAATGACGTTGTCAAAATTTGGTTACCAAGCCAATGACAACGACTCTCAGTCTAATAACTGAGAGACGGGAAGTCTCATCATGAGCTGGCCTGATCAGTTTTTGGTAGGGTTGGTGAATAAGGCTATCTATTTGGTCACCAAGATAAGATAGTGTTTCTAATTAATTCTTTTTGTGTTTGTCTCTGTGTATATGATTTGTATATAAACTAACAAGAAAAAAAAAGAGGAGTATTGTTTGATATGTTTCTTTAATGAGGGGGAAAACCAACTGATGTTCTTGAGAAGCCATATCTATACGGATATTGGTTAACCTGTTTGTGACCTTGTGGATCTACATTGGAATTAAGCCATCTTGCTTTTGCCTGAGTCTGATTAGGATCAAGAACACTCAGATGACAGTCATAGGGTTGTTACAGAAATATGTTGAAGTCCAGTCACATGTTCAGAATATTTTGAATTTGAATCACTTAGGCAGAGATTTGATATTTGATGGCATTATTTGTGATTATCTGAAGTTTGAATGGTGTTTTCTTACAGAGATAACTGGTTCGGTCCCAGCATGTTGCCAATTGTTGGTAAGCAACACCCTTCGGAGCATTTTTTAACACAAGTAATTTGAAGATTGATAATTTTCAAACAATATTGGTTCTTTTTGTCTGGATCAAAAAACTCATCATGGATATCTTAGGAGTGCCCTAAGAATATTTGATTCTTAAGGCACTCCTGACAGAAGCTTACTTGACTGATTGATTCGGATGGGTTGAACATCAATTATAGCAAAACTTGACTCATATGATCTTAAATCTTCATTTCTGTCAATCATCAGGAGGACTATAATTACAGAAGATTAGTAGCTCCTATTTTTCCACTCATCACTCATGTTTGATTAAAATCAAATGAATTTATTAATTATTAATTCAAACTAGTTACTGCATGGTGTGATAACTGTTATTGTCTGATTCATATGGAAAATTTGGTAAAGCTTCATCACTTTTGAATTATTTATCTTATTTTAGTTGTCTTAATGTAATCTTCCTGAACCCTGCTATACTATATGCTCATTGCTTATTTCGAATTCGTATTTCTGAAATGGGTTAGTATCAGAGTTTGTGATGAAGGTCTAAAGTCACTTTAAAGCTTTGACATTGGTTTGGTCACATTATATTATGCGCTGATCAGTTTTGACCTTTACCCTAAGATATTGATTATATACTAAGGTGATCCCATTATTATGATTGTATTCAATAAATGAAGGATTAAGGTTTTTTTGGAAATTATTTAGTGATGTGTTAAACAACGATGAGTTAACCTCCATTATCAACACGTTATGAAATCACAATTAATGTTGAAGTAATGGTGGAACTAGGGTTTTGGTAGTCGTGTCGCTTGATGGTTGCTATCTGCCAATCCTTAATCATGCAAACATCACTTGCAATAACTTGCCTGTGTGACTCTCCTACGGATCATTATGTTTTGGTAAGTTATTTTCAAAACCTCTTTTCTCTGCCAATTCATGTTATGATGAACTTACAAGGAGATTTTCAGGGTTTTGATAGAATAGGGTATTTCGGGGTATTGCTGGTAATGCCTAGATTGTTGATAAATCGACTGCATCTTTTAATCTGTATTTCAAAAACCCTATAGGTTTGTGTATTTTCTGCCATGGCTCCAGTGTCTAGGTTCGAACTTATTGGTGACGAGTATCTATATGCTGCTCCCGAGTATTGAGAGGTCGTGTCGAGGTTTGGATGGTTGGAGTTCCTATGGAAGTTTTCTGGTTTTAATATGGCAGTATCTAAGGCATTCGCAGAGTCATTCGATGGGTTTCGTGCACATTTGGGAGACGTTGAAATTAGGCAATCTAAGAAATTCATTTCTTGAGCCATTGGCTTGCCACAAACTGGCAAGAAGTGGTATAAAGGAAAGCATATTAAGAGTGACCAATGGAAAGGGATTCTTACCCTTGCTCATCGACAAACCAAGTTCAAATCCGGCTTCCCATCCCTGTTATTAATGAAGAAATGGAGGGATCTTCTGGAGCTAATCATTAGGTATGTAACTTGTGAAGGTAGGCTGTCTCAGACGCAATTTTATCACCTTCGGCCGTTGATGATATTCAAAAGGTACCCTATCAATATGCCCTTTTTATTTTTGAACAATTTGCATAAAATGGCATCCACTTATCAGTCTAATGTTGGGGATAAAAATAGGAGTTTATTCCACCATGGGTTAATTAAAATTCTTGTGTCTTGTCGATTGGAAGAACTAGGTTAGACCTGGGATTCTTTCCTTGTGCAAAATGGGTTTGGTGTTAACAAGGAATGGCCCAAATAGAGGCCTAGGGTTAGACGTAGGCGTGTTAACAATGAAGAAGCCGAGCTTGAAATCAAGGACTCTGGTTCTCAGGATGATTTGAGTGATGAAGGATTTCAACGACCAAACCCTAAGTCTTGATGATGTAAAAATTAAGGTGGAAACTAGTGTTGAAACTCCTGCAAATAATTCTTGAGGTCGAGTAAAGAAACCCTCAATTCCCATAACCTATCAAAAAAAACAATTCTTCTCATTCACAGGTGGATAAGAGGCAAACAGAGGCTGAAGATCAGACTAGCCGTGCTATGAGCAATCGGGCTATACACAGAACCACACGCAGTATGACAGCCGCTTTTCTTGCCATGAGGAATTTGAGTGTTGGGGATATCTCAGTTATTGAGTTCAGTGACTCTTCAGAATTTCGACCAAATCCATCTCCCATAGGCCCATCTGTGCTAGATCTTAAATACATGTCTGTCTCTGCAAACGAGGTTGTTGATAGTCAGCAAGTCAATCGTGAGGGTGACCGAAAAATTGATAGAAAGCCTTACCTAGCTGAAGAAGCCTGAATAAACATGAATAGAGAGTCAAAGGTTCAAACTGATCCAAATCCTCATGCCCGATTGATTTCCTCCATGCAAACAGATTTAATGGAAGCATAAGTTATACAAACAATTGCCCTGGAAGAAATTACAGCTTTAAAAGTTAATTTGATCACTTGGATTGAGAAATGGGATGTGTTAAGAGGAAAGAACCTGAAATGTAAAGAACTAATTAAAAGGATTTTGTTAAAGAATCAAAGGTTGAAAAGACAGAATAGGATTAACAGGATCAGAGCTGTCAGGTTCGTAGCTAAACTGAATGAAGCAAGGAGAAGTGTACCTATTTGATTCTTATTCGAGTCGAGTAAAGAACTAATTAAAAGGATTTTGTTAAAGAATCAAAGGTTGAAAAGACAGCATAGAATTATCAGGATCAGAGCTGTCAGGTTCGTAGCTAAACTGAATGAAGCTAGGAGAAGTGTACCTATTTGATTCTTAGTCGAGTCGGTCTTAAAAACCTGATATGTTGTTTTTCCAGTGACTTCTAAATTTTGTCTTTTGTATCTTACATGATGCCTACAGAGGATTTTGAATAGATCCTTAAAGGTATGTGATGTTTTGGGTTCATCAGTTTTGGTTTTCAATTCATGGTCTAAATGATTAAATTGAGATATCTACAGAATTAAAATTCTGCAGATATCTCGTTCATGCTTAATTGATCATCATTAAATCTTGCTAAACAACTTTTCGTTAAATATTTACAGGTGTCAAAAAAGCTGTTGGGATAAAACTGGATGCTAATCTACTCTCGTGTCTTTTGACTATACGTGGCTACTCAATGAAGAATGTTTGGGATTTACAACTGATTTGATGCTCAGTGATTACTTCGTTCCTATTTCTAAGCTTCTATTGGCATGGATTATTCAATATGGTGTTACTATGATTTGGAGAGTATAACGCTGGATTTTCTCCAGTAAGTTAACCTCTTGGCGTATCTTTCTCTCCTGATGGTTTTGTAACAACATGCCTATGATTCTGGTCGTGGTTGAACCATATTTGGATAAGATTTGGATTTATCCTGAGGAATATGATTTCTAGTTAATCAGTTGTAGTCTTTTAGTTTCCTTTATAAGCAACTTCTAAACTGAAGCAAAGGGTTGGAATCCTGGAACTTGTGACGAACAAATATAATACAACACTTAATATTATTCTATATATTTGTGTTCCTTTAGAACTATTTATGAGGATTACTATATTTTACAGAGATACTGAAGACATTAGCTAAGTCTATCAGTTATATCATGTTGTCTTAATGTTGTTTTTCCTGTGTTGAATTTCCTTTTCATATGTATGTATCTTTATATTATATGTGAAAGCACTTTTGTTAATGGATTCTGAACAAAGTACTTAGTGTTGAAGTATGGATGATTAGTTGTCATGTGGGAAAGTGAATGAGCTTCTTCATGTTTCTTTTCTTCAGTTGATAATGATATGGTTTTATATGAAGTATTGACTGTGTGAGTTGAATTTATTCATTTCAGTGTTAATACCTGAGTGTATTTTTCATTCTTCAATACTGTGTTAAATTTATTTCGATTATAAGTTTTATTTCATTTTCAAAATTTTATTGTAAGTTGATTTAGATCTGTTTCTGCTGATAGTAGGCTTCCCTAACATTGCAGGATCATAGATCAAATTTTTTAATAAAACTTGTTATCAGATTATTAATTCTAGCTCCCAGTTTGGGATAGTTATATTGCATCTTAGGTCATTATAGAGCAGGATTAGGAGCTACTATTATTTTTCTGTTTTAGCTTAATAGGTATTTGTTAGCATTATTTAGTCATTTTAATTAGATATTTTGATTTTAGTGAAGATTTGATTAAGTAGAACTTACCATATACATCCCAAGAGACTCTCTACCTTGAGAGCACATTTTACAGGCAGTATGGCCTTTATCCTGTGAAAAACAGTTACACCAAACACATACAAGATTGTAGTAAGTCGAGTGTGTGCGCTGTTTTTCAGTGGTTGGCCACAAGACCCTATAGGTCACATTTACTAGCCAACAAGTACACATATGCAGGAGTAAAACAATGATCTAAATAACGCATTAATTCACTGATAGTAGTAACTATGATAGATCAACAGCTTAAATAACAGAATTAATACATAAGAAGTAAATGAACTAATAGTCATGGAATGGATAAGAGATGAACAAGACAATGGGAAGAATCCGAAGAGGTTGAAAGTTTAAGGAGTATCTATGTTTCCGCAGGAGTACTAATGATCCCTTTTGGGTAGTTTTCACTAGCCTATAACTAGAGGTCTATATCATAGAGTACCTTCTATTGGAATACTTGACTTAATGCAAACCAAAAATCCTTGCTTAATACAAACCACAAATCTACAATATTGATACAAACCAAAATACTTTACAATATGAAAATCACCACCTCAATCAATGGGGATATAGATAAGGCTTGATACAAGGAATGGGCCCCGATATGATACAAACCATGAGTCTAGAGAAGACTCGTGATGTTGTACAATCAATATATATCCCATATAATCTCCATTGGAAATACTCACAACATCTCTCCTATGAATTATAGTTTCATAAGGGAGTGAAATGTCTTCTATAGCATGGAGATGACAAGATTTCATTTACTACTATGAAACATCATTTTTACTTATTCAATCCATCCTTTTTTCCAATTATGAACCCTTATATTTTGTCTTTTCGCATTCAAAATACAAACTATGTATTTAGTTCAATATCATTTTATTTTTCTATATATTTTTCCTCTAGTTGATTATTGGATAGATGATAATTACCAAAGGTTTACCTCTTGTTTGTTGAACGTACAAGGAGCCACAAAAGCATCAACAATTTCTCTAGATGTTGTTTGAATGAGTTATGATAAGAACCATAGGGTTTTCTATTGTTTAAATGAGTTATGATAAGAACCATAGGTTTTTCTATATAGGTCAAGATTTCATAACACATGATTATTTTTTATTGGTCAACCTATTATGGCCATAACAAATAATTTAAGGAAATGATTTAAATTTGCAGTGGATGTAACTATATAATTCTTACATCAGTTATATACTTTGACTTTGAAGATTTTTATTCATAAAAATACTCTAACTACATTAGAGTATTTTGATTTCTAATCTAGTTCACATTTTATACCATTCTTAATTTTGTTACACAACATTACGTATAAGACAAAGCTATTTCCACGTAGAAGAGCATGATAGATACTCTTCAAGGAATGCTAATGTTTGAGACTATGCAAGTAATTTTGCTAACATATTATCATTACAATAATTTTTTCTATGCTCTTCATGATGTCGTGATTAATTGAAGCTCACTTTATTTTGAATTTTGTGTAGTACCCCTATTATGAAGAGACATATCCCACTTGAGAGACTATGGGTACTACGAATATTAATATTTAGGTGTGTTTTAATTGATTATATTTTTCATTTTCGATTTGTTTATATTACATTGTATGATTTCTAGAATATTTTGTGGTTCAAAATATATTGTTTTAGATCATAATCTATTTTTATGGATTTATTTATTCATTTTAATCTATGATTTATATTTTCATGAAATTTAAATTACAAAACTAAAAGTCAATTTCTATCTACAACACACAACACACATTATACAGAAACTAGCCATAAGTAAGCTTAATAGTTGAACATATATTTAAGGTATATCATAAAAAATTTACCCATAGTTGATAAGATAAATGATTTTCCATTTGACAAATTATTGCTGATTTAATAGGATGATTAAAAGAACAATCAATTATCATCTTTTTTTTATAATTTCACCATCTCTCAGGAGAGTTTTTTTTCTTTGAACTAGCCTTTAACTGAAATAAAATAAGATTCTCCAAATTTGTGAAATACATGCATATTTATGTTTTCTAGCTAAATAACAAAGAATTTATATATTTTGTTAATCTTCTATACAACTTACCAAATTTATATGTTCATGTATTTTACATTCAACCATTTGATCTTTTGGCACAGCTTCAATATTTAATCCCTTGTGGATCCCATGAGTTATTTCTTTAAAGTTCTAAATATATGTTTTGTGTGCTCTACAACATGTTATTTCAACATGATGAAGGTTCATGCCTATAGGATAAGAATACATCATTTTTAATCAATATGATAAGATAATATAAATCAGAGATCACATTCTATGATTTTCTACAACTAAAGGTTAGGTCTTGCGTGAAAGGGGGTCATGTGGCCATAAGAGAAGGGACACCCCAAGAGGGTGACTAGTATTTCTTATTTAAAAACAAAATAAAGTGGGAAGCATGGATGATTTTAAGGACCCATACTTATTTAAAAGTGTATAAATGTTGGCGAATATTATCAATTCTTAAAACACCAGCTATAAAATGATTGGCGATATTTTGAAAAAATATTTTAATTTTCAAGGATTTTATATCGTTTATATAATAATTTGGCGATTGTTAGGGTGAAAAAATTTTACCCCATCAAAGTTGGGCGAAACGGGCTTCAAAAAATGCAAAATGGTGAATCTTTTTTGGGAGAAAAACATAGAAAAATAGCCCACTGGGCTAAAATTCGCCCCTTAAATTATCTCTGGTGGGAAGTTAGCCATAAATGACCGTAGGTGAAAAATACATTGATTCCAAGAACCCTCTTAATATTAGCATGGGGAGATGAATAACAATGATAATGTACATAAGAAGTGGGCATATACATCTAAATAGAGATACCATAATAGATAAACATAAAAAAAGAGGGGTTATGAAATTTATCCAAAAACAAATAAAGTTGTTAATGGGTAGATGAATTCCTATACATTATCGTATAACTACTGGGTTTATGAGTAAAGTCAACCACTAAACTATTAATCATGTAGAAAAATGTGATACTAATTTGGCCCTCTCATAAGGAAGTAATGAAAATAGAGTAGCAATCGTGTTCATACGCTTTTAAATGTAAGGTTAATCATAACAAGAATAACAGAGAGCTAGTTTGTATTGCCAAAATTCAATTGAATGTGAAATAAACAAGGTGAAGGAATGTTTCCAAAAGCTATTTATTTACTAAAATACTATCATTGACCCACTCATCCAATAGAGGATAGGGATATATGTTCACACCTATTTTGATATTAGTACTAAAACTTTAATCATATAAATACCCAATGCATACAAGTTGTATATATATGGAGAATATAGCCACTAATTTACTAAAATGTTGGGAAATTTTTTATAATTTGTTGATACTATGGGAGGTTAAGCATGCATTTCCCTACCATGATATATAGGAATGAATAATGTAGCCACTAATCAACTCATTTACTAGAAACAATTATCCTTAACTTACTCAACTAATAAATGAAGGGGGCACAATATATAAATTCCATAATATAAATCTATTAGGAGGGTGGCATTGCCCTCTCCATATAAATGTTTTCTAAATAAGCATCCGACAATAAAGGTAATATAAGAATACCTACCTCATATCAGATTATTCTGAAGTAAATTTATAGTGAGAAGATTCATCTTAATACCTTTGAATTATCTTCAATATCAACAAGCATATTCAATAAAATATGGTGTGGATTTATGGATACTTGTCATAGGTGTACCCGAGGGAGATATGCATAGAAATTAACTAGCATCCAATATTAGAGTGGACTTATAAATACCCATATCCTCCCAAAGAGTGGACATGGAAGAAATATAGAATGTAGGCGGAAAGAATATATTGTAAAAACAAAACCATATAGGATTCAAACAAGTCATTCAACTAAGACAATGTGTGATTAAGGAAACATTAATAGCCACATTGAAACCTTATATGGGTTCATTATATGGGTTTTTAGTATAATCAAACTAAAAACTATCTTATTGAGTAGAGGATGTGAGCATGCAACATTAACTTAAATTTTGAAAGGTACTTTTACAAATTTTATTACTTGATGATTAATATATTACCACTAGTGTATACATTGAATGTGGCACCATTTAATTTTCCCAAGTTTTCAACTAAGTAGATGTACACTTTTATGAAGAAAAAAATTAAAATAGTCAACAAAGGCATGATTTCAAGAGGACATTGTGTGTGTGAATCTATGGCAACAAAAGGGGCATAATAATTATGAATATGCATCATTCATAGAAAATAAGGATTAAATGAAAGGAGGATTAATGATTTAAATATAGATAACTTCAATGAAATAAGTGGATATAAAAATATAAGGTGCATTATAGTTGTATAAAAAACTATAACTAAAATCATAATGCACTATTTTTAGCATACAAATAAAACTCATATCAAACCAAATAATTAACCTCAACCTGATGACATATATAAACAATAAAATGAACTAACTTGCAATACACTCTAGTAATTCTAAAACTAACTTGCAATACACTCTAGTAATTCTAAAAAAACTTCTGTATTATACTCTTCCATCAATAATTTAAGATTTTTAAATTTATTTATCATACTAAAATACTCGCTCGATATTTGTTTCACACACAAGGACATGTAATGTATTATATTTGCAATAAAAAATATGCATTCAATGTTATTCCTATAAAGAATATTTCATACAAACCTAAAAGCATTGTAGATATAAAAAAAAGACGCATTAAGCATATTTAGAATCTAGGTACAAAGGTACAATAATAGAAGAATTTTTTATCCAGGTCAAGATGAGACTTCTCCAACTCAAATTTAGTTTGGTATAATATATATGAAAGATAAATACAAAAGGTATTAATAACTTCTACATAAATATCACATTTTATTCAAATACACCCTTGTAATTTTATTTTCTTTTCAAAAGTTGCCATAAGACTATAAGACTATCACTCCGAGTCTTAGGCAAACATCAACATTTACAGAAACATAACATATAAACCAGAACACAACCATAATTATATATATAAGGCAAGCCAGGGGAACCGCTTTGCAGCTATTTTCCTCGAAAGTTATAATAACTCCAACCATGTCTCGACAAGCGAGGTGATCGATCAAAATCAAAATGTGGCATGTAGATCAGCAGACATGGCCAAGTAAGATAATGCATTAAAGGTTCAAATCAGAACTCGAGATTCTTGGAAGTAGCGAGCTCAACTATTTTAGAGAATATGTTCTTTTGACATCTTTGCGAGAAGTGTTTCACTAAATTCTCATTTCTTCAAACCAACTTCTTGCAATTCATTTATAAGAACTTGAATAACATTAATTCTTTGCTTGATGTAAAAGTTTCAAATTTAAGATTTTCTTCGAGACATGAAACTAATCAACAATATCATGCTGGGCAAATTCTTCATGAGAATTGGAATTTTATGAAGCTTGTCTTTCATCAAGGACATCAATGTCCTCTTCCATTGGGTCCTCTATGTCTAGGAGATGCCCATTGTGCTCATTTCCAAACATCCCTCCTAATGGGGGTTGAGGCCCTTTTGACATCTTTGCGAGAAGCGTTTCACTAAACTCTCCTTTCTTCAAACCAACTTCTTGCAATACAACTATAAGAACTTGAATAGCATTAATTATTCCCTTGATATAATTGTATTGCAGTGGATCATTATCAATGGATATGCAATTTCTTACGCATGCTATTGTTGTACATAATCCCTAAAAACAATAAAAAATAGTTTAGTCAAATAGCGTATAGAAGCATACTTCAAAAAATAAATAAATTAAGAATAAAAAACAATAAAACTTGAAATATGCTTTCATATCTAATATTAGAAAATTTACTTGAACCCAAGAAGAGAACTAAGACCAAATCTTCTTTTCTTGAAAATGTATCTACGAGATAATCTCCTTATCTTGAAAATGTATCTACGAGATAATAAATAAACGTTTGTGGCTTTTGATATATCTTTATAGTCACTCCTTTCAAATCCCTTTCTTCATATGCTAATTTTTTAACCTTGACATTATAAGTGAACATCTCACTATATTTTCCTTAATTATTTTTCATTTATTAAACCATATTCATAAGTCTCATCTTGTGTCCAAGTTGCAAGATGTATATTTTCAATATCACTAAAAAATGAATCATTGATGGAGCTACCTTTGTTTATAACAAAAAAAAAAAAAAAAAAAAAATATATATATATATATATATATATAAAAGATATAAAAAAACAAAAGAAATAATGTAAAAAAAAAAATTTAAAAAAAAATTAAAAACAAGTATAAAAATGATTTTTTTAAACTTCAATACTTTAAATAAATAAATAAAATGAAATAAAATAAAATTAAACTAAAACAAAAATAAATTAAAAAAAACTAAACAAAACTCAATTAAACTAAACAAAAATTTAAACAAAACAACAAAAATAACAAATAATAAATAAAAAAACAAATAAAACAAAATAGGTAAACATTAAGCAAAGTGAAGTGTAAAAGGGTATTGGAAAAGTGTCACCATTATGAGAATTGCACCCCCTCCCTACCCCATTTACAAACCACATCCACCATTGTGCCACCACTCCACTACCACCTCCCACTCAACCCTTTCCACCTATAATGTAAGGTGTGAATTTTATTTTAATTTTTTTTGTTTTTGTTTTTTTTCTTTGTTTACTTTACGAGATTTGTTTTTACAAAATTACTTGTACACTTTGTTTTTTATAAAGTTTAAAAACACTAGTTTTTTATATAAGTTTTTTTTTTGTCTTATAGTTATTTCCTAAAAACAAATTTCATTTTTTTTAATTTGTATTTTTAATAATATCTTTGTTTTTGGTAAAAAAAATCAATTTTTGTTTTAATGTAATATATAATTTCATTCTGAATCGCATCATAATTTTTTTAATTTTCTATGGTTAGAGTGGTGAAATTATTTATGAAATATTTTTATTTTGTTTAATATGTAAGTTTAAAAAAAGTTGTAATTTATCTCTTAAAGAAAAAAACAATTTTCCAATTTAGGGGTTGATTTTAAAGTTTTTGTAAACATTATGGAATGTTTACGTCTTGGCTCTATTTTTTATCCCGAAAAATACAAACTGGTATCAACATTTTTTTGTTTAGTCGTGTTTTTATTATTTTTTATGCAAACATTAGATCTTTATATAGATTTATATCTAGGTTCATTATCACAAGGAAAAGTTAAGTATAGTATAATCAAACTAACACTATCATTATGAATAGAGGATTTATAAAATTCAGGATGACATTCTAAAGTCATGAGCATGGGACATTAGCTCGAAGTTTGAATGGTACTTTTGAGTGTATAGATTGAATGTGGCACCATTTAATTTACGTAATTATTCAATTAGGTAGATGTATAGTTTAATGAAGACAAATACATTTAAAATAGTTAACAAAGACATAATTTCAGGAACATTGTGCATAAATAGATGGCAACAAAAGGGGAGTGGGGACTAGTAATGGGGGTTGAAGGAAAGAACGTGGGTATATTGGCGGATTATAGTTACAACCTAAAACTCGGAACTACATCGTATGCGCATATTTATTATTATACCAATACAAATCCTACTTTAGAAAGGGGAGACTTATTCTATTTCATTGCACCTTGCCTTCATACTCATGGTTTGTTATAGATAAGTCTTGACCCCACATCATCATCACATTTTTTCAGGTATTTCTTGTTTTTGGGGTAGCCGAGTTCGTCAAAAGTATGCAGTGTGGGTACTCGTTGGATGCTGAATAAAATTCTGCATCTAACGAGCTCTCCCGATCGAAATTTGAGTAAAAACACAGGGAGCGGGAGATTTCATTGGATGCGTAATTTAGTTGCACATCCAACAAGTACCCACACTTCATACTTTTGATGGACCCCGCTACCCCAAAAATAAGAAATACATGAAAAAACATGATGATGATGTCATCATCACATTTTTTCAGGTATTTCTTGTTTTTGGGGTAGCGGGGTCCGTCAGGTATTTATTGTTTTGGGGGTAGCTAGGTCCGTCAAACATCATGTTTTTTCAGGTATTTTTTGTTTTTTGGGTAGCTAGGTCCGTCAAAAGTATGCAGTGTGGGTACTCGTTGGATGCGGAATTAAATTCCACATCCAACCATCTCTCACGCTTGAAATTTGAGGAGGACCAAAGTATATGATCTCTCCTTACATAACATTTTCACTTTCACACAACACAAGAGTACCTTAATGGGAGGCCCGAACCAAAATAATGAAATATTATATAATATGGGGTGTCATCCAACCCCCTAAATAATAGGTTGCATTGAGCAACAACATTGAATTGTAAGATAGTTAGGAATATGGATCATCCATGGAAAATGAGGATTAAATTGAAGGAAGATTAATAATTTAAATATAGATAACTTTAATGAGATAGATAGATAAAAAAATACCAGGTGCATTATGGTTGTATGAAAACCTATAACTAAAATCATATACTTGGGAGCAATGTGCCAATGCCAACATGAAAGATAATTTGTTTTCCAAGTCAAGATGAGACTTCTCCAACTAAAATTTGGTTTGATAAATATGAAAGATAAATAGAAAAAGCATTAAAAACTTCTACATTTTATTCAAATAAACCCTTCACAGTTTTAATTCCTTCTTCTTTTCAAAAGTTGGCATAACACTATCACTCTCAGTCTTAGCCAAACATCAACTCCAATCATGGCCCCCGCGAGCGAGTTGATCGCTCAAAATCATAATACGGCAAGTAGGACTGCAAACATGGAGCAGGAAGATAATGCATTGAATCTTCAAAATCGGAACTCCGAATTCTTGGAATTAGCGCGCTCAACTATTTCAGAGTACATGCCGACAGGATCAATACCAAACCGCCGCTCTCCTCCTCTCAGGGAAACGGTTAGGAGGATCTCCAATACAAGAACTGCAATTCGGATGTGAACGCAGCATGCAGAATCGCAGTCTTTCTCACATACAAATGTTAAATGCATCTTCAACATATCTACGATGTCTTTGACTATTTGCATATCTCGCAGAGTATCAGCGAACGGTCCTCCTTCGGAAATTATAGCATTGACAAGCCGAAGACCCTTTGCAAGGGCCTCAGAGTTATGCCGTCTTTGAGCATGGGCTTCGCGTATTTGTCCCTCACAGAGTCCTCTCTCGTCCGGTGTCTCAATCTCCCTTGACATGCACAGAATTACGGCATCAACTACTGATCTTGCGTGTTGATTGATATTAACAATTTTAGCCTGAACAATAAAAGCTCTTAGCAGAATAGTAATTCCGTGATTCAAATCTTCACAAAGAATATTCTTTGCAACAGTCCCAAATGTAAACATAAACTTAAACTGGGTGGCTGCAATCGGCCCGTGACTTCCTAGAGCATTGATGTAATCTCGCCGTCCAATAGCAGACATAGTATCCTGAGCCAACTCATCGAATATTCTAGAATAAAGCCTCAAAACAATGGTCACGATATTCACACAATTGCTGTTATAAATAAAAACAAACCAAAGAATTTGGATTAATCTTTTAATGGCATCAGATCCCATGGAATTTTCTCCAACCATTACCGATGATGTCAAGCCAATTATGTCAAAGATCCTTAGGATTTCCTTACAAACAGCCATAGAACTAATTTCTCTGGTGAAATCCGGATTGGCGTAATACCTGAAGTAAACGTCCATGATATTAAGCATCTCGCGAAAATATTTGTAGCCGTTTAAATTTTTGAATGTCTGAATGTTCTCAACACGACATTGACAATACAAGCGTAATATTATTTGTCTTCCATATTTTCTCCCAGTACTGATCATTGGCTGGGTCTCCCCGTAAAATTGGCATCACTTCTAGAAGTTGCTTCATCTCGCCCTCTTCCAGAATTTGTGTGTAGTCTGAAATTACATCCATCTCTGAATGGGTATTGATGGGAAAGTTTTGAAGATTAATGTATTCCTCCATCTCTTTCCTCATTTCTGCCTGAGGGATGAGAGATTTTATGTCGAACCATTGTCTCGTGTAGGGGTTTCGAGCTTCAACTGCTGTTTCCCAGATTCTGTCTAAAGTTTTTCTGTTGTAGAGGGTCTGAGTGGGATCTTGGTCAAGTGGTAATCGAACTGGGTCATAAGCAAACTCGCCACTGATGATGTCCATATATTTTTCAGGAGCGCTTTCCATGTCCCTCTCCATGTTTACTTTTCCTTTTCCTGTTCAATAGTTTCACTGCACTGGATACTATTAATACTGAATGTGAAGATGAAGCGTTTGTAACTGCACTGAATACTAGTGATGCCAAATTGCCAATAGATGCAACTCTACGATTTACCTTCAGATCTTTGACCTATTTATTAAACTTGACATGAGCATTATAAGGCCATATTTTTATTTTTTGTGGACCAACTCCCACGCAGTAGGATGGGTATAATACCTCGGTCTTGAGGCCAGCTTTATAGTGCTATATATCAAGGTGGTTGTTTAATTATGTGCTGAAAATGTTTACCTTTTTCAAATTATAATAGGAAGATAAGATAAGTGTAACAAGTTTTAACGTTTTGTTAATGATGATGATGATGATGATGATGTAGTAATAGTAGTAGTAGTAAGAGCAAAGTCAAGCTAGACACTACTTTGGTGTATGAGACTTTCTTGGTTTTTTTTTGTTGACAACGGACATCCTAGGGGTAGAGATGTACATACCCTACTCCCTTAGGATTTGAACCTATGACTTCTTAAGAGGAAACAATTGTTATTAACCATTCTAGGCCCACTAAAGTTGTAAAAATATAAGTTAATCTTTAAATTAAGTTGATGTTAATTTTAAATTTAGTTTTTCCCACCTAGTGTGGAGTAGTTCGTGAATGACTGCATTGTTTAACGAACTCCTTACATAAGGCCATTGGTAAATTTATGAGAAAAACATTTAACAATTGGTTCAAGACTTTATGGGCACTAATAAATTTATGAAAAAAAATATGCACTTTCATATTTTAAGTAATTTACCCCTTTACCCACTCTTTTAACTATTAAAACACAAGCGCCTAAAAAAAGGCAAGTGCACCCAAAAAAAATTAAGGAAATCATGCCAAAAATTATTTAGATTCAAGAGGGCATGCATGTAGCTACTATGTGCATGTTCATTCCAAAATTTCATGTGCATGCTATTATATATGGTGTTTTCATATTTTTTTTATTTATCCTTACCCCCCTCTCGCTATATATATCCCGTTCTTTGTATAATCCTCACTCCACCCCTCTCTCTCCCTACACATCTCTCTCTTACCCTAAGTCCTAAATGTTAAATCCTCTCTTACTCCTTAGCCCTTGTATCTTCTATATTTTCCTCTCCAACCCCCCTCTCTTTTCATATCCACCCAACCCCCATTTTTTCCTCTCCCACTCTATACCTAACCACCCTAGATCTATATACCCTCTCTTATACCCTAAACCCTAACACACTCCTTTCTTTATCCCTCATATACCTCCTCCCTTTCTTTTTTTGCTCTCCTCTTCCCCTTCTCTCTCTCTCTCTCTCTCTCTCTCTCTCTCTCTATATATATATATATATATATATATATATATATACCCTACATTGCCTTTATCTCTGTACTGTTGATGTATTTGTAACTTCGGAATGTATTCACTTGTATATATTATATATTGTACCCTGATGTTTATTCCGGGAAGTATCTATAATGTAATTAAGTCATGTCATGCCTCGATGTTTTGATCGGGAGGTTCGATAATGTAAACAAGTCATGTAAATTCATTGAGGTTAACCCTCCATTGTAAGTCGAGGAAATAGTCCCCACAGTTGTGTCAAGGTTAACCCTCCTTATTGATCAAAGGGAAAAGTCCCCACAGTTGTGGGGCACTAGGGTTATTACACTCTCCTAGAGATTTCGGCTCTAGTAAGTAATTGTTAATTGGGGCCGACATGTTGAAGTGGACATCAAGTGAACGAAAGAATATAAATAGAGAGTGAGCCTCTCTATTTATCACACACACACTCACTCACTCGGGTGCATGAGTGAGATAGGAGAAGCTCTCTCAAGTGACAGAGATAGAACAAGTTGTGGAGATCATCTTTTATGTTTTTGGGTTTTACTGCTGTCATTGGTGCTCATTCTATCTCCGAGGAAGTTGCGGGGTTTTCTCCTTTATGGTTTCCCCGAGGAAAATTCTTTGTGTCTCTTGTCTCTTGTGTTATTGCTGTGTATGTTATTCTCTAAGATAAGATCCTAAGATCATATTGCTTAAATGATAGAAATCTAACATGGTATCAGAGCTAACCTGAGAAGAAGACATTGTGCAGCTGCAGAAGCTAGGGATTCTTACTTTTTGGTTCTCTCTCCATAATCCGTCAACAAACGTATGCTAGGCTGACTCTCCATTGAAGGGCATATCTTTATGTCGAAGCGGAATTCGATTCCGGACATTTCCAGTTTTTGGTGCAGAAAATTAGGGCTTCTTACAAAAGAGGAATTTTTGACTGATCTCGGCATAAGATTTCTCTCCTCATCAAAATCGAAGTTTAGAGACCTGGGTCAAGATTTTTGGTTGGGTATAACTCAGGGAAAGTCAAACCCTAGTTTGACCCCGGGCCCAAAAAAACCCTAAAATACTAAAATTGATACGTTTTGGTACATTCGCTATATCTTGGGATTGGAGAAGGATCAGGAGCTGAAAATTTAATAGGCGGAAGATAAAACCCTGATTTACACTGTGTCCAACTTTCATCCTCATATTCTCTATATTATAGGAGATATGATCCCTCCAAGTTAGGGTTCTAGCCTCTCCCACGATTCATCCCCAAATAGGACACATGGGGAAATTTGCTATATCTTGGGCTATGAAGGTCCAAATGAAATTTCTGAAGATTTTACAAAAGGGGCACAGATTGTAATTTCTGTGCTCCAAGTTTCAGACCCAGAAGGTAAAACAGTGACACATGGAAGTCCGTACAAATTCACTATTCTGAACAGTCCTCAAAACAGGTCACCTTGGAAAACCGCTCATAAGTCCCAATTGGTGAAACCAATTGTGATGAAACCTATGGTGTTGGAATAGGGATAGGCGAGGCGACCTCACTACAAATTTTTAGACACAGAGGAGCATTATTTTTTGAGATACCACAAAAACAGTATCAAGAATTTCTGTAGAAGAAACTAGAAAACTAGGGCTTCCTGTTCTGGGAGCTTCCCTCCACTGTTTTAAAAAAAGAAGTACATTGGAAATCTCACCTTGAAGAGGTCTATATTTCTATCCAATCAGATCTAAAATATTCTAAGTTTTTAAAATTAGGTTTCTTTGACAAACCCTAGAACAGCCAGGTCCGAAACCAAGACTGACACCTCAAATCGGTAAGATCTAATCTTTTGCTATTTTCACTTGAGGTTCTCATTTCAAAGTGATCTATCACATTAGATTGATGATAAGCTTAGTGAAGTTGACAACTTCCAAGCATGGAAGTATAGGATCTCACTAGTCCTTGAAGAAAATGAATTAGACACCCACATAAGTGGAGAGGTTCTAGTTCCAGAGGGAGATGAGGCTAAAAGCCTTACACAAGAAGAACTTGGTCAAGGCCAAGAAGATCATTGTTGATTAAATCATGGATCACGTTTTACCACAAGTGTCTTCCCTAAAGATACTGAAAGAGATGTTTGATTCTTTGACCAAGCTATTTGAAGGGAAGAACATAAATCGGAAGATGACCTTAAGAAACCAGTTGAAGAATGTGAAGATTCAGAATGCAGAGACCATACATTCATACTTTACACGGGTCTCTCAAATCAAAGAACAACTTGTAGCAGTAGAAGAAGAAGTGGAGAATGCATAAGTAGTGATAGCCACCTTGAATGACATCCCAGGATCATGGGATTCATTCATGAGAGGAATGTGTGCCAGAAGGAAGTGATTACTTTCAATAGACTCTGGGAAGAAGAAGAATATCGACTCATAATAAGAGAAGAGAAGATGGGAGCAACTGAAGATCAAGCTCTCCCCATCCAAAGAAGATCCCTCAAGTGATGAGGAATACAAAGGACTCAAATATAGAAGAACCTCTTATCCATCTTAGCATTTGGATAAGAAATGATGCTATTATGAATGAAGAAGATGATAAAGTTGAAGGCTCAAGAAGGAGTCTACCCATGAAACAAATAATCATAAGTATTCAATTGTCATTTCATGATATTGTTTTGTTATGCACTTGTTTATATTTAGTTGATGTATTATGAATGATAGAATGTTTTCATTAATGACAGTATACTACTAATATGCATATGATGGGTAAGTAGCTCATGGTGCTATACAACTCTCCATTGCTACTTATCTAGATTGAAACCTCTTTGCTGACATATTGGATTAGTGCACAATCTCAATGTTGTCCTGGTGGATATGGAAGGCATCTAGAAAAGTTTTCGTGAGATATTGATGAATGTTGTATTGGCTAAAATAGTTGCATGATCATATATTTATGCATAAGAATTTTCCATTATGAATATGCCTTATGAAATGTTTCTAAACATACAACTAATGCATTTGACTCGTAGGAAAGATCGCGTACATAATCACCTACAAGAAAGGAAGGATGAGACTTGTTCTGAAGAACAAGTGACGACAGATAAAGAATAATATGATGAATGTAGCAACATCATTAATGCAGAACCTTCCAGCTATGAAGAAGTAACCAAGAAGAAAGGGAAGACCAGTTCAAGAAGAATGATGTCTAGGATGCAGTATCAATACATGAAGGGAAGTTCGTAGTACCATCATGCAGTAGATGGAAACATCATGGGATACAAGGCAAGATTCGTAGCATGAGGCTTCTCACGAAAAGAGTGCATAGAGTATGAAAGACAAAGGGAGTATGATGCTTCACTTCAGAGGGAGTGACTAC
Organism: Pseudotsuga menziesii; assembly: GCA_001517045.1. Classification (NCBI taxonomy): domain Eukaryota; kingdom Viridiplantae; phylum Streptophyta; class Pinopsida; order Pinales; family Pinaceae; genus Pseudotsuga; species Pseudotsuga menziesii. The sequence goes on from LPNX010114018.1 coordinate 558,238, forward strand.
AAAAGATCTTGAGCTTCGAAATGGTACGGTAGGATGGATAGCTTACTGGTGACTCTAGGCATTACTGAGAGTAAAGAGGATTCCAACCTTTTCCTCAAGGTTGAAGGTGGAATACCAATGATGCTCCTGCTATATGTCGATGAATTGTACCTAACAGAAGTTGCAAGAAGGAGACTTGTTGCCGAGTTCGAGATGAAGGACTTGGATATGATGCACTACTTTCTAGGCATCGAGGTCTGGGAGAATCTCCCTGGGACAAGGGAAGTATGCAGTAGAGATCCTGAAGAAGTTTAGGATGATGGACTGCAAGGCCATGACCACACCTATGGCATCGAACCTGAAGCTACTAAGTGTTTCTTTATTAGATTCGAATGATGCCACGATGTATCATCAAATGATTGGGTCCTTGATGTACTTGATGAATATGAGACTAGATAATTGCTTTGCTATGAACAACTTGAGCCAATTCCTGACAGATTCGAGACATGTTCACTTGATTACTGCAAAGCATATTCTGAGGTACCTAAAGGGTACACCTGATTATGGGCTCAAGTATGAGGCGAATCAAAATATTAACCTGGAAGGTTATGTTGATTTAAATTGGGAAGGAAGTGCCATCGATAGGAGGGCACTTCAGGGTGTTGCTTCAGTATGGGATCAGGTGTGATCTCTTGGTTTAGCAGGAAGCAATCTTGTGTGGCACTGAGTACAACTGAAGCAAAGTATGTTGCATCTTGTTTAGCTAATGTCTGATTTATTTGATCTCCAGTTGGATGCTACTTATATATATTGTGACAACCAAAGTTGTGTGAAGTTGTCGGAGAACCTGGTTTTCCATGACAATTCAAATCACATCGAGATCAAATATCACTATATCCGGGATATGGTGTAGAGAGGAGCAGTGAAGCTCCAGTATGTTGTGACAGAAGAACAGATAGCCGATGTGTTGATGAAGCCATTAGCTAGAGTGAAGTTTGAGTACTTCAGGGAGAAGCTTGGTGTTCTTCAGATTGAGGTTCCCTCCAAGGGGAAGTGATGAGTCCCTGAGCCATTCTGACATGGTGAGAGGATTGGTTCGTTCCATGGTCAGATGTAAGGGATGAGCCATTCTGTCATGGTGAGAGGATTGGTTCCTTCCATTTCAGATGTGAGTGCTGAGCCATTCTGATGTGATTATAGGATTGGTTCCTACATGATCATATATAAGTGCTGAATGCCATTCTCTGAATGGAGGCACCTGGTCAGTTACCAAGAATAGTAAGTTTGGGGATGAGGGCCATTCTGATATGACTTTGGGATGTGTTCTCACATGATAAGATATAAGTGCAGGGCCATTCTGATGTGATTGAGGGATGTGTTCCCACTTGATCAGATATAAGGGCTAATGCCATTCTCTGGGAGAATGGAGGCACCTCGTCAGTTACCAAGAATCCTCAACCTAGGGTTGAGAGCCCTTTCGACATGTAGGCTGGATTGGTTCCTCACATGGTCAAATGTAAGTGCAGATCCCTTTCGACATGTAGGCTAGATTGGTTCCTCGCATGATCGAATGTAAGTGCAGAGCCCTTTTGACATGTAGGTTGGATTGGTTCCTCGCATGGTTGAATGTAAGTGCAAATCCCTTTCGACATGTAGGATGGATTGGTTCCTCGCATGGTCGAGTGTAAGTGCAGAGCCCTTTAGACATGTAGGATGAATTTGTTCCTCGCATGGTCGAATATAAGTGTTGAGCCTTTCCTCGGATAGTGGATGGTGTTCCTTGCTATGCCAGAGGATATAAGTGTTGTGCCTTTCTATGGATAGTAGATGATGTGTCCTACTATGCCAGTAGATGTAAGTGTTGAGCCTTTCCATGGATGATAGATGGTGTTTCCTATCATGCCAGTGGATGTGAGTGTTGGGCCTTTCTGACATAGATGACTTGATTGGTTCCACTCATGGTTAGATGTGAGTGCTAGGCATGCCTTTCTGACATGTATGTTGGATGTGTTTCTCGTATGGTCAGATGTAAGTGTTGGGTAGGCCATTTTGACTTAGGTTCAGATATAAGCACTGAAGAAGACCTACATGGAGGCTAGGCCTACAACCAACATGAAAAAGGGTTGGCTCTGTAGAACTTCCTGTGACGAGAAGAATGAAGAGATAGCACCATTTGATTGAGATAGCGGAAGCAGTTATGATGATGATGATCCAGTGATGATCCAGTTTTGATGATGATTGAGTGATGATCCAGTGATGATCCAGACTTGATGAAGATGACATGACGATGAAGGTGACTTGACAATGAAGATGAATTGAAGATGAATATGACTTGAAGATGAATATGACTTGAAGATGAACATGACTTGATGATGATCCAGATGATACAGAGAAGAAGACTTGTGCTGATAAATTGTGTCGAGAGAATACCTTCCTAGTTAAGAGGGAGCATTGATGTATTTGTAACTTTGGAATGTATTCACTTGTATATCTTATGTATTGTACCTTGATGTTTATTCTAGGAAGTATCTATAATGTAATTGAGTCATGTCATGCCTTGATGTTCTGATCAGGAGGTTCAATAATGTAAACAAGTCATGTAAAGTCATTGATGTTAACCCTCCATTGTAAGTCGGGGCAATAGTCCCCATAGACGTGTCAAGGTTAACACTCCTTGTTGATCAGAGGGCAAAGTCCCCACAGTTGTGGGGCACTAGGGTTATTAGACTCTACTAAAGATGTCGGCTCTAGTAAGTAATTGTTAAGTGGAGCCAACATGTTGAAGTTGACATCAAGTGAATAGAAGAATATAAATAGAGAGTGAGCCTCTCTATTTATCACACACACACGCTCACTCACTGGTGAGCATGAGTGAGACAGGAGAAGATCTCTCAATTTTGTGAGAGAGAACAAGTTGTGGAGATCATCTTTTATGTTTTTGGATTTTACTACTGCCATTGGTGCTCATTCTATCTCTGAGGAAGTTGCAAGGTTTTCTCATTTATGGTTTCCCCGAGGAAAATTCTTTGTGTCTCTTGTCTCTTGTGTTTATTGTTGTGCATGCTATTCTCTCAGATAACATCCTAATATCATATTGGTTAAATGATAAAAATCTAACATATAAACCCCCCATGAGCTAGTATGTGCATGGTCATTCCAAAAATTTCTGTACATGTTATTATATATCTAGGTTTTTCATATTTTTTTATTATCTATCCCTTTCCCCCTCTCTCTTTATATCCCTTTCTTTATATAACCCCCACTTCGCCTCTCTCTCTCCCTCTCTCCCTACCTGCCTCTCTCTTACCCTAAACCCTAAACCCTAAATCATCTCTTACTCCTTAGCCCATGTATTTGATATATTTGTCTCTCTAACCCCCCATCTCTTCCTATCCACCTAGAACCCCTCTTCCCCTCTCTTGCTATATCCCTAACCACCCTCCCTCTCTACACCCTCTCTCAGACCATAAACCCTAAAACCATCCATTCTATATCCTTCTAATCCCTCCTTCCTCTCCCTCATGTTTTCCTCTTCCCCTTGTCTCTCCCTCTTTCTAAATTCCCCCCCTGTGATCCCTACCCTATATGGCCTTTATCTCTATACCCCCCTTCTATCTATATATTCATTTCCCAAATTCTCTATTGAGTTCTACCTATCTCAGTAATCCCTTCTCTCTTAACATACATATATGTCTCTCTATTGTTAACCTCACCCTCTCTTTGTCTCTATATCCCAAACAACCTCCCTTCTCTCTCTCAACACCCAATACATCTCATATCTCTATCTCTTGAAACTGCTGCTATTCCTCTCCACCCAACCATCCTTTCTCCCCAATTCTCCTCCAATATATCCCCCTCTCTCTTTATTCTTAACTCCCACCCCCCCTCTCGCAAACCCTTCGCATATGATCTCTCTCTCTCTAACCCCCATCTCTCTTCTTCTCCACCCAATCCACACTCTCTCCATCCCATCTCTCTCTTTAACCCTCTTCCTCTCTCTATATATACTACTAACCCTCTCTCACTCTCTTCGTCTCCCCAACACCACCTTTTCTTAACCCCTTCTTTCCTTTATAACCCCAATCCCCTCTCTCTCTCGACCCACCCCATTTCTCTCGATATGATGGAAACCCCTCCCCTCTCTCTCAACCTCCTTACATCTCATGTATTTCTGTCCAACCCCCCTCTCCCTTCCTCTCCCACCAACCCCCCTCTCTCCCTCTATAACCAGGAATATTTCACCTTCTGCGGATAGAAGTTGTTCCTCTAGTCTGAATGGTTTAGATCCAGAACAAACGAGTGAACGACAAAGGATGAAGACCCTCCCTAGATGTCGTAGACACCTAGAATGTTGCTTCGATAGTGAACCTGTGTACAACCAATTAAGCCTTAGTGTCGACATGCATCTTTATGAAGCAAACACTTCATCCCCATAAGATCCAACCTTGCTCTCTATGCTCTCTAATGGTTTGGGCCAAGTGATCAATCCAACAACATAACAATACCCCTAGAGTCCTCCCCCTCAACCATGGACATGAGCTTGTATTTATAAGGCTCAATGGATAGGAATGGTTGAGAGATTTGTGGATGAGGTGGCCTCTAAGATCCTATGAT